>OX638131.1:34310853-34645343 GCA_951804985.1 Dryomyza anilis
AAAATGTATCTTACAGATACGAAAACAATGCATACGCTCAATGATGCATTTCGCCAAAAGCAAATACAATACAATGCAATACAATATAAATAAATAAATAAAATAATATAGTAGAAAACATCAACAACAACATACTGTTGCAGCCACCGTTGGGCTGCCTCTTCTGCAACGTTCTTATAGATACAAAAAACACCAAACAAAAAAAAAAGATACTTTTATGCAAGACAAAGCGAAAAAATACAAGAAATCAATGCAATTTTCAATTGAAAATCGACATCAAACCAGAACATATCATGTTTGGTTGCAGTGCTGTGCCGCTGTTGTGCCGTTGCCATTATTAAACAGTATCTCGTAGATACGTATGTATCTGCATTTAAGCTTGAAGCTTGAAATTATGAGACCACCGCGATGAATGAAGTGCTCAGCAGCAAGGAGCACCAACGATGACTCTGCAGATGGATGGCAATGTTAGCTGTTAGCTGCATGCATCTGATGTTGTAATGTATCTGCCAGTTGTGCATTCGCAGTGTATCTACGAGGTGGTAGTGTGTATCTGCGAGGTGGCATTGTGGTTGCAGTTGTATTCTGAGTTCTTAGGTATGCATATAATTTTTGTAAAACACCGTTGTGCGTTTTAGACATATGTACGCTGGAGAGATAGAGGGCTGGACGTATATATTTTTGCCATAGGTCTAAATTTTTCTTTTCTTTTTCTTGTCGTATTGTTTGACTAACTTCACTGCCAACACATTTTTAATGCCAACACAATACCGTCTGAATGATCACTAAAGATCACGCAGACTTTGAATCCCCCCTCCCCCCACCACCTCTTCTTGAGGGTTTTGTGTGTGCGCAACTAAAAGTGTGAAACTTTGTTTTTGCTTGACAAACCTTTCAAAAGGTTCCACAGAGAGGACGTAGAGTGTCTCGGCGATTGCTAATGAAAAGCGTAAAGTATGCGCGTGATATTTACGCATGTTAAGTGTTGGCTTTGTTTTATTTGTTACTTTTTTGTTTGGTATTTTTTTAATGCTTTATTGAGTTGTCAATATTTACGTGAGACTTTAAAGCTAAGTGTCGGCTTTGCTTAAAGCAGCTTTGTGGGTGCTGCACCAGCTGCTGGGGAGGAATTTCAGATGATTTGGTTGATTTTCACTTTTGAAATTGCACAATTTTTATTGAGTTATGTGAGAATTCGATTTAAAAATGCATAATTTATACTTATGACTTTATAAAACATTTTCATAGGATATAATAGAAATTTTAGAAATGCAATTGAGTAAAATTAAGTCGAACTCTTGGAAGACGTCATTTGAATTTAATTTTAAATTTTTCGATTTGCGTACCAAAACACGAACTTTGAGGTCCCGGCGGGTCTATTTGCCATATTCTGATTTCGCTAAAAATTCTTTACATCGACTTTCTTATCCAATAGCACATTTGTTGACCTTTTCAATCTATTACTTTAAAAAAATTATACAAAGCCATTGGAATTCTAGTGATCATACCCATAATTTGCCCTTCGAGGAGATATTTCATGATCTAGTCATGCTAGTCATGTAAGTGATCGAAATATGTAAGGAACAAAATTCAATAATGTCCTTAGTAGAAATTATGACCAGATAATATTTGTCATATAACTGATGGAATTATGACAAGCTAAAGATACAATGATCATTTCCCGATCAAAATTTACCTAGTACAATTTCTACTAGACGTGTTTTCGATTTTCACTAGTTTTACTACACAGAAAAAAAAATAATCGACGTCAATATAGCAACCGATATTAATTGCATTCATTAATCAACCAGCAATGAAATTCACTACTTTAATAAAAACTTTTGCTATTCTTCGTTGAATCAGCAACTACGTTTGCTAATATGACTATTTGTACGTCAATGCAGCAAATTAATTAGTCGGCGCAGTTTCAGCAATATTTGCTAAAACGTAAATATAGTAATAGTCGATTTTTTTTCTGTGTAGAGGTGGCCGATTATCACCAGTAGAAATTTCGGTAGCGCCATACTCATAAACACATTATGTCATTATTTCAAGTCTCAAACGAGTTTACAAATCGGGTACACGATCTGTTCTTCACGATGCTAACATGTCGGACAGATTTCAAGAGGCATGTTTATGTTCTAGTCGGGTAGTTTGTCGTTCCCTTGCTTACCCTGTCATTGCCTTTTTACCGTAATAGAAATTTATCCTATACCGTAGCAGAAATTTTCCCTGTTGGGGTAAACATGATAGTGACCAGACCATATTGTTCATGGTCGGTTTATGACAAAGAGCACATTCAATGATCATTCCCTATCATGACCCTAAAATAATATTCTCTTGGAAGAGTAGACCCTACGGGGAAACGAACCGGTCCTAGACTAGGCACGTGACTGCTTCCTCGGAGATAGTTAACCGGTCCTAGTTCTGGCTCTTTTGTATGAAACCAACTGGCAACTTTAACACGGCGTTGTTCTAGGGAGGGGTCATTTAACACCTCCTGCAGACCTTTAGACCTATCACAGGACTGGTCTTCAAAATCGTGTTCTGTGACCGGTACCTTTAGACCTATCACAGAACTAGTCCTCAAAATCCTGTTCTGTGACCGGTATATTCAGTAACAAAAAATATTTATTTTATTTTTTTTTATTGTTACTTTTTTATATATTTTAAATTTTATTTATTTTATTTTACATTTACATTATATTTTATTTTGCCTTCTTTTTCAAGCATTTACATTTCATTAATTACTCCACCTTGCATGAGTTCATTACAATTACTTGGAAAACATGCTGAATTTAAATCAATGCAATATCGAAAAACAGTCTACGAATTATAGAAGCATTAGTTGCAGCGTGTAAATAAGTCTCGTGACTATGGCGCCACCTAGTGCATTTTCGCACCACTAGCGATATATTTAGCATTGACACGATCCATCTCCTCATGCAGACCTTTAGACCTATCACAGAACTGGTCTTCAAGAACCTGTCATTAGCCGGTACCAATGGTACCGGTCACGAGATAGGTACTTTTAGATCAATTAACACCTTTTTCCCGCAGAGAGATGACCAGATTTTATTGGTCAGGTAATTGGTTGAGTTACGACAAAATTCAATGTTCGGACTTCTCTACAAATTATACTAAGAAAATGAAAGGTTACTTCAAAAAAAAATATATATATACAAAATATTTTCTATTTTGAACTAACTTTCTTATTTGTGAATATTGTAATGTAATATAAAATAAAAAATCACAGAACGTAAATATAAAAACCGATATTAATTGCATTCATTAATTAATCCATCAATGAAATTCATTAATTTAATGAAAACATTTGCTATCATTATGTTTTCGTTTCGTTGAATCAGCAACTCCGTTTGTGAATAATATGAATAATAATAGTACGTCAATGCAGCAAATTAATTAGTCGGCGCAGTTTCAGCAATATATTTGTACGTACAAATTATCATATTAGCGAACGCAATTGCTCATATAACGAATAATGGCAAATGTTTTCATTAAATTAGTGAATTTTAATACACAAAGTTTTAATATTAAATTTGAAAACTCCATATGATTTTTTCTATATAATCGATATGCGGGTAGAATTAATATATATTTTTAAAATTTCAATGATGGATTTACAAATAATGTAACGTATGACAGTTTATGATCTATGGATGATGAACTGATATTAATTAATGAAAATATATCAATCTTTTAAATGACATATGCTCTTTTAAAATCCTGCAACTACTTTTAAAAATATTGTTCAACAAACTTCAAAAAAAGGTAATAAATTTCGTTACTTTCATTTCTAAAATTACAATTTATCATATATTCAGATATAGCTTTAATCGATCATAAGTTAATATTACTATAGAATTTTAAAAACTATATCTAACTCTCATTCTGATATTGTTGGCCGAACATTGGACACACAATTTGCTGATATAGCATCTTCTTTTCTCTCCCCTCTTTCTGTATTTCATATTCTATAGAGTAGAGTATAATAGAGAATAGAGAATCGACTCTATTACAATAGTATGCTTGTTTTCTGTTTGTGCTTTTGTTAATACCAAAGATTGATGACCTCTCGTGTAGAGCATTTTGTTGTAACTGAACTGAATGTATTTGAATATTTTATAGATTGCTCTTAAGAGCATTTGAAACAGACAGCATTATAAAGCGACACAATATATCGTATATATGACAGCAAATAATAATACGTTATACAGGAGAGGGGGGGGGGCGCACGAACTCGAATTCACTTTATGAAGTGTTCACAAACAAAACAAACATCAAAAGCTTTTATTTACCGCATATTATATATTGATAAATTTTGTATATTATTAAAATAGTATACAAAAGCATTTGTTTGTCAATTTGTTGCACGCATATTTGAGCAAATCAATATAGTGTCTTTTTTTAGTTTCTTTTTAATTTTTTATTTTCAAACAAAAACCCAAAAAAAGCCACTTTGTTATATATTTTTTTTTTATTGACTGCCAACTGTAACGAATTTGGCTTTTAAGCGCATAATAAATGTGTTTTTTATAGAGTGTTTTTTTTTTTGATATGTGTGGCATATGGCAATTTATAAAAACTACTTGTTGCGCTTTTGTGGTCAATCAATTTTAATTTGTATTTTCTATGCACAACTAGAGGGCGCAAATGCTTTTGTTCAATTATAAAAAATAGCCTCTATTTATGCTATCTAAAATATGCAGCAGCAAAAAAATATATATATCTAAAATAAATTAATTGTCTGCATTATATATCCCTCATAGTTTTTCGAGTATATTCCATAAAATAAACTGTATAATGCTGAAATTCATCAATCATCTCCACTACAGAGGACTTTGAAAATGTAGTTAGTCTGGATTTCCCCAACCTCCCATGTGCTTTACCACATTTATTAAGTGAAATAATTTCTTTTTACTAAGCAACATAAACGAAACAAGTTTTCCACACATTTACGCGCGTATTTCATTAATAATAACTACAAAAAAAACAACAACAACAAAAAATAAAAATAATAACAACAATAATAATAATAATTTCCCAACTTAACACAAGTTGTCTGCAGAGTTTTCTTCGAGTTTTCCTCGAGACAAAGTAGCATCACTTAAGTGTTGCCTCTGTGTTGCTCAAGTCAGCAGCATCTTCATCGTCATCATCATCCTCATCACATCTTTTAGTTCTTCTTCAACTATGGTCGTGCTCTAATGTTATGACAGCTCATCAAGTTGATGCGTTCCTTCAACTAATGACATTCTTTGAACCTGAACCCGCTCCTCCCCCATCGCCCACGGGTAATACAACTAACGTCTATTAAATGTGCGTAATTTACAACAAAAAAAAAAAACAAGACACACTAACAACAGTTGTTAGAACTACAAGAAAAATAAACGAATGAAAACAAAAAAACCAAAATTGGCTGCTTACTTTAGCCATTTTGGCCTCGTGTTGTAATTACTGGTAATGTGCTTAATGTAGCACATTTTTCGTATTTTGGGAATTTTTGTAGTATACTTTTGACTTTTATTTATTATTCTAGCTGTTCTTTAATATAGTTATGACATATAGACAGCTAATAACAGGTACTACAGACTTGAAAAACAATATTAAATGAACTATATTAAATGGAAATCGACGAACTCAATTTCGAACAGTACAATTTTATTCGAAAACGACATTTGTAATTCAAAATATGCTAATGAAATGGACTACATATTGATTAGATTGATTTTAAATTAACATCAAATTATGTTAAAAATATTTAAATTGATTTTAAAATTTAAACTGAATTCCGCACAGTTAAATTTTCTTTAGAAATGAGCAAATTTTGCAAAATTAAGAAAAAAGAGCCATTCCAAAATGAACCAAGAGATATACGAAATAGTCACGTAATTTTATAAAAGTGCTGACTGATTTCAGAAATACCCACTTCGTTTCAAAATCGTTATGAGATCAATGCGCGAAGATGGAAAATTCATACGATATCGGACACTTTATCGTATCGATCGAGCGTCATATTGGACCTACATGTTAGGTAGATATCGATGCGATCAGTCGGAGTCGGTCGGTAATACAAATTTTTTGAAATCGGAATAATATCCATCGGATCCAAAAATGATCATAGTATGATATTGCTTCGAAATATATTACGATATCGATGCGATAATGTTTATATATCGTATATTGGTAAAAGAATTTGAATGTACGAGGCACTTTAAAAATTACAAATCGATTAAGCAACGAAATCGCACATTTTTATCGAAATTATTCATGAAAATTTCAGGGCAATTAAGGTCTCCGAGACATAGCAGACTGGATGTTAAAAAATATTTAAATTGATTTCCAAATGGAAGAAATTGAATTCAGCATAGTAAAAAGTTCTGCAGAAATGGTACAATTTCTTTTCGAAATTGAGACAACAAATAATAAAAATGAATGCAAAAATGTTGAAATTTAATAAGAAAATTTCAAATTCAATACGCACAAACTTATAAAAGAACCATTTAAATTCTACATAAAACTTAGATCTAATACAATTTTATATTATAGTTGACAATTTCATTTTAATTTCGATTTCATTCCTATACGATTTAGTTCTTTTAAAATACTTAAGAAATTTATAAGTACCTTCTCATATGAAGCAATCAAATAATATAACTCCAAGTATTCATTGAGAACCCAAATTAAACGAATGTTCTCATTTAGTCGACTATCATCGCATTGTCGACGCCTCCCTCTATAAATTGTCTGTATTGAGCCGGCCCCCCAAAAACTGACAAATTATATTTGATTTCTTCAAATATGCCGCGCGACATCAAATCAAATTCTATGCCCTCCCGCCAACAACAATATTGTTGCTAATTTCGGTTGTGCTCACTGTAATCATATACAATGTATATTTGAGGCACTTTCGATGGCGTTGGTGGTGATGTCGGTGTAATTTAGTCATTGATTAAATGGCGCATAATGTGCGTAATTTTTGTTGCACGCAATTTTGGTCTCTACTTGCGGGTACAATTTTTGGCAATCAGTTTTATTTTTTTTTATTTCTGGCACTTCGATGTGGTATTATTTGAATGTTTTTTATTTTCGGTATTTTCTTTTGTTGTATGGGGGTTTTTTATTTTTCATTTCGTGTGGTCAACAAATGAAATGGCAACAACTTAATGGCTTTGAATCTGTTGGCAATCAAGGCGTCTTATGAGGGAGGCCGGGCGACGTCTTCGAGATAGTAACAGGCATTTAGCAGCACTTGTTATAGAGCAACTTAATTGGCGTATTTCGGTATTTTTTCTTTTGTCAAAGATGAGGGCTTCTTTTTATTCAATGATGTAATACGCTTCAATAAGATTTTTGATGTGAGTTCAAAGTGATAAAAAGAACTGTATTAATTATTTGGTAGATTTTTTATTGATTTTATGTATTAAAATCAAGAATAAATTATTTTTAATAAGAATGGCGCATATTCAAACACAATATAAAGTCGAATTTTAAATGAAAATCAGCTTTTTGAATGTTTATTTCTTTTGAAAACTGTCAAGAAAGTCGACTTTAACTTTAAAATTGACTCTAAATTTTCTATGCGCCAATATTTTTACTGTCTTATAATTATATATTATATCTTAGATGTATTATTAAAAAAATAAATAATATTAAAACCCAAAATATGTGGTTCCAATTCGATAAAATTCGATTTAGATTGATGTTACTTCATTTTGGGCATACATTATACACTTTAAAATGTAATTCGAGTTTAAGAAAAGCATTCAATTTTATTTATATTCAATATTTTTGTTTTGGGGGTATAAATTTATATTATAAAAAGAATTCAATTTAAAAAAAACCTTATTTGATTAATATTATTTTTACACGAGACTGTATAAACTATATTGTGTTAAAAACAATCAATTTTTATATATAATTGTTGGCAGAAATATCCCCTCACCTAAAATTATCAACCCCCAAGAATTCTACTGTCTGCTCGATTAATTTGCAACATTTTTGCAAATATTTGCAAATTAATTAATGCCGTCTTCACGTCAACATTCAACATTTGTAGGGTTCGTAACCCGACATTGACAGTTGACCCCTTCAATGCGCACTCACTCATTAGAGTTACCCCCACTGTAATAAATACCCACTGTATAATGCCGACATTAACTAAAACAATAACATACCAAATTCTCGAGACAGGGGCAATATACGTATTTATCCCTTAACAGCGACAATCTTTTTGGTCTTGATTGAAATCTCTTGCACAGCAACATGACATCAATCATCTGCGCCAACTGACATTTTGACTGTTGTGCTGCCTTGACGGAATCTGTCTGTCTCGAATTTATGACTTTATGCTGTCTTTTTGTATATTTTTTCAATATAAAAATATATCTTTGTCTCTTTTTCATTGCATTATCATTATTTAAGATCTTTTTCGATTTGTTTTTCTTGCATTAATCTGTATGCTGCTGTATACTCGTTTGGGGGCACTCGCGCTTTACCCTTACTACAGCGTATAAGAAAGACCCTGTATATTTCTCGAACCTGATGCCTGTTTTTTTGACTTGAGTTTGGAAACCCTTGTAAAACATGTGCTGCATCTTGCACATGAGCGAGAGAATATTGAAAATAAACAAAAACTACTATATATAATACCTATTACTACCACCAACAAGTACTACTAAAATGGTTTTTCTCTACACTGTACTCGTTATACTGCTTATTTGAAATTCATTTTCAGTAATTGAAAAATATTTATTATGGCATAAAGTAAAATATGCATGAAACGAAGTAAGTAGTTGTAGTAAATACATAATGTGCTTGCCGGATGTTATTGTTTTTGTTGTTGTTTTGCCTCATTATTTTTGGAAATACGTAAAATCCAGCAAAGCAACTGGACGACACAAAACATCTGAACCGAAAAAAAAAAATCCCTTTTTTACTGCATTATTTAAGGGATATCGGCAAGGCGCGCGCCGGCCTGTAAATCGATATGATGCAATCAACGACATCTGTGTGGATTCTCTTTTTTCCACTGAAAATCTGGTGCTTTTTCATTAGTTTTGCTGCGCATAATTATTATCATAATAACGATCTAACTCTGTGTATTGAATGTCATTGTTTTGTTTTTAGTTGGAAATTATTTGAATTTTTGAAAATCTGTTCAAACATAAATTGCTATTCATTATGTTTTATAGTATACAAACTGTTTTATTAACGATTTTTCATAAAATACAATTATTTATGTTTATAAATATTTTTTCAAATACATTATTCAATTCTAATCTATACCCTTTTTCTTTTCTTTCAGGTAAGACTACTTTGATTTTAAAACTGCAAAGAATTGATGTCAATTATATGTTGAATATTTTGGAACTATGGTAACTAGAAATCGTTTCTTTAATAAAGAAATCAATGCCAAGAATTGTTAATTTTTTTTAAAACATCTTGAAGTACATGACGTCTAATGTTCTAGAATAAAATTCGGATTTTTAAGCTGGTGCTACATCTTGGAATTGACCAAATAGAAGGGGATATTATGAAAGCCAGTTTTGATCGAAATTCATATATTTGACAATACAATTTGAATTAACTTTCATTTCACATAATTTAAATGGTTGAAGTACTATTAAAAATATCCTTTTTGTTTACAGAATATGTATTCTGGAACTTTTAAATAAATCTGAAATTCTAATATTACATTGATCGAATTTTGGAATATTGGAAAATTTTTCAAAAACTTTATTAATCTTTATCACACCATACGACACTATTTTGCACATATGAAAAAAACGACAAGTACAAGAAACAAGGAATCACTCCAAGAATTTGTGTGTATTCAGTTTTTTTTAGATCAATTCGGTAAATGGATTTTATTAGCAATTGAAATGCATATCAAATTTTCATAATATTTTTTATATAGATATATAAAACGTTTTTCAATATAAATTCATTTAAAGCTTGTATTCACCTTTGAGGGTTGTTGTAAAGGGTTGTAAAGGTCTAGAACTTTCATTATTTCTTTTATTTTTGTTCAATATCGTTCCGAAAAAATGTCATACCGAGAAAGTGTCAAAAGAACGCATCGATATATTCCTTTCATGTAGGTCCAATTTTACGCTCGATATCGCTACGAGAAAGTATCCGATATCGTATGAATTTTACGTCTTCTCGTATAGATCTCGAAAGGATATCGAAACATAATAAAAGGGCATACTAAAAGGGGATTCTGAAAATTCGATTACGGGAAAAACCAACTCGAATGAACTAAAATTTCAATTTGCTTTCGAATTTGTATTGTTATTCCTTAATTCAAATATATGTGTATCATTAAAAACAAACCTCATTAAACAGAAATTGTCTGATACTAGAGATTTTAATAAACCAATTTAAAAGTTTCTTCGTTGAGTTTTACTTCTATCATGTTGAAACATTTATCCTTTAGCTGAGTCTAACGTCTTTATTATGCATATTATTCTGCTTTTTCAAAATTGTATTATTTTATATATTCTTTTTGTATCCGTAACATCAAGGTAAACGTCAGCCGCTACTGTCAACATTTATTGATATATTGAATAGTGACTCGATTCCATATTTTCTTTTTTTTTTTTTTTTTGTTAATCCTTTAATATTTTACCATTTCCATTATTTATTACTAAAAATGGACAACATATTTGTACGTTGTTTACTCCTGATTCGATGATGATGATGATGAGGATGATGACGAGCGCATCATCCATCCATCTATTGGCTGTCGCTTTGTCTCCTAACAGACTCCAACTAACCTGACTGACTCTTTGTTAAATTTCTCCTTTTTTTGTGGGATGTTCTTTGCGTCTGTTTGATCTAGCTATCGACTGTCTGGCATTTTTCGCGAACTCGCCAGCCATGTATTTTATTTTAACTGTCTAGCATTTCAGCTGCCGCACAATATTACCTGGAAGCTAAAATCTTTATGCAGTATTTTTATTTTTTTGCAATCAAGGTTGGTATAGAAAATTCATAAAAGACTGACTGTGCAAAATCAATAAATTTATGAATAATATCAAAATAGCAAAATGTAGAAGGTGCATGATTTACGAAAAATTTACTATTCAATGCAAATGATAAATAAAAGAATTATTTATTAAAATAAAATGTAAAATAGTTGTACTTATTTTGTATTACTTTGTTATTCTTAAAACGTTTATAGAATTTCTTATTCATTCCATAAGTTATAAATCAAACTATACAAAATGTTTAGCTATTTTCTTTTCCAAATTTATCATTATTATTGTCACTGTTGTGATTTACATAAAAATCAAATTACAAAATTACATTTTCTGATAATCTTCTATATATGTTTTACATTATTGAGCTGCTGCATAATTGATGAACATTTTATTGATAACCCAACATTAAAATGCTAATAAATCTTCACAAAACAAAACATGATAAATCGTATGCAAATGAAATAAACATTTTTATGTTTAATAAAAAAACTCGAAAAATATAAAATTTAATATAACCGAATTTAGAAAACTATGCCAACCTATAAATCATTTAAACATTTAAATATTTTATGTGAGAATAAAAAATCATTTAGCATTTAGTGCGACCACACAAAAATACTAAATTGTTTAAAATTAAAATGAAATAAATTTAATTTGACATCTACTGTAAAATATGACATGAATTAAATGCAAATTAAATAATATATAAAATATGTGGCAATTAAATATATAAATAATTTGGAATTTATTGATTTTAATGAAAAAAATATTAATATAACAAAAAAATTTAATTAATTAAAATTTCATAATAAACATTTGACTCGCGGCTATTTTCATTACTAATGCCAGACATATATGTGTGTGCGCGAAATATCACATAAAACAAATAAACAATTGTCTGTCGAGTCCCCTCACAAATGGTGTTGAAATGAAATCCTTAGACAGAGTAGCAGCACCCCCTACAGACAGCAGCAGACGCAGTTCTTATAGCCCGCGGCAAGTCTTTTTTTCTGTTCTTTTCTTAATTTTCTTGCGGTCTGATTTTTGCGCCCTTTTATTTTTACGCTTTATTAGCAACTCTACGTAGTCTTCGCACATCTTGACATATTGTCAATGTCAGTCTGTGGTATAGAATTTATGCTTTAGCACGTCCAGCCACAATCCTTGGCACCGCACAGCTAATGAGACAAACCGCCGCAAGGTGTAAATTGAGTTGCTTGACTGAATTAGTAGCAAAAAACAATAATAAAATATACAAAAAATAGCAAAAGATATAAAGTAAAGTGTATAGAAATTGCACAAAGTGTTGGAGGTAAATGTTCAGTAGCTGTTATTCCAATTACCAGTTGGTACATTCTATTTTCGGCCTGCTAATTGAGGACAAGACTAGAATTTCATTTACTGCGGTGAAAATGGCCAAGTAGTTGGGTGTTATTCGGTTTATACAAAATGTAATAAAAGGCACAAGTTTCGCCCGTGGATATTTAGATCTAATAAAGAATTAGTGGATAGTATTTGTACTGCATATTGATAGGACTTATAGGGAAAATATTTATTGAAACTGATATATGCGAAATCATAATGTGAAATTATTGATGCTATACATGTGCATATTATTTCTTTAATGAAATGTTTACATCTTAAATGTCCCCTTATTTTACACTTTTTATTAATTTTCAGTATTTATTCCAATTTATAACATTACTAAAATTCATATGTGTTTTTAAAAAATCCCGAATTTGTTTTAATAAAATTTCTTGTTTTACTTATTCATGAAATTTTAAAATATCATTACTTTATATTTAAAGTATGTTTATTATTATTTTTGTATACTCAGTTCTTTCCTATTTCGTAGTCTTTCTGAGACAAATGACTGTAAAACCGCTATTTTTCAGTAATTTATATGTAAAATATACAAGCATTTTTAAATTTTACATTTTTTGACGGAGATGATAGGGTATATTTTAAAAATTAAACTCGATGATAAAAAGTTAGTAATTTCACTCGTTAGATTGGACTATTATTAATATAACCATCAGTCACTTTCTTAATTATCATTACTTTGAAAGTTTTAAAAAAATCACCAAAAAATGGTCTAAAAATATCAAAAATTTTCGAGTTTGGATTCAAATATCTTAAAAAAGTATTAGAATATTAGCATTTATTCATATATTATAATTAGCTTGGACAGTTGAAAGAAAAATAGCGTTCAACCTTTTTTATTAACAAACTCTTTTTTAGTAGTATTTATTTTTTATACTAAATAGTAAGTATCAAAATCAGAACCAGCGAATTATGTTGAATTGACTTATGGGATGTCCACAGGACAAATAATGATATTACTCTGTATTGATTTCATAAATTTTACGTTAATCAGCATTAAGAAAAATATTTCATTTATAATTTTCTAGAAATGATTATCATAACTGAAATATTTTACTTTATAATATACCTTCAATTTTATAAAAATATTTCAGCATTGTTAATTTTGCACTGCCATGAAAACAAATAGCAAATCATGACCGCAAAAAGTATCAAAAATATAAAAAAACCATAGAATTGAAAGCCATAAATTATGGCAATAGTTATTGCTGGCATGTTGCTACTCTTTTTGGGCACAACACTAAATACTACGTTTGCACAAGTATCTACACTAAAAAAAAATTATGTCCATATAAACACAAAAACAATTTAATAGTATTTAAAAAAAAAACCTATTAAAATTGGATAATAGCACCGTTATTCATTTAATATTATACAAAAAATAAATATTTTCATATAAACACAAAAACAATTTAAAAGTATTTAATAGTATTTAATAGTATTTAATAGTATTTAATAGTTTTTAATAGTATTTAATAGTATTTAATAATATTTAATAGTACTTAATAGTATTTAATAGTATTAAATAGTATTTAATATTATTTAATAGTATTTAATAGTATTTAATAGTATTTAATATTATTTAATAGTATTTAATATTATTTAATAGTATTTAATAGTATTTAATAGTATTTAATAATATTTAATAGTATTTAATAGTATTTAATAGTATTTAATAGTATTTAATAGTATTTAATAGTATTTAATAGTATTTAATAGTATTTAATAGTATTTAATAGTATTTAATAGTATTTAATAGTATTTAATAGTATTATTTAATAGTATTTAATAGTATTTAATGGGATTTACTTATTATGATTAATCTATTGACTAATTTTAATAGAAAAAACTATTAAATGTATAGCATTTTTTTCTGAGTGTAGCAACATTTTATGTTATCATATTGTTATAGTTGTTATTATTTTAATTTTTGTTGTTATACGGTTGGCCACAAACTAATCGAGCATAGCGCGTGCAAAAGACAAACTTTTTGGCCATTGTTTGCAAAAACGATTGTGTTGCTGAGACTTTGGGGGGCAATGTTGCTGCAATTGTTGTAGCAAACATTGCTCTGATAGTTGTTGTCTGATATTCTGCTATTCTTGTTACTGCACTCAAGTAGCTAAACAGAGAGAGACATGCATTCGGCTAAATGTACCCGACATTCTGTATTATCTATGTTGCCTTGACAGCCAGTAAAAACTTTAGTTTTTTTATCCTGAATTTCTCAAGTTATTTTCCAAGTTCTTCTCCTCGACAAACTCTGGCATGCGTTGGTTGTTATGCCTGTCATTCGCCTAATTCCATGAAGTAGCAGCCTCAGAATGCAACATTTATGCATGTCTTAAAAACTTGAAACGACCGTCAGCAAGTGCGCCTGCAACATATGCAACAAAAATTTGCATAAAACTCAAAGTGCTCAACAGCAACAACATCATAATCCTCATCATCATCGTCGTCGTCTGCATCATCATAATACAGGTAGTGTTATTGTTGTGTTGACAAGTTAATAAGCGCATGCATCACATACACACACTAACAAACTTGAGCCTGGCAACCCTAATGTTAGTGATAAACACTGGTTGGCAACACTAATGACTCATATTTTGCTCTGGCATGTTTTACTGCGTAGCACTTACTCTTGAAGTTACAGTGTTGCCAAATAATTTTAAATTCCTTTCACATCTCAAAGAAAATTTAATTAATCTACTTGACTTTTTTTTAGTAGTATTAGCAGTATTTAGTAGTATTTTATTAGAAATTAATATCTGCAAAAACATATAAATTAAATAATGATCGTTCCGGACGGGAGAAAAACGGTAGTGCATGTCGAAGTGCATATGGAAATTCCACAAATTCAGCGAATATTGCGTACAAATTATTTTTTAGAATTTTTTGAAAAAATAGCTGAAATCAAGTGCTTTCTTTGTATATATACGCTTTGTTCCTAAAGTTTATAGTTTTCTCATTATAAATCACAGAACAATTCTTTTTTTCTTTTTCAAAAAATAGTTTTTGCGTACAATTTTTTTTTTTTGGATAATTTAGAAGAATAACTGAGATAATTTACTTTATTTTTGTATACGGACACTTTGTTCCTAAAGTTTATAGTTATTTCGTAATAAATCACAGAAAAATTCGGGACGGGACAATTTTTTTTTCTTTCTTTTTCTAAAAATACTTTTTGTGAACAAACTATTTTTTTGTATAATTTAGAAAGATAGCTTAGATAATTTACTTTATTTTTGTATATGAACACTTTGTTCCTAAAGTTTATAGTTATTTCATAATAAATCACAGAATAATTCCGGAAAGGATAATTTTTTTTTTCTTTTTCTAAAAAATACTTTTTGCGAATAATTTTTTAAAATAATTTGAAAAGATTATTGAGATAATTTACTTTATTTTTGTATATGTACATTTTGTACCTAAAGTTTATAGTTATTTCGTAATAAATCACAGACATATTCCGGATGGGACAGTTTTTTTTTTCTTTTTCTAAAAATACTTTTTGCGTACTAACATTTTTTTTTTGATAATTTAGAAGGATAACTGAGATAATTTACTTTATTTTTGTATATGGACACTTTGTTCCTAAAGTTTATAGTTATTTCGTAACAAATCACACACAGAAAAAATAATCGACGTAAATATAGCAACAGATATTAATTAATAATAATAATAGTTTGGCTCTACAGCTCTATAAGAACTTAGGCCGAGCTGTGTCATCATTTTGAGCTGTACGTGTTACATTTGTACTCAAAGTGGTGGGACCTACAGTTTATTGCCGAATCCGAACGGCGGGTGAGAGCTTTTCATAGGCAATTTTTAACTCTCGTAGGTTTGCCATTTACTGACGAGAGGTAGCGCGGTATAGAAAAAATGTTTCGATGAAAAGATGTTGTTAGCCCCAGTCCAGGCATGAACCGGGGACCTTTCAGCTCGCAGTCCAACGCACTAACCACTGAGCTACCGCGTCTATATATTAATTGCATGTCATTAATCAGTCCAGCAAAGAAATTCATTAATTCAGTGAACATATTTGCTATTCGTAGTTACTTAAAAATTGCGGTTGGTGTATATGCTATCTGTTGGTGTATATGTTACACACCAACCGAATTCACAAACTACACAGTTTTAAAGACACTACAGTTTTACAGATTCTTCACAGTTTTAAAGCAACTACAATTTTGCAGCCGATATTATTTTACATTCGTTCGATGGACGCATGCTTGTCAATTCGGTTCGTTGGGTCGATTTTCGGCACATTGTGCGAATGACCTCAACTTTGATATTTTCTCTCTTATTTGTGTTTAATTTCCTTTCAATATATATAGCTCTATTGGTTACGTGTGAACGTAGTTTTAACTTTGAACAACACAGTGAGTAAGTAAAATAATTAAAATTGAAAAAAAAAATTGAAATATGAATTCAATATAAAATAAAAAATAGATTATAATAAAAAAATATATATATATATATATATATATTTTTCATTTCACACCAATGTAAGCGAATACACACACCAAATTAAGCCAATATACACACACCAGCGCGTCGCCAAAACAGCTGTTCCAACAATTGCGATTGCTAATATGAAGGATGTGTACGCAAATGCAGTTAAAAGTTTAGTCGGCGCAGTTTCAGCAAAAATTTAATTGTATTGATGTACATTTTTGGTTATATTTACGAATTTTTTTTTTCTGTGCAGAATAATTCCGTAGGGGCGGTTTTGCAGTATCACCGACGATTTATGTTAAAGTATGCAATAATTATTTTACTTTACTTCAAAAAAATAATTTATAATAAAAACGCATATTTGGCAACTCTGTGCGGTAAACATTTTTCATTTCTTTCTGTTGTTAACATTGTTGTGATTATTGGCAACACTTGAAACAAACACAGCGCACTCACATTGGCCATGATTTCGCTCGTATGGCGAAATGTGACGGCACGGAAGTAAGTTTTTGGAGTAAAGTTAAGCAACACACACAGACGGACAGATATACAGACGGACGGACAAAAAAACAGACAGACAAAAAGACAGACAGACAAGTCATTAAGCATTTGCACAAGACACATTTATATGTATAGGAGCCCAGTCATAGGAGAAACTATATGTGGTATGTCGTGGTTGCACTCGTGCCATGCGACGCTTATTGAGCGCACGAGTTACTGCCTCGAAAAGCTCAAACATGACGTTGTGCGATGCGATTGCAATGCATTTCCGGTTGTCGTTGTCGTTGTTGTTGTTGCTTTTGTAAGCATTATCATTGCAAGCGTGTTTATTTACACTTTACACACACACAGTCACACATAAGAACACAGCCAGACACATGCTGGGTGAGAGCAGAGACAAAAGGCAAGACAAAGATCGAAACCGAGAGAAAGACGAAGTAATAAATGTGCGAAGTTATGCATGCAATTTGCTGTTGTTATTGTTGTATTTGTTGTTGTTGTTGAGCAAATAATAAACACCTGCAAAGGTGTTTTATATATCTCTGTGTGTGTGTGTGTTATTTTGTATCTGTGTGAACGCTTCCTGTGCTAAAGAGATCTTCTTGAAATTTCTTTTAATATATATATTTTTTTTCAGTATTTTCTATATCTGTTTATTTTTCAAACAAACACATAATTTAAGCATTTTTATTAAGTTTCAAAATACGTGCAATAAATTCTAAAAAAAAGCCAAAAAATAACAAAATAAATTAAAGTAAAGTACAACAAAACTATATATAAAGTTGCCATGTGTATTGTGAAAATAGCGTGTGACTGAAAATTCTTTAAAAAATTTCACATTGTTTGTTTTGATTTTTTTTTTTGATTATTTGAAAAAAAATATATATTTTTTCGTTTCATTTTCGCAGGAAGTTTGTTTAATTAAGAGCTGCGCGTGAAAACTAAAAACAAAACGAAATATATGTTTTCCGCACTATTCGAATTTATCGAGCTATTTTGTGAATAAACAAAATGAAAAAAAAATCTATTTGTTTGGCTTTCTCACGTTTGATGTGTGCGAAAAAAAATATTTTGGGAAATTTAAAAATTGAAAAACTTAAAAAACTGTACAAAATTATTTAAACTACACAAAAAAGGTTCAAAAAAATAAATATTAATTGTGTTTATAAAATATAATATTGAAAATATTAGCGAAAATTCAAAAAAAAAAAATGCTCGTAATAAAAGTAGTTTATAACGAACATTTTTTTTTTTTGTATTATTCATGTTCACGTAAAAAATGCCTACGCTGATAAAAATTACAAATTTAATAAAATTAAAAAACAAAAACGTATTATAAAATAATTTATATTTTATACAGATCACGATGTATATCGTTATATGTCAATTCAAATTTTCCGCACGTTTTCTTTCACAAAAAATATGGTTTTTAGTTTTGTTACATTTACCCTTTTCTGTTAAATACTACATAATATTCTTTATTAATAATAGAAAATATCACGTTTTCTCATAAACAAAAATTAACATCTAAATTACGCCTGACTTACATTAGTACTTTTTTATGTCCAAACAATAAATTTCACTTTTAATGTAACTTCAAAAATTTGAGTACTTGTCAAGAGCTAAGGTTCTCCAATTCTACTGTGTACATTCAAGGCCGGAAATCACGTAATACAAAGACAATTAAATTTTCAATGCATTTTGTGTGCAATATAAAATATAGAATTTTACATACAAAATAAAAATAAAAAAACAAATAGAAAAAAAATAAAATAGAAAAAACTAAAATAGAAAAAATTAAAATAGAAAAAAATAAAATAGAAATAAAATAAAATAAAATAGAAAAAAAGAAAATAGAAAAAACCTAGAAAAAATATTATTTATAAAACCAAATAAATTTTAATATTGATATTAAAGTGCCTTTGAAATATTTAACAAAACTGTAAAAATAATATGCAAAAACTTCGCTTAAAGCAATTTTCAAATATGGACATATTTAAAAATTCATTTTGATTTTTTTGCACTTTATCTGCGACACAAATTGCACTGAAATCCTTAACATTTCAAGTGCAATTTTTTGCTGTTGTTGTCACACTTCTTTCTGCAACTGCTGCTGCTGTTGTTGCTCCTGGCATTTTCTTAGCTCTCCAGTGTATTTAGAGCAGCTAAAGTGCAAGAACAGCAGCACTACTTGGCAGTCACTTTAAAATGTTTGCTTTTGCTTTTTCCATACTTTTTTTAGATTTTTACAAATATGAACGTGTTAGGTTTTGTAGAAATGTACTACGTGCATGTGTGTTTATTTTAAGTTTAGGTGTTGCTTCAATTGTTGTCATTGTTTTGTGTAGCCAGAAGATAGTATTTGAGAAAAGATTTATTTTTAGCAAATGTCATAAAAATAACAACAAAATGAAAAGAAAAAAGTGTAATAAATGAAATATTAAAAAAGTAGAAATGAAGCATAGGAAATAGAAAAAAGGGTTATATAAAAAAAAGTAGAACAAATGGCTTAGTAGAAGTACACAAAGTAGTAGAAGAAAGTGGTAGAAAAAGAGGTAGAAAAAGGTAGTAGAAAAAGTAGTAGAAAAAGTAGTAGAAAAAGTAGTAGAAAAACGTAGTAGAAAAAAGTAGTAGAAAAAAAGTTGTAGAAAAAAGTAGTAGAAAGCAGTAGTAGAAAAAATTAGTAGTAATATTAGTTTTAAAGTATTATAAAGGGAAGTAAGAGAAATTAAAAAAAAATGTTTTAAAATGTAAATAAAGTAGAATAGACTACGAAAATAGTAGAAAGTGGTAGTAGAAAAAGGATATAGAAAATGTATTAGAAAAGGTTAGTATATGCAGGCAGTAGAAAAATGTAGTAAATAAATTTAGTACATAATGTAATAAGGTGCAGACAGCTATTAGGAAGAATTGTTGAATTAGGAAGAATGTTGAAAAAGGTAATAGAAAAACGTCATACAGAAAAATACGCTTTTCACACTTTTGAGGTTGGAAAAACGATTAAGTTAGTAGTAACAACCAACTTCATTCGGTTAAAAAGAAGGTTCTACAAATGTGTTTGCGGCGCATGAAATGTTATCATATACTCACTCCAAATTGTTCTCAAAATGTACGACTTTGTTGTAAAACTATTCGAAATTGGTTATAGTCACAACTACAACACTTTTTGAATTTTTGAACCGACTTTGACTTCTAAGAACCGACTAAGCGGTTGCAAGAACCGAAAAAATTGATTGGGCAATTAGTTGGTTGACGCAACAAATCTCTATTATGTCTGTAGTAAGTCTGGTAAGATCTAAGCAGTCCAGAGGTAGCGCGCTGGACTTGCATTCTAAAGGTCTCGGCTTCGTAGCCCGGGTAAGGCATGGGCGCTCGTGGTGGTATTAGCTACAAAATGTTGGGAATAGATTTCACAGTACAATGCATATATACTGTCTGAGTGCTGTAGATCTTAGTAGATAATAGTAGTAGTAGTAGATAGTAGTAGAAAAGTCTGTTAAGATAAAAACATAGAAGAAAGGCCGTTGTAAAATTTAGAAGAAAATGTTGAAAAGGCTGTAATAAGATGTACTAGAACATTTTTTTTTTTACAAATTAACCAACGCTCAGGGGATACCCCCTATACATGCAAAGCACAGTGTTGATAGAGTAGTGTCGTTGAATGTTTGTTTTGAACTTGCCAATATCAAAAATGTCGGGAAAACGGACGCAGGGAGATTGTTCCACAAACGAATCGTGCGACTGAAGAACGAATTATCTCTTTAATGCGTAGTTCTGTTGAGAACCGAGTGGACTACGAAGGGGTGGGCTTGGTAAAATATTTTCATATAAAAAATCTTTTCATTTAAACTCATTGGCAATGTCATGGTTTTTTTCTAGTATTTAATGGTATTTTCCGATTAAAATAATAATTTATTCTATTGAATATTTTTAATAGTAAAAAACTATTATTTATATAGGTGTATAAATCATTCATTTTATAAAATATTTCACAACATATTTATCTATTTCTCTAGTAGCAATTGAAAATAGGGTCATTACAGGGAACTGATCATTGCATTTTTTCCTTGTCATAACCCGATCAGTTACATGACGATCATGATCTGGACATTATCATGTATACCCTTATATCGTAAATTTTTACTAGGATTGTCTAAAATATATCTTACTATAACTAACTAAGCTGTTAATTTAATAAAAAGTTTAAACCAAATTTATGTAAAAAAAAGACTTTCTAAAAAAAAGAAAAATAAAATATATTTTAAAAATTCATTACTGCTTAATTAAGAGCAGTCAAGGCAAAAGTGTAAAAAATGTTAGTAATATAAAAATTGCAAAGTCAACGTCTTTTAAAACACTTTTTGCAGCTTTTTAATTCATGGTGTTTTATTTTTTTTTATTGTCTTGTTACATCCAAAATGCACTTAACGTAAAATTTCAGAAGAAATTATTTAAAAAAAACGCTGTTTACCTTAGAGATTACAACACACACACACACACAGACATAGAAAGCAACTAATAAACATGCACACAGGACTCTTTTAAGGATGTCAAACTACAGGTAGGCAGCATTCAGGAAGAGGGCATAAATCCGGCAAACAGACAACGAACGCAAATTGTTTATTTTAAAAGGCATGGAATGATAACAAAAAAAATTCAAAACTATAGGGAATTCAAAGAGTAGAAAAGGTAAAATGAAAGCTATAAAGCTATTAAAATTTAAAAGATTTAAATTTTGAGATTACCCTACAAACCATTTTAAGATATTTATTAAAATCGGCAATATTAAATTAAATTTTCATCTTTAAATGCAAAACATTTGATAAATCAAAAAATACAAAATGAAAACTACCCAGCAAACCAAACGATAATTTTACGATATCGAAACAATATCATTTATAGGTTCTAATTTTCGTTTGCGATAATATATAATGATACGAAAGCGATAGGGTTTACGATAAAAACGAACCTGTCTAAAATGATATCGTTGTTTTAGTCGTTAAAGATATCGAGGTGATATCATAATTGGATTTATTTTCGAGTTTTTGACAAAAATTATAAAGAATATGCAATTAAATTTTCAAATACTTTCAGTTTTATATCAAAAATTTACCATTATTATCGAATTTAAAAATTATCGTCAAATGGTTTGTGGGGTTGAATCAAAGCGATTTGATATCTAAACGGAAACGAAGTAGCATCATATTCCAGACGGTATTGACTTTTTGGAAAAATTTTACGTTTCATTTTAAAATATCAAATATGATAATTTAGGTATATGAATGATTTTTTTTTAAAACTCTTGGTTTTTTAATTTAATTTTATTCATCTACTGGCCTATTAATTATTAACAAAAGAAAAAAAAGAATTTCTTTTATATTTTCCGGACTAAAAATACAATTTACCACTTGTATTATTTATAATTTACCTTTTTTTAATTATACCTTAGGTTTAGCATCGAATCACAGATCGAAGTAACTTCGTACATATTCTCAATACTTTTATAAATATTGCCATATAACATCACTTTCTCATATGCTGTTTTATTTTCTATCCCTAATCATCTCTTCTTCCACTATACAAAATATACGTATTGTATCTCTTTAAACTGTTTTAAATATCATCGTCTAGCGCACCTGAAAACCTCGTACATCTGCTTTTTACCCCTGTCTCCCATCTACATATAATAATAATTTATTAGTTGTTTATACAAACATTTCAAATACTATTTAATTTATGACATTTAGAGCCAGTGTTGCCAGTGCTCCCATTTTACTTGTGCTCAGCACACATTTGAGACTTGTTACTTTTTGTGTTTTATTTGACAAAAAGCTTAAATATGCACCCCAACAAATATTCGTTGAAATTATAATTTAGACAGTTTCAAAGCCTGATCATATTACTTAAAGCTAATGGGGGGGACAAGGTGGTTAGTGCATAAGTTGGGCTGGGTTTTGTTTAAATATTGTTAGCATTTTTTTTTTTATAAAACACTTTTTGGCAAAGCTCTTTGAAAATGTGTGAACGTGTACTTTTTCTCTGGCTCGTTGTGCACACAATTTTAAATATTTTATTAGATACGCTTATGCGATTTTGAGTTAAGGCAATTTTTCTTCATTTCTGTAATATAAACGCATAATGGGGATTTTTTTTCTGTCTTGTTTTCCTATAATGTCTGCTTAATCTTGTTTGGTTTAGGCGTAACAAAATGTGAATTTGGTGAAGATTTTGTTTAGTGGGTAAAGACCGTGTAAAGTGAGTAAATGCGACTCATATGTAGATAATGCAATTTTTTCTATAACGTATATTTATTTTTTAGTTTTTTTTGTTTCTTTACTTTTGTCTAAAACTTTAAATGTTCCTTCTAATTTCAATTTTAAATATTAGAAATGAAACATAATCATTTTACGTTTTTTTCTCGCTTATCATTAACACTGACCATTAACAATTATAATTCATGTTTCTTTTTTGTGGTTTCTTTATTTTATAATTTACCTTTATTATTTTTAGCATTTTATACGCTTTTTTTCAACGAACCATTTACCCAGAATATTGCGCGTTATTTATCCCTTTACTCAAATGATTTTTTTTATCACTTTTTCCTCACACCAACTACACGTTGTTTCAATTATTTGTCATCACTGCTAATTGACATTAAGTACTTGATACTTTTTTTTCCTACTACCCACTGTGACGCACTTAACAGCGCTCTTTAACGCACTTTTGCTTGATTATTATTAGAGCAAATTATGAAAAATCTGCTTGTCTGCCAAGACAAGACTTTGTTTTGTGTTGACGGTAATGCTTATGATGTCCTTTCAAGTAAATGTCCTTTTAAGCAGCAGCTTAAAGTACTAAAGAGAAGTAAAAAATCAACAAAAAAAAAAAAAAAAAAACGCGCGCACAAACAAAGGCAGACAAAAGATAACGTAGGCAACACTGCAATTAGTAGTAGCAAAAAAAGGGCAAACTTAAATATAAAATAAATAATAAAATGTTTTTGAAAAATGTTTCCTGAATTTTGCTACGTCGAAGACACTTTGAAGCAGCAATTTTGTACATTTTTTTTTGTTTATAATAATTAAGAGAACACATTAAAAATATTAAAAAGAGGTCAACTTGATTATGTTGGGGGAACAAATAACAAACAAAAAGCAGTAGATAAAGAAAGAAATGCGACAGGGTAAGGATATTGTTTAAGAAATATTGAGGAGAATTTAATTTATAAAATTTATTATAAGGCTTTATGAAAGTAGATTACAGCAGAAGAAGAATTTATAAAAATTACAACTTTTACGTAGTAAAAAAAAATGCAATGAAATAAGTACTGTTAATGAGTTAGAAAATAGTTTAGGAAATAGTTAAAAAAAGGTTATGAAAAAAGTAGTGAAAAAGGTATTAGAAAAAAATAGTAGTAGAAAAGGTATTAGAAAAATAGTAGCAGAAAAGGTAGTAGATAAATGTAGTAGAAAAATAAGTGATGTTAGAAAATAGTTTAAGAAATAGTAAAAACGAGGTTATGAAAAAAGTAGTGAAAATAGTATTAAAAAAATAGTAGTAGAAAAGGTAGTAGAAAAATAAGTGATGTTAGAAATAGTTTAAAAAATAGTAAAAACGAGATTATGAAAAAAGTAGTGAAAATAGTATTAAAAAAATAGTAGTTTAAAAGGTATTAGAAATATAGTAGTAGAAAAGGTATTAGAAAAAAGTTGCAGAAAAATAAGTGGTCTTAGAAAATAGTTTAAGAATTAGTAAAAACAAGGTTATGAAAAAAGTAGTGTAAAAGATATTAGATAAAATAGTAGTAGAAAAGGTCTACGAAAAATGCAGTACTAAAAAGTTGTATTAGAAGTTTTTGAAAAAAATAGTATAAAGAAGGTAGTAGAAAAAGTAGTAAAATAAGAAAAAATAACTAATAAAAATTAAAAAAAAATAGCTCAAAATAAACAAATTAAATAAATTAAAAAATATGTCGTCATTTTTCAAGTACTTTTCTCTAAATCACATTTCAACAAATACAAAAAAAAAGTACTGCGACATAGTTGTACAAAAAGAGTATAAAATGTAAGAGTATAAATGTAAAAGTAGAAAAATGTAGTAAAAATGAGTTAGAAATTATACATAAATATTTTAATAAAATACGGTAATAAAATTTAAATATTTTTCAAAACATGTCTTTGTTAGTAAATAATTAAAGTAATTAAAACAAACCAAGCATTTTCTGTGTTTATAGTTCAATTTATTTTAAAATCTAAAATTCTCCTCGAAACCTTACCTTTTCATTGATACTAAAATAAACGTCATCGATCTGAACTATTCAAATAAGTAAAGTTTTGCACAAAGCACTAACTAAAACATTGTAATTTTTTTATTTACATTAGTAAAATATTATTTTTTTTATATAAACTACATAAAAACTTTTCAAAAAACATATATTATCATTTACAATCATTAAAACTATTTAAATTTATCATAAAATAAAAAGTAATGCATTCATTAAGCCCTCAATACGCTATACACATTAGCATATTGCTAATTATATATTTTCTTTTTTCAACTAACCATTCAAAAAACGAAAATAAAAAACTACTACTACCTAATGCGCTTTATACTATGCTTTTTTGCTACATTTTCTTTTTTACTTTTTGGTTATTTAATTCACTGCATTTTTAGTAAATGTAGTTTTGCGCTTTCAGTTATATTTCATTTTATTTTTTCATTTTGAGTATGCGCTGCGCGAATGCAATGCAATTTAATCTGCATACAGCTACTATTGCAACTACTACTTCTACTACTATTTGCGTTGGAACAAAACTGTAGTGCAGAAGGAAGGCAAAAAGGAAGGCATTGATGGTAGTAGAGTATGTAAAAGATAGCCACAATGTTTTGCCACAATATTTTGCAGTAATCTTCTTTTTGTTGCTACTACTATTCTGAATGCTATTTACAGGGTTTATAATATTTACGCAATAGTATGCAGAAAAAATGTCTGCTTTTATGCAGCAAAATAGTATTTAAAAAACTTAATCTAACTGCCAATATTTTTAGGTATTAATTATAGAAAAACTTTTTAATTATTAAATTCTTTAAGAATTTTTAATATACTCTATATATTTTGCTAAAAACTTTACGTTTTTTTTTTAAATTTTTATTGCTTTTAAATCCCAGTCAGCGCCTTGCCAATAAAAATTAACCTTAATGCCTTAAACGCGGTTTGAATTTACTGCTTTATACCATATAATGCGGCACCATTACTATGTTTTCTTTCTCATTATCACTTCCTTTGCATACTTTGTGACGTTTTATATTTTTTACACCCACTATTACGTTATGTTTAGCACTTCCTATTCTTCCTGTTGCTACATCCGGCTTTTGTTTTCTGCGTTATTTATTTTACTACTCGGTGCTATACTTCACCTGAGTTGGTCCGTATTATTATCAGCAACAAAGTTTACCAACATCACCAATATCATTATTATCATCATTATTACGAACAGCAACTACATTGTCACCTATTCGCTCCTTGCTTTGTCTTGTGCTGACATTCATTGATGTCCCCATTTATTCCCGTTTTCAATAAATCTGCAAAATTTAATTTCCGGCTAAATGGCGTCACAGCATCCGCTCATAGGACTTCTTCGAAATATTGTTGTAACTGTTACTTGTTACATTCAGCACCTTTGTAATTTTTTGTTGTAATTATTGTACTTTCAGTGGTGCTCAAACCTTTTGTTTCACTCTTAATGTCGAGTATGCTGCATAAAAGTTTAGGCAATTCTTATATATTTTTTTTTTTGCGTAGTCTCCTTAAAATTTATGTCTTGCATAATAATTTTTCAGCCATAATATTGAGCTTAATTCAATTACGGCTTTAAGTGAGTTATGTGCTCGTTAGTTGTGGGGGAGCATTTTCAGCAAATGTCTATTATGTGCTCTTTATGTGGTAGATTTATGTAGAGGTCATTTTTTAATTTTAGTAGTACTTAAAAATATACTAGATGTTCTACTTAAAGTTATGGCTAGGTTTTTATGTTAAGAACTGTATTAAAAATTACGTTTGTACATAAACTCTTAAATGCTCTCATTATGTTTAAGAGCAAGTAATGAATTAACTAAAAATGACATTATTTCCGTGTGGTTTTGCGCTTGTATTAAATAATACAGCGCCTTAACTTAATATTCAACAATAAATTAAGTTTAAATACATTTTTTCTAATATTAGTTCTTGTGCTCTTCAGAGCATTCACACATATTTGCATAAAAAATAATTTTTCTGCTATAAAGTGTTTTTTAGTTCTTTTAGCGCCATCTACATCAACTAAAAACCCACATTTTACATCCGTAAACCATACTAAACGCCTTTCCAATAATTATTTTTCAATTAACTTCGCCGTTAAACTCACGCAACATAACAATAAATTTTACAGCCAATCACTTCAATGCATAAAAGTAAAAAATTCAATTTTCATTAACATAAAAAACGAACAAAATACGCCGCAGTTTCGATACGGTTTTTGTTATTTAATTTGCTGTTGAAATAAAAAATATATAATACCTACAAAAAAAATAATGCATCATAAATATTCATTAAAATTTCTTCAACTACAAGACATGACCGGCTATCCGTGTTGTTTTGTGTGTCTGACGAAATTTGCCTAAAGGACCTCGAGGCGGCTGCATGCCGGCTGTTTTATCACCTGAAAAAGATCTTTACGAAAAACAATGAAGGCTGATTTTAATATGGAACCATCAATAAATAAATAAATAAAACAATGAAGTAAATACAGCACAAAAATAACGAGGGGTTGAGAGCACAGGAAAAAAATATATAGCACAGACAAAATAAGAAATAATAAAAATACGACCTAGAAAGCGGCATATTTAGAGCTCAACGAATAGGGGTTCAATTTAATGTTGGCTACAATTTAAGCCGACACTAATGCCATTTGGCGGCTGCAAAGAGTAAATTTTTATCTTAAGTCAAAGTCAATTATTTCAAATAGAAAAATATTTTAACATGAACAAAATTACAATTTCTCAAATATTCAATTTCACTTATTAAATTCTATATTTTGTTACAGGTGAAAATCCGCGCATCATCGAAAACCCCATGGACATGACGGTGCCTAAGAATGATCCTTTCACATTCAATTGCAAGGCCGAGGGTAATCCAATGCCATCGATACAATGGTTTAAGGATGGTCATGAGCTCAAATTCGATTCGGGCTCACATCGCATTATGCTGCCAGCTGGCGGTTTGTTCTTTTTGAAGGTAAGTCAAACTATATAGTATAGTATTGTGCAGTATAGATGCGGTCGAGTGCATTGTTTTTTTTATATTTTTTTTTTCATTTAGTTATGGAAAACAAAGAGCCCACAGCAAAGGACGGCAGTTGGCTTAGCAAAAAGATTGAGCTTAGATTAGAAATATATAAAAACAATGCAATGTTTATTTTTGTGTTGATTTTCAGAGTATTTTTTTATTATTCAGCGCAATTTTTTGAAATTCAGCGCAGTATTTAACAATTCAGTGAGGTTTTTAACAATTGAATGAAGTTTCTAACAAATTCAGTGAGGGTTTTAACGAACTTTTTACCATTCAGCACAGCATTTAACAATTCTCTGAGGTTTTTAACAATTGAATGTAGTTTCTAATATATTCAGTGACGTTTTTAACAAATTCAACGAATTTTTTAACCTTTCAGCACAGGTTTTATAATATAGCGTAGTTTTTAACAATTCTCTGTGTTTTTGAAGCATTCAGCGAGGGTTTTATCAACTTATTTTTGTTTTCATTTTCATAGTATTTTTTTTACTATTCAGCGCAATTCTTTGCAATTCAGCGCAGTATTTAACAATTTTGTAAGGTTTTTGAAAATTTAATGAAGTTTCCAACAAATTCAGTGAGTGTTTTAACAAACTTTTTTACCATTCAGCACAGATTTTAAAATATTCAGCGCAGTATTTAACAATTCTTTGCAGTTTTTAACAATTAAATGAAGTTTCTAATATATGCAATGGAGTTTTTAACAAAATCAATGAACTTTTTAACCATTCAGCACTGTTTTTTATAATATAGCGCAGTTTTTAATAATTCTGTGTGTTTTTGAACCATTTAGCGAGGGTTATATAAACTTATATTATTTTTCATTAACAGAGTATTTTTTTTTTACAATTCAGCGTAATTTTTTGCAATTCAGCGCAGTATTTAACAATTCTGTGAGGTTTTTAACAATTGAATGAAGTTTCTAAAAAAATCAGTGAGGGTTTTAACAAACTTTTTTACCATACAGCACAGGTTTTATAATATTCAGCAAAGAATTTAACAATTGAATGAGTTTCTAATATATTCAGTGATGTTTTTAATAAATTCAGCGAAGTTTTTAACCATTCAGCACAGGTTTTATAATATAGCTTATTTTTTAACCATTCTTTGTGTTTTTAAACCATTCAGCAAGGTTTTTATTAACTCAGCAAGGTTTTTAACAATTTGGTAGGGGTTTTAACAACTGTTTGTAGTTATTAACAATTCAGCGAGTTTCTTATCAACTGAGTTAGAGCTGTTTTCAAATTACAAATTAAACTTTATAAAGCGAGGTTTTTATCATTTCAGCGAGGTTTTTAACAACTTGTTATAGTTTTTAATAACTTATTGCAGTTTTCATAAACGAAAATTTCATAAAGAATGTGAGTTTTTGTACAATTTAGTATTGGACAATTCAGAGCTTTTTTTCAAACAACAAATTAAAATCTTTTTTTTGTTAGCTACTCTGTTCAGTTTTTAAGAATTCAGCGGAGGTTTTAACAATTCTGCGATGTTTTGAACAAGGTTTTGAACCAATAATCGAGCATTTATTGTTTAGTTTCGTAAAAACTAAACGATAAATACTTAATTTTTGAAGTTATTATGTAACAATTTATTGTTCCTCAGATTTTCGGAGCTTTTTCCTAACTACACAGAGCAGTTTTAAATAATTCAGCGCAGTTTTAAAGAATTAATAATCATTTCGAGATATTTAAGAGTTTTATTTAACAACTCAGCGCAATTCTCAGAAACTCTGCATAGTTTTTAACATTTCAGCGCAGTTATAAACAATTCAGCTAGGTTTTTAGCAATTCATCAAGGTTTTTAACCATTTAGCGAGTTTTTTCACCATTCACTCATGTGTTAAAACATTCAGCATTATGCTTCAAACCAAATAATAAACATTAAATGTTTCTAAAGTGATTAAGTAAAAGTTTATTGCAATTCAGCTTTATTCAGCTGTTTTCAGCATGCAATATATAACTTGCAAATTGTTTATTTTATACTATACTGAGCTCTAAACAGCTGTATCTCTCTAAATAATCTGCTGCCATATCAATAACTCGCATAATGCTGGGAACCGGCACAAATGACGCCGCCTTATTTCACCCGCATATTTCAGGGTTTACAGCAAATAAAGATAAATACAAAAAATATAAACAGTTGAGCAAACAGTAAAAACGAAACTAAATTTTTATTTAAGGATAACATTTGAGAAATATTCTTCAAAATGGGGAGGTTGGCCAAAACGCATAAATTTACAACTTGTTTAGTATCTTCAGAGTTGTTATTACTTTAAGTTGTTGCTATTACTTTATGTTGCTGTTACTTTGTTCTTGTTGTTGTTTTCTTTATGTTTGTTGTTGTAATTTTATGTGCTTCCAGATGAGTGCGCAAATGGTGAAAAAAATAAAAATTCAACTAAAAACTAAATTTTGCAAGTGCGCTGAATTATGCTAAACTGGCGCTGAATATGTCAGCACTAAGTTAGAAACTGTGCTAAGGATTTGAGTATTGTATAATGTGCTGCTGGTTAACAAGTTGCCGTTGAGGGATCAATGGTGAAAAATTACAAAAAAAAAAAGAAAACACACAAATTTTGAGGGTGACGTATTTTTCATGATACCACCCAAAAAAAAAGCCCCTTTGAAGCTTAAGCAACAGCAGGGCTGCATTGCAGCAGCACAGTTGCAAGGCTGCTGTTATTAAAATATTGCAATGTTGCCACCCTGCTGTGTGCGCGCATAAAACCAGCCCCTTAAATACGTTTGCAATTTGTTATTATTTGAATTTTTTAATTTTTCGAAATGTTCTTCAACATGAGTGGTCAAGCGGCGTTACATAATTGTGCAACAATTAAAGCGTACAATTTTCATAAAAAAAAAGCCTATCAAACACTTCAAAGTAATGATCAAAAAAAAAAATCCACATCAATTGTTACTGCAATAGCAGACAAAAAATTGCATGCACTACATATTTTAATTATGCATCGACTGGCAGCACTGTCTACTAGTCTACCGTCTGTCTGTCTGTCTGTGCGCTGATATGGCAACACTCAATGGCGTTGCCAAGTGCACTTGACTCGCAACTCGAAAATGTCAAAAGTCGCAGCCAATTGTTGCTCATATTGCATGTTACAACATTACATCCTTTTTGCATGTTGCTGGCTTGAGCCTCATTGTATTTCGATGGGTTTTTTTTTTCATTTTTGAAATATTATCTTCATTGACTGCGCAAAAATTATTTAGCTGTGGATAAAGGGAGGCTGAGGCACATTCAGCTAAGAGTATAATAAATTTATTTTAATTAAATTAAATGCGTTTTTAGTACTGTTTGGCGACTACGTTGTTGGTCAGTGAAATTGTAGCAACTGCGCTGTTGGTTACTTTGATCTATGACTGATGAAACCCTACTTGTGTGGAAACTTGGCAACACGTGGCGCAGAAATTTTGGAAATTTAACTTTTTGGTAACAAAATCATGTTCGTTTGCTATGGTTCTAAAGGTCACAATTTATATATTTATCTATTGAAGGGGAGATATGAATACAAGCCAGATTTGGCGCATTTTTGTTTCGGTGTAGAACATTTTCAATTGATTGAATGTGGGATATTTAAAAGAAAGTACTAAGGGTAGTTTTCAGTTTAACAGCGAGGGAATAAAAATTGTTTCTAATAAAACCAATTTAAATTTTAGGATATTGAATTTTACATTTAATTAAAATTCCTTTTTAAATATACAAAGAAAAAGGATGAAAACCAAAAATAGACAAATTGTGTAAAAAAAATTCTTAAATTCTTAAAGAGTTTATAAATATTTTAATTTATAAGGATTTATTTTTAAAGGTTTAATGTTTTGTTTTAAAGAATTTTTATTTTAACTGTATGAAATTTTGAAAGCATAGTTTTTTTTATAAAACTTTTATTTTTAAGAGCTTTATTAAATTTAAAGAGCTTTTATTTTTAAAAGCTTTCAAATGGAAGAGCTTTCATTTTTAATAGAATAATAGAGCTTTTATGTTTAGAACTTATATTTAAAAGAGATTTTATTTTTTAAAAGCTTTTATTTTAAAGAGCTTAAATTTGGATTTGTAAAAGCTTAAGTTTTATTTGTAAACGCGTTCATTGTAACGAGCTTTAGTCTTTAAGAGCTTTAATTTCTAATAGTTTACATTTAAAAAAAATTTCAAAGTGCTTAATTTTTAAAGCTTTAATTCCAAAGTGACTTATTAAAAAAAAAAATCTTGAAGTTTTTTTTTAAATAAGTCACTTTGGAATTAGCTTTAAAAATTAAGCAGTTTGATTTTTTTTTTAAATGTAAACTATAAAAAATGAAAGCTCTTAAAGACTAAAGCTCGTTAAAATGAATTTACAATTCAAAATATTCAATTTGAATAAGCTTCTATTTTTAAAAGCTTCAATTTTAAAGAGGATCCGTTTTAATAGCTTTCCTTGTTAAAATCTTTTATTTTAAAAACTATTTTGAAAGTAGCACACTTTTTATAGAACTTTTATTTTTAAGAGCTTCATTAAATTTAAAGAGCTATTATATTTAAAAGCTTTCATTTTGAAGAGCTTTCATTATTGATAGAATTCAATTTAAATAGTGTTAATTTTAAAAGCTTTTATTTTTGGAACTTATATTCATAAGAGATTTTATGTTTCAAATGCTTTTATTTAGGAAAGCTTAAATTTGGATTTGTAAAAGCTTTAATTTGATTTGTAAAAGTATAATTTCAATGAGCTTGTGTTTTTAAGAGCTTTCATTTTAAGTAAATTACATTTAAAAGCTTTATTTCCAGAGCTTTTTTTCCAAAGTGATTAAATTTTAAAAACTTTAAGAGCTTTATTATTCAAAATACTAAATGTGTTATTTTATTTTTAAAAACTTCAATTTTAAAGTGATTTCGTTTTGAGAGCTTTCATTGGAAAAAGCTTTAATTTTAAAAACCTCCAAAGAGCTTTTATTTTTAAAGCTTAAATTCGAAGGAGCTTTAAATTTTAAAATCTTTAATTTAAAAAGTTCTTAAATTTGAAATAGCTTTATGTTGAAAAGCTTTATTTATTTATGTTAAATAATCAAGACTTTCAAAAGTTGTTTCTAAAAAATAATTTTAAAAGATTTAAAGAAACATTCGTAAAATTAAAACTTATAATATTAATAAGCTTTAATTCAGATATATGCATTTATTTTCATATTGTGTCATTTATAAATAGCTTTATAATATAAAGCTTTAATTTATATTATTTTTGTCTATACATTCTAATTAATAAATGATTTGTTTCTCTCTTCCAGGTGATACATTCACGTCGCGAAAGTGATGCCGGCACCTACTGGTGTCAGGCGAAGAACGAGTTCGGTGTAGCACGCAGTCGAAATGCAACACTGCAAGTAGCCTGTAAGTATGCAATGCAAAAATTATATTGCCGAAACATGAGGATGCAACATGCATGAGTTTTTGTTGGCAACAAATTGCAATAAATGATCGATTGACTGTAATTACATTAATATAATATGTGATGGGAGTTAATGGGGGAAACTGGGAACGAACAAAAAAAAAACTGTATAAATATTTTAAAAATATTAGCTAATTTGAAAAGAAATACATGCAGCTGTTGCGTTAAATATTAAAATTTTAAATAAATGTTTAAATCTACATTAGCAGATGATGTGGATGACTAGACATTTTCATATATTTTCGAAGAAATTTATGCAACTAAGGTTGCTGCCACAAAAAGTACAGCAGAAATGTGGCAAGATTAGTATAACTTTTTATTAATTTTAAAATAATTATATTTAAGGGTTTCGTACTTTATGAACCATTCGCTACCAAAAACCAAAATGAAAAAATAAAACCCACACAAAACATGTAGAGTAGCAAACGCAGAGCAACCCTTGAAGGAATTAAATTTGATCCTTTTTGACGTTGTGCCTTTTGATAATGAGATTTTGTAGCTTCTAATAAGTGGCAAGCTATTGTTGGCAGCTCGGTAATTAGTAAGTGTTTCAGTTGTAAAAAGTAATTATTTTGAGTATTTACATAATTGGAAAAGTGCTTTAATGTTAAATTTTACTAAGTAGAAATTTTGAAATAGATACTAATAATGAGAATTACTAAACTTGGACACAATATTTGGCAGACTCAAAAGACGTTTAACAGAAATAGGCGGTACGTGTATCAAAATACGGTATTTTTTATGTCTGTTCTTTAAAAATACCGAGAATATGTCTTTTAATTTACAAAAATTTATAACCTACTGTACACTTTCTAAATCTTCCATTAATCTGTGTGTTTGACAGAACATATACTGCCAATATTACATAAAATAAAAGACATTTTATCTCGGGAGGTTCATTTTTTGAATTTAAAAGGCTGATTACGAGCTTCTTTTGTGATGGATCAGAAATATGCCGCATTTGATACAAACTCCGTCTTTGTCTGCTTAAAATCTACCGATTTAATACTTCTAAACTGCCTTGAGCCTGCTAAAATTTGCCTCTTTGGCGGAGGAGGCAAATGATAAAGCTGCAGTTAAAACAAAATCCGCCTTTGTCAGCATAAAATCTGCTTAAAATTTGTCTGAAGATATTAACTCTATGGAATATCAAAAGACAGTTTACAGGCATATGTGGAGAACTAACAGAAAGTAGGCAACTCCCCCTTTGTCTGCTTAAAATGTACCGATTTAATATTTCTAAACTACTTTGAGCCTGCCAACATTTTATCTCAGGAGGTCCGTTTTTTGAATTTAAATGGCAGGTTATTGGTCTCTTGGAAAAATAATCAGAAATATGCAGCATTTAATACAAACTCCGCCCTTCACTGCTTAAAATCTACCAAGTTAATATTTCTAAACTGCCTTGAACCTGCTAAAAATTTGTCTGGAGATGTTGACTCTTTTGAATTTAAAAGGCAGATTACAGGCATATTTGGAGAACTAACAGAAAGTAGGCAACTCCGCCTTTGTCTCTTAAAATCAACCGATTTAATATTTCTAAACTGCCTTGAGCCTGCCAACATTGGGAAGGAAAAATGATTTTTACATTATCAATCAAACGCAAATAAAGCAAATCAATGACAGCGCGCATTAAAAGTTATTATAGCCTTAAATATTATTGGCATATTTTAATATAATATAAAATGCAAAGAAAAATGCAAAAATGGCTTAAAATAGCAGCATTCATAGGTTGATTGAAATGCAGTGCTTACTGTGAAGAGCATTAATGCTGATATTAAACGTTATACCAAGCAAAATAAGTATTACTCAAAAAATATAATAAATCAGAAAAAAATCAGTTTTCCATAATAAATTTCAAAGCAGAATGCAATTCAATGAAAAATAATATAAAAAATAATCTAAAAGAAAGACAACATTTGCGGGAATCAGTCGAATTAGTAGGGAGTTGTAGAAAAAAGAAATACTCAAAGCATAACGCACACAAAACTCTAATTAAATCATGTTGAAATAAGAGCTGCCTGCTGCTACTGCTGCCGCTGTTACTTCCTGCAAATGTGATTGAAATATGAAACGCACTACTTTTCCAAAGTATCACATGAAAGTACCTACGTTGTTAGTTACTGCAGAGTATAAAGAAAGCAGCTTCTTACTTAAGAAGTCAACATTATCTTCTTCTTTTTTTTGTGTTGCTGCTTTGTGCCAACTTAAATACTTTTGCAGCAATTCTGCAGAAGAAAGCAGAAGCCATGAAATAAGTACCACGCAAAAGCATGAAAAATTAACGAACCATATGAGATGAAATGGCAAAAATGGTTCCACTTGGCGCACTAAACTTCTTCAGTTACACTGTGCATTCCTCAGTTTCCTTGCTTCACTCATTCATTCCCTATCTCATATAGTATATACTTTAAATAATATGCCATCTCTTTTATGTCAATTTCAGTTCTTCGCGATGAATTTCGTTTGGAACCACAAAATACACGCGTCGCTCAAGGTGATGTCGCCCTAATGGAGTGCGGTGCACCACGCGGTTCACCCGAACCACAAATCTTTTGGCGCAAAAATGGACAGACAATGAATTTGAATGGCAATGGCAACAAACGCATACGCATTGTGGATGGTGGTAATCTGGCGATACAGGATTCGCGACAGTCCGACGATGGTCGGTATCAGTGCGTGGTACGCAATGTGGTGGGTGTGCGTGAGTCGGCGACGGCTTTTCTCAAGGTTCATGGTAAGTCGAAATATATCGAAAATAATAGAAAAACATGAAATAAATAATTAATAAAAAACAAAAATTAACACTCTTCCAAAATCTATTTGCAGTACGTCCTTTCCTGATACGTGGTCCGCAGAATCAAACCGCCGTCGTTGGCAGCTCGGTTATATTTCAGTGTCGCATCGGCGGTGATCCATTACCCGATGTACTCTGGCGTCGTACTGCATCCGGCGGAAATATGCCTTTACGTAAGTGTTTAAAGTTATTTCCGCAAAAGTTTCTTCTAGTTTCATTGTACTGTCTCAGTGAGGTTTCCCAGTGGTGAAGTCGGTTTAAATAGTAGTTATTCCTGTTGTTCCAAGACCCTTATCACATTGTCAATTAGTCGGTCACCGCATGTGCTGTACCACTTACTGTGTCTGAGTTGTATCTCCGTTGATATTGTTGGCATGGACTTTAAAATAACCCCCGACATTCGTGTGCGGTATACTCTAAAGTTTTGTTTATATTTGTTTTACCCCTGGCAGCATAGAGCGTGATTTTAATTTAGTTGTAGTTTATTGCAAATGCAACAGTACACTGTACAAAACTAAATTCTTTGTAGACTAAATACACTACAACATAATTCCATAACCAATAACAATCAAGCGGAACTGAGTATGTTTTAAAGAATGTCGTATTTTGAATTATAAAGATGTAGTATTCAAAACCACCTTCCAATTCTGGGAAATTTCATATATAGCCATCGATATTTGAAGCTAATCTAACCAAGCAAGAAACATTTTTAACTTGTCTTCGATGTACAGATATCATGCTCATGCAAATCGCCGATTTCTCCATATTGTCGTATATGTCCATTGGGTTTTGAAGATATTTTGACCAGTCATGCTTTGTTCTCATTAATGTGAATATATTTAATTCACAGTTTTTATTAATATACTTAAAAATCGAGAATTTGTGATATCTACCCAAATCTACCTAATCTACACTTTCTAAATCTTCCATTGATCTGAGTGTTTGACAGCAAATATACTCCCAATATTACAGGAAATACCAGAAATTTTATCTCGGGAGGTTCATTTAAAAGGCAGATTATGAGCCTCTTTGGCGAGGGATCAGATAAATGTTGCATTTAATAAAAACTCTGCCCTTGCCTGCTTAAAATCTTCCGATTCATTATTTCAAAACTACGTTGAGCCTGCTTTAAATTTGTCTCGAGATATAACTCTATGTAATTTAAAAGGCCGTAGCCGCGGTAGCTCAGTGGTTAGTGCGTTGGACTGCGAGCCGGAAGGTCCCCGGTTCAAGTCTGGACTGGGGCTAACAACATCTTTTCATAGAAACATTTTTCTATACCGCGCTACCTCTCGTCAGTAAATGGCAAACCTACGAGAGTAAAAAACCATTGCCTATGAAAAAGCTCTCACCCGCCGTTCGGATTCGGCAATAAACTGTAGGTCCCACCACTTTGAGTACAAATATAACACGCACAGCTTAAAATGGTGAGAGAGCTCGGCCGAAGTTCTATACAGGACTGTAGCGCCAAACTATTATTATATTATTAATTTAAAAGGCAGATTACATGCGTATTTGAGAACTAACAGAAATTAGGCAACTCCGCCATTGTCTGCATAAAATCTACCAATTACGTATTTATAAACTGTCTTGAGGCTGCCAAAATTTTATCTCGGCAGGTTCATTTATAAAATTTAGAAGGCAGGGACTCTTTGGCAAATGGGCCTCATTGGCGAATGAGCCTTTGTCTGCTTAAAATCTACTGATTTAATTATTCTAAACTGCCTTGAGCCTGCTTAAATTTTGTCTGGAGATGTTAACTCTATGGAATTTAAAAGACAGATTACAGTCAAAATCAGGAATTTCAAAATCAAGAATTTGTGATATCTACCCAAATCTCTTAGTCCAAATTGGGCACGGATCATGATCGGGACCTTACCATTGAAATTTTACCTTATCAAAACCCGAACAGTAACATGACCAACTTGATGTGGCCATAGTTATGTCTTCCCTCAGTGGATAAATGTCTACTATGGCTATACAAAGTTTTTAAAGTCTTCTGCAATGCACTACCATAGTTTCTCCCAGTGTACTATTCTCATTTTTGAAAAGACATTTAAATCACAGTCTTTATTAAAAGACTTCAAAACGAGAAATTGTGATATCTACCCAAATCTCTTAGTACAAATTGTGCGAGGATCATGATCGGTAATTTACCAATGAAATTTTACCTTGTCAAAACCCGAACAATAATATGACCAACCTGATTTTCCCATTGTTATGTCTTCCCCAATTGGATAAATATATACTAAGGTTATACAAAGTTTCTTTCTGCAATGCTCTACCAAAGTTGTTTCTCCCAGTGTGCTTACACTTAGCTAAACATTTTCAACCATTGGACAGCCATGGTTAGAGTATCCGACATTCGAGGCAACTTTTAATTCCGTTAATTGCCAATCTCTGTTGCTAGCAATCAAGGAAGCAAGCAACGTTTTGTTGCTTGCTCAACACTCAACGCAACGATCACCAACTAGTTACGTTCAAGTAGAGTGCAACAAACAGCAAAGGTACCGGGCACCGATACCATGACGGAAACAGAGTTGCTTACCCACAAATAAACAAAAGGAGAAAAAGTTAAATAAAAACCTCAGCGAGGTAAAAGAAAACAAGAGCAAGTAGCTTTGGTAAACTTTGGTGCTGTTTAAGCAAACAAATGCGACGCAGACAACGAAAACATTTAAAATCATTCAGTTGCCAAACACCTTGTGTGCCAGTGCGCACCCACGGTGAGCATCCTGCGAACCATTACTTTATAAACCACAAGGACGCCCAGCAATAGCAAAACAGCAAAGCCAAAAAAAAAGGCAACAAAAACATCTGGTATGGCAAACTCAGCTAGGATGCTGAAACCCCCCAGCACATTGCTTATCAGTCTCAGAGACTCATAGTCTCAGTCTCAGAGTTTTTGGCATCCCCCAGCCTCCAAAAATAACTAGAAAGTTGCATTATTTGGCGTATAGAAAACTTCTTATAGAATTTTGCACATACAGCGATGTCAGTGTGTAAGTCCTTGCTCTAAAACTAACTGTTTGCACACCTTGGCATGTCCTTTTCATGCAGCAACTTCTTGCTCTTAAACATGGTCCACACTACTTTGGCTTCACATCCTCAGCAATTACCGCCGTCTTTAGCACTTTTATTTACTATGTCGAGGTATTTCTTTACTTTGGCACACACTTGAACGTTTATTTCATTTCATTGCTATTTACACTTATACTTAACACATGCATTACAGGACGTGTACATATACTCGAGGACCGCAGCCTGAAATTGGACGACGTTACCTTGGAGGACATGGGCGAGTATAGCTGCGAGGCGGATAATGCAGTGGGTTCCATTACGGCCACGGGTATTTTAACAGTTCACGGTAAGTTAATTGCATAGCTTTGGCTTAAGATTTATACCAGAGAAAAAATTTTTTGTGTTTTGGACAGCCCATCAGCATGTCCAGACACACTACAAGCTGTATAGTTCTCACAGCACTCTTTGCAAAATCAATTACGACTAACATAATATTTTTTATTTATTTTCACTTAAACTGCAACTTCTTCTTCTTCTTCTTTTGCGTATTTCCTTCTATAGCTCCACCTAAATTCAGCATACGTCCCAAGAATAAACTCGTCGAAATCGGTGATGAAGTACTCTTCGAATGTCAGGCGAATGGCCAACCGCGTCCCACTGTTTACTGGTCCGTCGAGGGCAATAGTTCGCTGCTGCTGCCCGGCTATAAAGATGGCCGTTACGAAGTCTCTTTGACGCCCGAGGGACGCACCGTTCTTACCATATTACGTTTTGCACGCGAAGATTCGGGCAAGGTTGTTGTTTGTAATGCATTGAATTCCGTTGGTAGCGTCAGCAGTCGTACTGTCGTTACCGTCGATACACAATTCGAATTGCCGCCACCCATCATTGAACAGGGACCCGTTAACCAAACAGTGCCCGTAAAGTCCATTGTTACGCTGCCCTGTCGCACAATTGGTTCGCCTTTGCCACAGGTCTCCTGGTATCTGGACGGCATACCAATCGATGTGTCCGAACACGAACGTCGCAATCTTTCCGATGCAGGCGCACTGACCATTGTCGATTTGCAGCGCAACGAGGATGAAGGTCTGTACACGTGCGTGGCCAGCAATCGCAATGGCAAGTCATCGTGGAGTGGTTATTTGCGCATGGACTCACCAACGAATCCAAATATAAAATTCTACCGCGCACCGGAACTGTCCACTTATCCGGGTCCACCGGGTAAACCACAAATGGTTGAGAAAACTGATGACTCGGTCACGATATCGTGGACACGCAGCAATAAGGTGGGCGCTTCAAGTTTGGTCGGCTATGTGGTAGAGATGTTTGGCAAAAATGAGACAGATGGTTGGGTGGCGATGGGTGCACGCATACAGAACACAACATTTACGCAAGTGGCACTGGTGCCGGGTGTGAATTATTTCTTTATTATACGCGCAGAGAACTCGCATGGATTGTCGTTGCCGAGTCCGATATCGGAGCCGATTTCAGTTGGCATGGTAAGTTTGCGAAAAGAATTGGGCATTTGGTCGAAAAATGTTTGAGGGAATAGTTATGGTTTTAACAATTGCTAGATGAAAATTTTAAATATTTTAATGTGCAGAGAAAAATCCTTTACAGAAATATCATATATTTGAAGGATTCTGGATTAAAATAATAGTTTAAAATGTATAAAATATAAAATATTCCCACAGAATACCTTCGATCGAGAACTTCCATTAACTCTACCGTGAAACACCTAACATTTCTAACCTAATATTTCCGTGTTATTTTACAGAAGAGCTTCAACAGCGGTTTGGATCTGAGCGAGGCACGCGCCAGTCTGCTTTCCGGCGATGTGGTGGAGCTCATCAATGCCAGTGTCGTGGATTCGACAAGCATGAAATTAACATGGCAGGTACGTCCGTGCAGACAAAAGCAAATCCCCAAATTGCCTGCCACAAACTAAAGGGAAATCCTTCAATTTTTCTACAATTTGCATTTTTCTTTCTCATCCGCAGATAATCAATGGAAAATACGTCGAAGGTTTTTATATTTACGCACGTCAATTGCCAGATACACCACCACTAGCAACACTGGCGGGCAACACACCGAATAACAACCCGTTGGTAGCATCACGTATCGGTGGCGCCATGACAACTGGTGCCGTTGCTGCTTCGGCGGCTGCATCAACAGCAGCATTGATACCGGCAACGAAGCCAAATATTGGTGCTACTGGCAGACGTGATGCTGCCACAGAAACAACGAGCTCCACAGCAGCCTCAACCACATATCGCATGTTAACCGTATTGAATGGTGGTGGCGCCTCATCGTGTACCCTAACGGGCCTGGTGCAGTACACGCTATATGAATTTTTCATGGTGCCTTTCTACAAATCTGTTGAGGGAAAACCATCGAATTCGCGTGTGGCGCGTACGCTGGAAGATGGTAAGTACCACAAAAAAAAAAGAGTAACGAGTCAAAGTCAGCACATAGTACAGCGGTGTTCGTGAAAGGTTTCTTTTGAAGTTTGTTGTTGCAAACATATTTTCTTTTCCTGAGCTCTATTATTAATTCAATGAGGATTTAATTTTCATGCGAAAAAGGGTGAAAGTTAAAAGGGAAAATTTTCGTAAAGCCATAAATATTTTATAAATGCTTTTTGGGGGAAATACGAGTCGATATAATGGAAGATTATTGCTGTTCAAACATGAGTAAAAGTTAAGAGATTATATTGTTGGCAGCAAAATGAAGACAAAAGCAGAGTTAAAGAAATATTTGTGGTTTCTTTGGATTTTAATTACTTGTGAGTTGTAGAGAGAACAAATTTTGCTATAGAATCAATCAATTTGATTAACATGGTACGAGGCATGGAATTTAAGCTGCTTATACAAAGTAAACTTAAAAAACATACCCAATAATAATTTAATTTGGTTCAATCTATTCTATACAAAATACCTCTTTCTAAATATGCTTCTCAAAATTATCCATTCTTTCAGCATTTCTCTGCCAAATTGCAGAGATTTAATTTTTGAAATTTATTTGAATTTAAAATATTTTATTACTTATGCCACATGCATCTGAAGAATATGTTATAAATACCTTTACAGTACATGCATTCAACCCTCTAGTAATTTTTGCTAGAACAACAATACATAATCCACCCTCTTTATGACGGAATTTTCCAGAGTCTACTATTGTTTGCTGGCGGTATTTGTTATCGGCAGCAGCATCAGCTGTGAACTGCATAACTGTAGACCTTCTTTTGTATATATGGAGCAGGCAAACATAAGGGTTTTTTTTTCTATTTAGAGCACTAATTTTTTGGGTCACATAAATGCAGGAAAAGTTCGATTGTATTGATTGCAAATCAACATTAAGGGCAGCACATGTGTGCGTAATTTTGCAAAAAAAAAAAAAAAAAATCGCTACAAAGAGAAAAGGGCACAAGATGTAGTAGAAGGTCTAACAATGTTCAAAATTTGATAAGGAAATTTAATTTATATGCTGTGGCGCAGCTGGAAAAACGAAATCGGTGGAGTGAGTAATGATGAGATTAGATTTTGGGTTAAGCATTTCTTTTGTTAAATGAAAAAAGTATAAAACTTTTAAAGGACACAGTAGAATATAGTAAGAAGTAGACGTAATGTTATAACTTTGAGAGGAAATGTTGAATGCGCAAAAAGTGTTGGGAAATATATTATACCTCTATAATTTTCGGGAATGCAGTTCGATAATGTTTGGTTTATCATTTCCTTATAAGATAAATAGATGTATACGCTGGTTCTCTTTTCGGATATAACTCATTTCTGAAGAAATTGCAGGCGGTATAACTCATTGTACCTCTACAATTTTCGGAAAAACGGACCGAACATGTATGGTTTATCATTCCCTTCCCATTCCCCTTATAAGATAAAAAGATATATTAACTGGTTCTCCTTTCGGATATAACTCATTTCTAAAGAAATTGCAGGCGTTATAACTCATTGTACCTCTACAATTTTCGGAAAAACGGACCTAAGATATATGGTTTATCATTTCCTTATAAGATAAAAAGATATATATGGTGGTTCTCATTTCGGATATAACTCATTTCTGAAGAAATTGCAGGCGGTTTAACTCATTGTACCTCTACAATTTTCGGAAAAACGGACTGAACATGTATGGTTTATCATTCCCTTCCCATTCCCCTTATAAGATAAAAAGATATATTAACTGGTTCTCCTTTCGGATATAACTCATTTCTAAAGAAATTGCAGGCGTTATAACTCATTGTACCTCTACAATTTTCGGAAAAACGGACCGAAGATGTATGGTTTATCATTTCCTTATAAGATAAAAAGATATATATGCTGGTTATCATTTCGGATATAACTCATTTCTGAAGAAATTGCAGGCGGTATAACTCACTGTACCTCTACAATTTACGGAAAAGCAGTTCGAAGATGTTTGGTTTATCATTCCCTTATAAGATAAAAAGACATATTTGCTGGTACTCCTTTCGGATATAACTCATTTCTGAAGAAATTGGAGGCGGTATAACTCATTTCTATAGAAATTCCTAAGTTCCGTATAAAAGAAGGAGTTTGAATACCGAGTTTGAATACCGAGTTCGAAGACACAAATGGTTTTGTAGGGAAATATCTTTCGGAATTAATATGGTTTTAGGAAGAGCAATTATGCTGTGCTAGTTTTAATTTTGAGGTTTCAGAATTCAGAGGTAATATTTAGATTTATATTTATACTGATTCTACACTCGGACACAAATCATTTCTGCAAAAAATGCTCTGAGTTTTGTATATTACACAAACTTCAAAGCAGAGACTGCAAAGTATCGGAATCGGAACCGTTTCGATTTTTTTAAACTGGAACCGGAATCGGAACCGTTTAAAAAAAAAAATGTGTGAAATCGGAACCAATATAATTTTTTTGGTTGGAAGCGGAACCGCTATTTTAAAAATCTTGGAATCAGAACTAAAACCGGAACCGATATTCAAAAGAGCTTTATTCCCTGGTTCAAAGATATGAATAGATCTTTACGGAATGATCATTCTTTATTAATAGGTTTATAGAAATACTCTCTGAATTCTAAATTCTAGATGTCTTATTATAAAAAGACATCAAAGTTAGCAATTTTCATTAGCATCAAAGGACTCGGAAATGTTTGTTTGTGCGGAGAGTCAAGTGTAGACTTGTTACAGCTACAGACTAATGGTTGTCTTTATTTGAACAACAACAGCAACACCAACAAAAACACTCAGTCACTCAAACAGATAAACACTTCATCAAACTTAATGCAACATTTGTGATGAGCACCAAAGCCACTACGCTATTTGAATGAGGAGACCATGAATGGGAAACAATTCCAAAATAAGGGGGATGGTTTTTTATTTGCCAAGTCTTAAAAATAACTCTACGAAAGTTGTAATGATTTGCAGCATTCTACACAGAAACCATGCCGCCGAATGTAACTTTAGCTCATTTGTTATGCATCACATTTGCTCGCTTAAGAGGAAATATCCACTGCCTGCACCTTGCAACAGACGACAGGATCTACGGAGGGGGCGCAAAGAAAAGCAGTGCATTCGTGGCGCAAGATAAACAAAATTTCATTTCAAAATAGAAGAAACGAGGGAAGAAAAAACAAATGCAACCGCAATTCGCGTGTTCTAGCATCGGAGGTATCAAGGAGTATTCAGGATATAGCCTCGGCAGGTGTTTTTATGCGAGACACGTACGTGTGCAAGTGTTTGTTTTTGAGGTGCATTGCTTAAGAGACAGCGACACACACACACACACCGGCAAATGTCAACTGACTTTTGCAATGAGGGGTGAATACAAAAAAAACAACAGCCAAACAAGCATAATCATAAAGCAAGGTAGCTGAGAAAATAGCATGGAATAAGCAGAAAGCTCTTGACAAAAGCACTTAGCTTTGTTGCACAAATACACAAACAAACACACGAACACACTCAAACCATGCCACAGACAAACGCAGATAGACAGTGTGCAACGACAAACATTGCATGCATTTAGGCGACACAATGCAATAAGTATCTTCTTCGTCTGTGTATTAAGGGGTAATAGGTAGGTAGTTAGGTGCTGTTGTCTTTTGTGAAATTTTCTTGCGTTTTATGCGTAATTTAAAATTGGCAAAAGAAATATGCATTGCTGACAAAAGTCATGTGCTGAAGTTTAAGTGCAGCCAACCAACATCTAAATAAACAAATGCTGATGAGTTTTTCCTTTTAAATAGCAAGGGTAGCTGTTAATTTTAATGTGTATTTGCAAGAAGAAGTTAGAAATTTTGAATTTAAACTTTATCCGTATGTTAAATATTTGAGTTTTTAATATAGATAGTCTTTAATTTCATTATTTGTTTACATTGTCATGCAACAAACATTATCCGGATAAAACTATTCGACGTTAAAAGCATTTTAGAAACATCTTTAATACATACAACAATAAATAGAATAGAAATTGTTATTTAAACTGTATACGTTTGTTAAATATTTGAGTCTTTTATATAATTAAGCTTTTATTTTATTATTTTATAAACTGACATGCTAAAAACCATTATCCGGATATGCCGGATAACACTATCCGGTTTTAGAAATCGTTTTTAACATATATACATTTTTGAATTTTATTATTTTTAGTTATCCGCATATGCCGGATAAAACTATTCGACTTTAAAACCATATAAAAATCATGTTTAATGTACATACAGCAATAAATAGTATAAAATTTGTTACTAAAACTTTATCCGTATGTTAAGTTTTTGAGTTTTTAATATAACTAATCTTTAATTTCATTATTTTATAAAATGACATGCTAAAAACTATTATCCGGATATGTCGGGTAACACTATCCGGTTTTAGAAATCGTTTTTAATATAGACAGTTTTTAATTTTATTATTACAACTTATGCGCATATTCCGGATAAAACTATATGATTTGAAAAACATTTTAAAATAATGTTTAAAATGCCGCATATGCCGGATAACACCATCCGAGTTTAGAAACCTTTTTAAACATGTTCTAAATCACTTAATTAATTTGAAATCTTTTTTTCTTCTATTCTACTTTAGTACCCAACGAAGCGCCATTTGGTATGGAAGCTATACTGCTCAACGCCTCTGCCGTATTTCTCAAATGGAAGGAACCTGATCTTAAGGCACAGCATGGTAAGAATTTTACATTATTAAAATATTTTAATTTGATACACATATTTTTTTGATATATCTTAAACAAAATATTCATAATCGTGTTTTGAAATGTTTCAAAATGTTTGTGTGGTATAAAAAATGTCAATATTTAGATTAAATCGTTGTTGAATTGGAGATATGTATATCCGGAGATGGAAATATACTCCTATCAAAATCATTTTAAAATTTCAATTCGGTCAAATTCATTTTTTTAGTCCGAGAATTTGAATTTTTAATACAAAATGAAATCGTTTCATTTGATTTTAATCCTTTAAATTTCTCAAATTATTGTATTTCGTTCGAAAATAAATTTCAGTACTTGCTCTTATATTTCTAAATATATTTTTAATAATTTTTAATTTAAAATATTTCTTATTCTTCCCCACTTTAGGCATTCTCCTCTTCTATCATGTCGTTGTGCGCGGCATCGATACCGCACACAATTTCTCGCGTATTCTCACCAATGTCACCATCGATGCCGCCTCTCCTACATTGGTGTTGGCCAATCTCACCGAGGGCGTCATGTACACCGTATCTGTTGCCGCTGGCAACAATGCAGGCATCGGTCCATATTGTATGCCCGCTACATTGCGTCTGGATCCACTGACCAAACGACTGGATCCGTTTATTAATCAGCGGTATGTTTTTTGTGAAATTGTTTTTTTTTTTATTTTTTTTTTTTTGTAATTTTATGTTTACCATTTAAAAGCTTTTATAATTTATTATTTTTAATTTATTTTGATTTTCCTTGTTTTAATCCTATTTTTATTTGCTTTTTTTTGTGCTCTCACAGATACCCCATCAATCAGGATCATGTGGATGATGTACTCACACAGCCATGGTTTATTATACTGCTCGGTGCCATACTCGCCGTCATGATGCTGTCCTTCGGTGCGATGGTCTTTGTGAAGCGCAAGCATATGATGATGAAACAATCGGCGCTAAATACCATAAGAGGTGAGTAATATTTATTTTTAAATTTAACTCTTGTCATTGTTATTTATTTTTCTGTAAATAATTTAAAATAAAAATTGTTAAATTTTAAGCATTAGTGGATTTTTTTTTATTATACGTGAAAAAAAAACTTTTTTTTTATTAATTCTATAGCATAATTTTGATTAAAATTATATAAAATCAGTAACCGCTTATAGTAACTTGTTATCCGTAAACTAAAAATTGATAATTCGGATAATTCAAATTTTATCCGCAACTGTATTTGCTTTATCCACATTCATATTTCATTTAAATTTGCCTACAATAGGTACATGATATAAATTTGAACACAATTGTGTATAAACTATATTATCCGGCTGCAAGTTTCGACTAAAAAATATTTGAAAAACCATTTCATGTACTAAAATGTTGTTTAACATATTTTTTTTTTATAAATCTTAAAACATTGAAATTATCCGCATTTAAATTTATGATATTTCGGATAATTCAGATTTTATCCGCAGTTGTATTTGCTTTATCCGCATTCATATTTCATTCAAATTTGCGATAATTAAGTATATTTTAAATATTTTAATACAATTGTGTATAAAAAATATTATCCGGCTGCAGGTTTCGATTAAAAAATATTTCAAAAACCATTCCATGTACTAAAATGTTATTATATTTTGTATGAATCTTAAAACATTTAAATTATCCGCATTTAAAATTATGCTATTTCGGATAATTTAAATTTTATACGCAGTTGTATTTGCTTTATCCGCATTCATATTTCATTTAAACTTGCCTAAAATAGATACATGATAAAGATTTCAACACAATTTTGTATACAAAATGTTATCCGGCAGCAGGTTTTTACTGAACATAAATTTTAAAAAAATGCCCGTGTGCTAAAATGTTGTATAATACAATTTTTTAGATATACTAAATCATTTAAATTATCCGCATTTAAAATTATGGTGTTTGAGCTAATCCAGGCTTTATCCGAAACTGTATTTGCTTTATCCGCATTCATATTTCATTTAAATTTGCAATAAATAGGTGCATGATAATTATTTCAACACATTTGTGCGTTCATAATTTTATGCGGCTGAAAGTTTTGTCCGAAAAAATTATCAAAAACCTTTGTAAAATCATTATTGCAGCAATTTGCTAAATTTCACACCTTTAATTGTGCATTTTATATAATTTCCCGCCTTATCACATAAACTTGCAGCCAAATTTAATTTGCATTTTAAAAAATGCGCTTTTTGCAAATGTGCTGCAACGTTCTGTGAATTGCAACATGGTCAAAATGATTAACAGAATAACGAACAAAATTAAAAAAAAGAATGTAACAAAACAGTTAAAATAACATGAAATGCGCTCGTGCACAGCACCTTCCGGCCGGCAGCAAGACTCGTGCAGACAGCTGGCAGCAGTGGCAATGGCAACTGCAATCTGCAACAGCAACTCGCACAGAGACACACACTACAAACTACCAGACATCAGAAATCAGGAAGCAGTTAGTGCAAATATGTGTGTGCGCGCGCGCCATTTAAATGTTGCACAGCAATGCAAACATTACAACACGACAACAAGGCTAACAGGACCAACATACGAGTCAGCCTCTTAGCAGCAACATTTGCCGGATGCAGGTCCTTGCAAATAACTGTAATTTTTGCATTGTGCTGCACACACACACACACACCAACATATGTGAATTGGCTGCTGTTGCTAGCGCCGCAGCCACTTCTTCATCAACACCCAGCAACCCTTGCAGCAAGGCGGCAACATGAATGCATTTGTGTTGCTGTTGTTGGTGCTGCTCTTAGTGCGCAATTGTTCAGCGAATTTTCTGCATTGCCGCCGCCGACAACAACTTGTTGTGCAAGCCACTTCAGCAACATCAGCAGCAGTAGCAACAACGCATAATTGCAGTTAAAGTTGAAGCAGCAAAACATGCTGTTGCATTCAGTGAATTTATTGCATTTTAAAATAATGCAAAGTTTTTAAAACTTTTTTTAGCAGTCTTGAATTTAATTAAATTAAAGTCTAAGTCTGCAGTTTGTAGCAATTTTTATGCTAAATTTAATGCAACTCATAGAACAACATGTCCTCGCAAACATCAGACTCACCAACAACAGCAGCAGCTCAACAGCAATTGCTCTTGTTATTGTTGTTGTTCAATTTGCCAACACAAACAGCAGCAAAAGTACAAAATGTAAAAAATGCACGAAAAAAAAATCGTTGCATATTTATTGGCGCTCATTCACATACAAAACCACTTGCGTGCACTGCTAAAGCGCAAAAATAAATGCGCATTCTGCAGAAATGTTGCTGCTGCAACTGTTATTTGCTGTCGTTATTGCTGCTGTCGCTGCCTCTCAAGTTGCTGTTGTTATGCCTGTTGTTGCAGTGCTTGTTGCTCATGTTGTTCCAGTGCCTTGTTTATTGTTGTCCTGCAATTGCAAGCGCCGCATAAACATCGTTCAACCGAAAAATAAATGCGCACAAAAACCCGCACCTTGTGAACGAATGTACGAACGACACGGTGGCATGGCGGTGCACCTGGCTGGACGGCAGCAAATAAATGAAAAAATGAAGAAAAAAAATAAATTTAAAATTAAATTACAAAAAATACATTGTTTCATTGCAAAAATTGTTGCTGCTCTTGTACAAAAAATTGCTGCCATAAAACACTTGGTTGACTCGACGCTGTGTTACATAACTGACAGTTTAATTGGTTCATTCTTTCGATTGTACTTTTTGGTTGCTGCTGCTGTTGTTGCATGAAATTGCTACTTTTAATGTCGGCTGCTCATGTCCGCACCGTTTGCCTGTCGCATTTTATAGACATTTATTAACAAAATTTTGATAATAATTTAAAGAACGCACAAAATAAAAAAAAAAGCCTAAAAGTATGCAATACCAATTGTGTTTTATTAAATTTTGCGCGTGGCTCTGATTTATTTTGTTGCATTTGTTTTATTAGTTTATACGAAATGCTGATTTATGCCGCAAAGTATGCAAACCATTTAGCCAAAGTGAAAAATGCGTTCAAAAGCGAAAAATGAACCTAAAAGTATACAATATTTTTTAATAATTGAAAATTGCGTTTTACATTTGCATATAAACTTATAAGCCATCAGTTCTGTAAATAAACTTTTGACTATATTTAATGAAAATAGATATTTTACAATGCGTATTCGATTGATTTGATTTTGTGTTATTTTTTTTTTTTCAAAAAAAAAATGCCTAAAGCTATGCAACTATTTTGTATTCCATACATAGCACTTTAATTTATATTTATGTTATGTATTTTTACTACTTTTCGTATTTTATAGACACTTTAATGAAATTTTAAAGAAAAACCAAAAGAAAATATACACAAAAGCCCAAAAATATAAAATGAATTTAGTAAAAACAATTTTAATAAAACACTAAACGAAAAATTATGCAAAATCCTAAATATATTCCAAAATTTGATTTATTTTGTTGTATTTGTACATTCACCTTTAGAAAATGCTGATTAATGCCGCAAAATCTGCAGCGGCAAAAGTCAAAATGCGTCTAAAAGTAGGCAATATTTTGAATATGCTTAAAAATTTAATATTATTGACTAAAAGCAGAATTTTAGCTATATGTACGAATAATAATAGATATATAAACGCTTGATTAATAAAACATTAATTTTGTAAAATATGCCTCAAAGTGTACAACTATTTTTGTAATGCAAATTTAATGCTTTACTTTATTTTTTATATAATTTTCTAAATAATTTATTTATATTAATTTTGTTTTAATTAAATTTTCTAATTTCTTTCTTCGCAATTTCTTTTAGGCAATCATCCCAATGACGTTCTCAAAATGCCCAGCTTATCGCGCAATGGCAACGGCTTCTGGTTGGACGCCTCCACCGGTGGCATGGTGTGGCGCACGGCGCCCACCGGCGATGCACTCGACATGCAAAAGGATCAAATCGCAGACTATGCGCCGGTCTGTCTCACAAATGGCAGCGTAGCCGGCGGCGCTAGTGATGGATGCGGTGGCGGTGCTGGTGGTACGGAACGACAACAACAAAGGTAGGTGTTGATGATAATGATTATGTTGCTGCTGTCTGCGTCGTAATTGAAAAACAACACAAATGCAAGAAATATAAGCGGCTGCCTATTTTTAGGCGCATTTACAAAAAATGCAGCAAATTGAAATTCAAATGATTTTTTTTTTATTTTTATTTTTAATTTCATTTGCAAAACTCAACGCATTATTCCTCTTGCTGTTGAGAGCACAAAAACTGCACGAATGTAATTATAACAAGACCCAAGGACGTTTATTTAAACTGTGCTCTGCGAAATGCATTTTATTTTTCATTTTCAGATTTCATTTTCGTGAACACAACAGTGTTTGGGGGGTGGCAATATTTTTGTGCTAGCGTTCGTTGTCTGCTCGAGGCTATGAATTCTGAGGTTTTGTTTGTCGCTGTTGTCTGACAGCTACGTTGCCAACAGCAAATGAAGGCACTTTGAGTGTCGATTAGAAAACCGACAAAACTGAAAAGTTATACCCTGCAGTGTTGGGGTAGTTTTAGCAAATAAAAAAAGTTTGTTGGAACAAGTGTTAAAAATAACTTTGCACATTTTAAATAAAAATATCACATGATCGATGCAACATGTTCGATGCGAACTTGTTTGAAACAAACTTGTTTGAAACAAACTTGTTTGAATCGAACATGTTTCAATCGAACATGTACATTTTATAGAAACTTCTTTGCCATTAACAAACAATATTTTATAATTATAGTAATCAGTGAAATATAAAATTCTACATATATTCAGCACTTTGAAGCGCATTAAGTTCAAAAATAAAGTAATATCTTTTATTATGCCACACTTCAGACAACCCCCAACATATACTACATATAAAACACATCTCATATCAACTATAAGCCATACTTTGGTTGAAATATAAAAATGAAAAATAAAGCTACCATAAACTGCGCTGAAAGCGGATTAAAATTGTGCACATTTTAACGACTAAAAGCATAAATAAAGCTTTAAAATTTCAAACTGATTAAGTACGTCTGACTGATATAGTGTTAAGTGTTAAATATATATTTTAATATTTTAAATGAGGGTCCAATGTGAAAAATATGAATTGTTTCATCTGAAGAGGTTTTAATTTTGATCAGTAATTTTATGTTTTTTTTTTTTTTTGTTGGTTATAAAAACTCTACGCTAATGAGTATTAATGTGAAAATGTGTGCATGTGCTTTTAATGATAACGCAAAATGTATTTTTTAATAATTACTAATTATTTTCATCTGCATCGTGATGAAAATAATGATGGCATCATATTACACAGCATTTCGAGCAGTAGTAGGTTGAAAACAAAAACTATAAATGTTGTGCATACAAAAAATTAAAAGTAAAAATCAAGTTAATGACTTAATAAGTGGTTAAATTGGAAAATTTGCTTTTTAATATTATTTAATTTTATTAATTATAGCTATACAGAGTAATGAAAGCATAGGTAAAGAAGACCTGAAAATAGGCAACGTTTTAATACAGATTTTGGTTAAGCTTTAAAGTATGCAACGATTTCGAATTTAAATTATTGAATTGACATAATTTTCTAGATGTTAATTTTCCATTTTGTAATAAGTAAATTAAACTAATTTAAAAGTATTTGAAAAAAACACTTTATTAAAGTTTTTGAAATTAGTTTTGTTTTTTTTTTTATTAATTTATTATTATTTTATTATTAACATTAGTTAATAATTAAAACATATGGAAATTTATTTAGCTAAAACTAGAATAAAATTTATATTATTAAAAAAAATTATTAAAAAAAGCAATCACTAAAAGTATGCTACAATTTTAGAGGTGCAAAACATTTTTGATATAATAAATATTTTAAAATTATTGCATATTTTAAACCATTTTGGTGAACAGAAATACATCAATTATTTATTAATTTAATAAAACATACATATTTTTTAAATGTCTAAAAGTATGCAACAATTTTTATCATTGCCACCAGTGCGCTCCCAAATTCAATTCAATTCACGCACATTTCATATGCATCACACATTTCATTAAATTTCACATGTTTCACAATTCAATTGCATTCATTATCAAGCATTATAGAGTAGCAGTGGCAGGCAAGAGCAGCTACATTGGTTGCCGTTGCTTCGCGCCAAAAACCACCAAATATTTAACAAAATATTTCAACCACAAATTAGCCACTAATATTGCCACAAAACTTTACAAATGTATGTGTGGTCGAGCACAAAAATATGCCATTGATGTGCATCAAACTACGTGTCGTACGTCCGCCGCCCTTTCAATGACAAATAAACAAAAATTCAATTAAAACGCGTTGCCTTTGTTAGTTTTGTCTCATTCCGCAACACAGTTGCACTACCTTTTGACGCCTAAATGTGGTCGTTTCTACACCCTCTTAATTTCAAAAGCACCTACAACGTATACATGGTGCTAATTACGCCGCGGCCGGTTGCATAAATAATTCAACAACTTAATGCTGTCCAAAGCCACAAACACAAATACATGTGCGCAACACCAGATTATAATACATGTTGGTGATGATGATGATGTTGCTCAGAAGCGCCCTAATCAAAAGACTAAAAAATCGGCCCATGATTTCTATTGAAGTAATTTTGATATTACTTTTTATACCATACACTAAAAATGGGTACTAAAATGGTAAATTCAATTTGAACATCTGTTTACAAATCCCTGAAAAACGTATATATCCGTTACTCAATTTGAACACATTCGTTTAAAATCGAAAATTCGTGACGTGCCGCTATAAATATGCATGCATTGTATGCAATGTATGCATTTTATCTAGGGGCATACATTTAGGGGAATACATCTAGGAGCAGAATTTACGCGTTAAACAGATTTTTTCGTTCGATGTCACCTTGTCATATTATTTATAGCCCCTATTTGCGGAATAAAATTGTATAAAACCTAAATAATAAGCAGTAGTTGATAGATAATGCCCGTTAGATGACGGTTTTTAATCTTTGAAAAATCTACCTTTAGTCGTATGGTCAGTCCGCCCCTGATGTTTCTGATGATGTTTAATGCATGTATTTGCATTTTTCTACAGTCCGAACTTTTCTCTTTTGAATTATTTAGTTGTAAATGCAATTTGGTGCGTTTTGTGGTTTATTTTGCTACTTAATAAGTATGCAGCAATGTGTTGAAATGTTTGTAGCTGTAATTAAATGATATGGAAATTGCATTTATTTAATTGTGATAAAAATGCGTTTATTTAAAATGCAATAATAATTACATGAATTAATAAATACCGAGCTTTGTAGGGTTTATTGACTAATTAAGTAGTATAAATTTGAAAATAAATTTTAAATTTTCGATATAAAAAAGGTTGATTCACAGTCTGCAAACTCTTAACTTTTAGCGAACTTTCGAAGTTTCGGTAATGCCGATATAATTTTTAAATTTCTCGTTGACAACTCTATTACAAAATTGTATTGTATTACAAAATTGTATTACAAAATATTATTTTGTTAAAATTTTCATATCAAAAACGTTGTAATTTTTGAAGTCAATAAACGCATCGATATCTTACACAGAAAAAAAAATATTGAACGTAAATATAGCAACTGAAATTAATTGGAACAAAATAATTAATTTTATTTAAATAATTAACGAATTAAATTTCTTATGGGTTGGTGTATTCTAAAATATATACACAAATAGCATCTACATCAACCGACAGTTTTAGAGGCACTATACAGTTTTAAAGCTACACACAATTTTAAATTCACTAACTTCACACAGTATTGCAGGCACTTTTGCTACTGTTACTGTTGGTACTGTTGACATTGGTTAACGCAACGAGTGCTTGCCTATTCAATTCGTAGGGTCGTTTTTCAGTACATCGTGCGTATATCCTGACTTTGATATTCATCGGCCTTATTTGTGTTTAATATTTCCCTCGCATTATACATAGCTCTATTAGTGATGTAAATGCTGTTCAAGTAATGTGAATGGCTACACGAAATTGTGTGATATCGGCAGAATTCTCTTGAATATCATATTGTTCTCGTAACATTCAATAAGTGAATTGAAAATGGTTTAGCAAAAATTTGTATTTATTGAAGAAATCATAAAATTTAAATATAAATCATAAAATTAAAAATAGAATTTAAATCTTTTAATATCTTAAAAAGTTTTTAAATGGCATCTTAAAATTCGTTATATGAAAAATTCAATGTTCACTACATGAAGCCTTACCAATGTTGTATTCAAAAATACCAGGAACCAACCAGATATTTTTGTACAATGATTGTATGCAAAATTTAAGCTTCCACAAATGACCAATTTTTTTATCAGCAGTAAAAACTACAGAGCAGCAGAGCAAGAACAAGAGCACAAAGCAATAAATCTCAATTTAAATCCCCTGAAAATTATTTCATTTCACCTGCACGACACACAGCACGTTAATCAATAAGCGAACAGCTATAGTTGTCATACTCACTCATACTATAACTCTCTCTCTCTTTCTCCATCTCTTTGCAGATACGTCGGCGAATATTCAAACATACCCACCGACTATGCAGAGGTTTCCAGCTTCGGTAAGGCGGCCAGCGAGTACGGCATGTCACGCAACGGCAACGCATCGCCAGCACCCTATGCAACCTCCTCAATTCTGGGCGGCGCACAGCGTTATCAGCAGCACAACAGCAAGGATTTCGGCAACAACTATCAGCCGCATCAGCAACATCATTTGCAGCAACAGCAACAACAGAAACAACATGTGCAACATCAGCAGTCACATCAGCTGCAGCATCATCAGCAACAGCAACAACAACAACAGCAGCAACATCATCAGCAGCAACATAATCAACAGCAGCAACACAATCAGCAGCAGCATCGCCCCATGCATCCGCACTTTCAGCAGCAACACTCGGTCGGCAACATCTACCAGCAAATGTCAACAACCAACGAAGTATATCCCAGCAACAGCGGTAGCCGTTCCATCTACTCTGAGCAATACTACTATCCTAAAGAGCAGATACACATTACCGAGAATAAGCTAAACAATATGGCAAATGCGGCAGCAACAGCGCCCTCAGCGGCGGCAACAGCAGCAGCAACAAATGCCATGAACTCTTTGGGCGGCACTATGCGTCGCGGTGCGCGCTTCAAGGTCATCAATACGCAGCCGCAAAACTTTCAGCTGCATACGACAGCAGCAACATCACCCATAGCAGGCGCACCAACAACTGTTGCCGACAACAAAACGCTGCCGCAGGAGCTGCTCAACACCAAGAATCTGCTTGACTTAGACTCGGCCTCATTCTGCTACAACGGCATGGCTGACTCTGGCTGCGGCGGTTCACCATCGCCCATGGCTATGTTGATGTTGCAGCAACATGATGAAGATGATGATGCCGATACCAGACTTTATCATAGCGCCGATGGTGAAATGGATGACATGGAACGGCTTTATGTAAAGGTGGACGAGGAGCAGCAGCAGCGTCAACTGCAGTTGCAGCAACTACAGCAGCAGCAACAACAACAGCAGCAACAATTTGCGCAACAGCAACAACTATTGCCGTCCACGCAACAAATGCCGCATGGCATTAATTCCGTCGCCACAGTCGTAGCGCAAAATAGCAACAACACCTTGGAGTCGTATTTGAATTGGCGCGCGCAACCCGGTCGTGCCAGCAGCAACAGTTACAATCGCCACAGCAGTCAACAGCAGCAGCAGCAGCCATCGTCATCGTCGAAGAGTAGCGGCAACAGCAGCAGCATTGGCGGCAGCAGTTCGCTGAGTTCTTGCTCGGAGAACGGCAACGAGCGGCAGCTGCAACATATTTTGGGCGGCGAGCATACGGAGCAATTGATCTATGCACCCTCGAGCGTGGCTAGTGAGCGCAGTCTGCTAAGCAACGGACAGAATGGGCAGCAGCAACATGTGTGACCGTTGTTAGCAACAAATGGGAGAGGTACTGCTGATGGTGGCGCTGTTGGTGGTGCAGTAGGAGTAGGCCGTAGGCAGGCGGATTATTATGCCAGAGAGGTGCAGGAGTTGCTGGAGTGGTGTGAACGTTTCAACAAAGGCACATTGGAGAATTTCGAATAGGCAAAGAGTGGCATAAAATACGAAAAAGAGCTAAAAAATAATTAAGAAATAGCAGGAGTTTTGGGGGTTGTTTTGCGAATGAATTGAGGGTTGCATTCACTTTGAGAGGTTGCGGTAAGTTTGAGAAGCATAAACAAGAATCAACGCGAAGTATAGTCTAAAACTATAACGATAAACTTAGAATACGATAAAAAGAAACAAAATTCACTAAGAACATATTCAACACTATTGTAGAATAGAGTAAAAATATTCTCAAAATAATTCTAGAATCAATACAAACTATAGACTACACTAAGAACACTGAGAACAGAGACAGAATTCTAAGAACCTTCTACAAACACAAAACGTACCAAGTATACACTAGAAATATTTCAAAACCGAAATACCTAAAACAAAACGTAGCAAAAATGACAAAACGAATACTATGAAAACATTTAAAACGTACCAAAATTACAGAAATAATATTTTCAATACCTTCTACGAACACAAAACGTACCAAAAACACAGTAAAAATATTTAAAACCATTCTATTAATACGCTGTGTTCCAATAATACAATACAAATATTCTAAAACTCTTCTTCAAAACTAAAAAATTAGGTAGAACACGTAAAAATACGTCAAAAATTTAAAGGATGTACTCGAAATTGATCCCTAATCACCTATTTCAGTAACTTGAATAAAAAAAATTGATATCGAGATTCTTCGACACTTCACTCTCTATTTCTAATATATAATTAATTGGTTCTTATTATATTTTCATAACAAAAATACATAATTGATATAAAAATGCATTATAAAGATTTTTATCAAAGAAATTTAATTCAAAATCTGTTTAAACTTTCTCAAGAATTGCATTTTTACAAAGTACTGCCATATTTAATACTTTTTTATTGAATTTAATAAACTGTTACCCTCACAAAACCCACAAAAGTACATTTGGCACTAAAGACTGTATGCGATTTTTTTATTTTACAATAAAACAAAATATTTATTAATCAAACAATGTATTAACTTGTTGAAATTTATGCAAAACTTTTACGCTTTCACTGGAATTTAGAATCTTTTAGTAAATTCGCAAACTTTTTAATTTATTTTTAGATATTTTTAAATTCATAATATTGAAATTATTACGAAAATTTCATTGTTTTTAAAATGTACTTTTATAATTTTCAAAGCCTACAACTAAACCCATCAAAGGAAATAAGTTTTTCTAGTGATCATAAAAATAATACAATTAATAAATAATGAAAAAAAAAATATAAATTTAATAATATAAAATAACTGCTAAATACTATAATATACTAATACTGAGTAGACTATTAGTTAGGGCTGTTAAAAAATTACAATTGATATACAACTAACAAACCTATATTAAATAAAAAGAAAGATAATATATGTTTTAAGTTAACATTAAAATACTCTGTAAATACCGTCAAAATATCAATTAATGTAGCTAACAATTAAATGTAACTTGTGTGTAATACAAAGCAACAAAAACAAATATTAGTGATTATTACAAAAAAAAAAATTAAATTTAAACAACATATAATATTAAAAAATAATATAAAAAAAATGCATGCAATATAAAATTTGATGTTTTTACTTTAAATTCTAAAGCAAACATACTCAAAATAAAAACGCCATAAATATAAACAGAACTACTAAATACACTCATCGGAGCATCATCTGAAAAACTAACCCTTAAAAATTATTTATACCAAATTTTACTTTATGAGTTTCTCTGAATATACACTTGAAAAAAGTTTGACGATGCTGCTACTTCGTGTTGCTTTGTAGAATATGTTTCGTAAAAAGCGCTTCGAAGTGGCAGTTAATTTTACTTACACTTAAGCACTACTTAATTTAAATGATTTTTCAGTTTTATTTAAATGTTTTTTAGTTTTTTTCTCATTAATTAAACTTACTGTAAATGATTTAATTAAATTTATTTTAGTATTTAATACTGTAAAATATTATCTTATTATAAACTATATATATAGCGTATTAAAAAAAACATAATTTACGCTACTTTTAAACTAAGTGAGTTGTTTTAGTGAATAAGCTTAAGTATGAAGCTGTTGATTGTATGCTTAACTATAGTACATAAATGTGAACTATATCTAAAGAAACCTACTACATAACTAAATGATATATACATGAAATACATGAAATGAATATTGAAAATTAGCAATAAACAAATGCCATAATTTGAAAGAAAAAATGTTGTTTTACTTTTTATATAATAAATGGAGGTATTTGGAAAAAAATGTATATTTAAAGTGAGCTAAAAGTAGGTCCAAGTCCAAGTAGAAGAATGTTCTTTCATTTGAGCACTGATATGTACGAATGAGTAAGTATGTCAAATTTTATTTCTTTTAAAGAATCACAAGTTATTTTTATATATTTTACCATACATTAAAAACTAGTTCGAAAAGTTAAGTTACGTGGACGGGACTTAAAATTGGTCGATCGCGACTATGGAATACCATACACCTTTATGTTGATTTTAATAGGGGATATTTAATTATATAAATACACACAGAATTTTATACCCACATGTGTGTATAGGAAATTTTGTCTTAAAAAATTTAATTCAAAATTTATTTCAAAATTACTAAAATAAAAAAATAAAAAATTGACGGTTTTTAATATTATGTTTTTAACTAAACTGGAATTATTATTAGTTATAGGTTCAAAAGGTTTTTATATACATTTTAGAATAAGATTTCGATATCTAAAAGATGTTGAAACAAAATTCTAACATTTATTTTTTATTTTACCATTTTACCATACAAAAAAAAATTTTAGTTTTGAAATTTTTAATGCTTGATCAACAAGTTGTCGACTGAAAATTTTGTTTTTAAAAAGTTTTTGTTTTGAAGTTTTAAAGCATTGATCAACAAGTTGTGGACTGAAATTTTTGTTTACAATTTTTTTTTACAATTTTTCCTTCAAAATTTTTCAGTATTGAAAATTTTTGTCATTTGTAAACATCGGTGATTACTTTCGTCGGTTTGCAACGCGAATTGTTTTAATTAAAATGTGAAAATGTGCCGTATTGACGTGGATTTGCGTATTGCATAAGATTATTGCTGATATCAACATAATCATCAGAAGTGCACTTCTTGCTGTACAGAAACAAACACATGTTGTTTTTAATACACACGTGTTTTGTTATTGCTTTCTGCAATCACTTTTTTGGCAAAATTGCAAACACAATAACAAACAATTCGGAGTTCCTTCAGAAAACATATGCAATAGAGAATCGATCCGTTTGAGTTTTTCGCGAAAATTTAACAAACTAAATTCGTCGGTGTTATTGTACAACAAGACGTTTTTGGTACTGTGGGATGGATGGGAACTGATGAAATATGTTATATGTTTATGCTCCCTACCTTTCCCTACCATTTTGTTTCCAGCATATTGCCTACTTTACCCTGCTTGTGCCTACCATTTTGCTTACACCTGTTTGGCTCCATACCCTACCTATGCCTTTCTGTTCCCTACCAATTTTGTTTTCATGCTATAGCAGGGAACTAGCAGCTTTTGTCCACATTCCCATCTTTGCCTACCTCAAAGCTTCATATAAAATGTGATTTTAATGCGTATAGGTAGCTTGTTTGCCTGCGTGTTTCGAACCACTTGCCTGCTTAAAATTTTGTCTGGGGCAGGGTCGACTAGGGTAATCCTCATTTCTAATCTGCATTTCCAATCCATGCAAGGCCACCGAATCCAACCTTCATAAAAAATACTGATATTGATGAAAACTACTTGATAAAAACTGATGTGACACTTATGGAAAAAACCTGATTGGATATTGTATTAATATATTATCTAAATTTTATTGAATACCTTTTATAATAAAATTGTGTAGCAAAAATATTCTAATAAAATAAAATATTCTTATAAATAAATGTTAAACTCAACTGCAAAAGATATACAAATTCTCAACATTTTTAAAAATTTAATATATCTCAAAACGTTGTCTTTCTTTGTTCACAAAACTATTTTTTGTTTGAAAGGTCTCAAATTTGGTAAAAGTAGTTTAAGAAGAATTTTAATATACTTCGATTAGACAATGATCGCATCCTGAACTAAATTTTCACACGGGTAATTTTCCTAATAGGTTTTTTAATATCTGCACAAACTGAATATACCCTGTACTTAATAGATGTACTTAATAGGTGTAGCAATTTTTTTTTTTTTTTGTTTCCCGGCTAGTAAAGTAACTTCAGTATTTATATTGAAAACTCGAATTCTAGAACACAAAACTAATCGAAATAAATTCGCTCGTATTAAAATACTACAGTATGTTTTAATATAGGGGATAGGTCCGTAGGTTGGAAATATTTTTGTATTTTCTCTATAACATTTTATATACAAACAATTTAGTTTTTTAAATGCTAATTTAATGGGCTATCTTTTATAGAAGTAACTTTTATGGTTACGTAAAAATTAAAAAAAAATACTGCCTACTTTTAGAAGAACAAAAAAAAAAGCTAACAAAAATTTGGTCCGTAGGTTGGGTCACCACATGAAATTCTTAAACACCAAAAATGAATTATTTTAATATATTATCGTATTTCAACTAATCTGTTTTATTTTTTATTTAATGGCACTTGCTAAATCGTGTACTAGTCATGGTTATTCATTACGTTATTTTATAAGTAAATGTGTACCGAAAACCCTAAATTGTAATATCTTTGAAAATAAACAAAATGTTTTGATTTGACACTCTATATTAAAAAAAAACACTATAACATTTGCATCTGAGCAATTATATTCAAAGAATAACTTTATGAGTGCTTCTCATATTATGAAAATGGTGTGCCCAACTTACGTTTTTATCAAATATTGTATATCAAATTTTTATAGATAATTTGTTTATATTACAAAAAGGTGATCCGCCCACATTTTATTTTTGAATATTACTCGATTTTTTATAGTGGAAATTTGAGTCGTAAATTATTGAAAACAAATCTATGAAATCTTAACCTTACAAATCTATATATATTTTTTAAAATAGGCGTGCCGCTCACTTTTATTTTTCTACATTTTTTTTTTTGTTAGTTGTGGAACACATATCTTTAGGTGAATTATAATTATAAGTTTTAATTTTTAGAACTATATTTAGAATACTTTTGGAGTTATTTATCCTAAGGGCGTGAACGTTGACTGACCGGCTGATTTTCAAACTTAGTTCCCACTTTTGGCTAAAACATATTGTGATCAAATTTTATCGTATTCTGACCAGTATTTCTCAAGTTGTCGTGTATACGGACAGCAAGACTGACGACGGACAGACATACGGACAGAAAGACAGACAGACATACGGACAGACAGACAGACAGACAGACAGACAGACAGACAGTCAGACGGACAGACATAACTAAACAGACTGGGGTAGTGATACTGATCAAGAATATATATACTTTTCCATACCGAACACGCCTCCTAAGGTGCGTAACAATTTAAATATACCCTGTACCTGCACAAAGTTAATATATACCTCAGATATAAACTAAAATATTTGACAACAAAAATCGAATTTAAATCGATGCACAGAACTTTAACGGATTTATTTTATCAAAAACATTTAAATTTGATTGAATTCGGGAGCAATTCAAATTGAAATTTTGTTTAATGGAATAAAATTTTCGACGAAACTTGAAAAAAATTATTTTAAGTTACCTGTGTAAGAAAAAAAAATTCTCAGCATCTTCGTTGTGGCCTTAAATGTCCATTTATAATTATTTATTAATAATTTATGTATTATTTGAATTTGCATTTTTGCACTACTTATCACTCTCGCGCATATTTATTTATTCGAAATTTGATAATGTCTATAAAATATTTTTCAATTTTTAAAATGATTTTACCTACACTCGCGCACTTTCTATATTGGTTTCACTTTATTTACATATTATAATTCTAATTTTCTTTAAATGTATATTTCAATGTATTTAATTCCACAAACATATTTTTTCGTTTGCTCAACAAATATTTTACATTCATATCTATTTAATTCCGTGTTTATTTCACGCAAACTTTAACTGCATCTAACTTTTTGAAACTCCAATTTTTGTCATTAATACACTTTAAAACATTAATTATTGTTATTAATAGATTCCAAAATATATTAATGTTATTGTTTACTTTGATTTACTGCAAATAATTACACATTTTTATTTTTATTGCTAATTACAACGAAATTCGACGACAAAAACCTTCTTTAACGCGTGCCATCAATCAACTAAATTGCAAGACTGGAATGTAAAAACAACAAAAATATGCAGAGCCATTATTAATCATGCAATAGATAAACAACAACATTTGCATGCAGAGAGTAGGAGAGGATTTATTTGCACTGGTTTTTTGTGCTTGATTTTTGTGAGTGCTCATTTTGTTGTTGTTGGTTTCACTGCTTCCAGTCAAAACAAAGAGCAAACAAATCTTGGAAGACATTTTATTGCTAATGTTTTTGGCGAATTAGACAGGATAACAAGATCGAATACATTTTAATAATACATGGTTGATTTTTGAATGTTTGAAATGATTATAACAATATATATTTTATATATTTGTTAAATAATCATAATATTCAGCGTCTTTTAAATTTAATATTTTCGTAAAAATTTATAAAATTATAATACGAAATAAATACTTGTTTTCTTTTTGGACAAAATTTCAACTGTCCACTTTTAAATTTGTTTACATTTTAGAAGTAATTTTATTCAGTTATATATTTCTCTTCAAAACCATTTACCTTTAAATATTGACATTTACCCTTATTAAGATTTTATTACTTATGTCCATATATACATAAAAACGAGTTGGGAAAGTTCGGTCACATGGGGCGGATTTTTATAGTCGGTCGGGCCCGATTATGGAATACCCTACACCTTCGGTGGGGATATTAATGTGGGATATTTAATTGCATACCTTAATTTTAAAGTTTTTAATTATGCTGAACCTCCCCACCCTCAGAATATTATTCATATATCAGAAATTTACGTCTTATATCCCCATAAATTAAAAAAATTATATAAAAGTATAAAAAACTAAAAGAAAAAATTTGAAAAATATAATTGGGCGGACCACGCCCATATTTAAAATTTTGAAAGGCTAATATTTCATAGATTTGATTTTAATAATTTACGGATCAAATTTCCACTATGAAAACCCGGGAAATAATGAAAAAAAAAGTGGGCGGATAACGCCCATTTTTGGACCACATATTTTAAGGTGAATTCTAACAATACGTTTTAAACTTTATAACTATACCTTGAATACTTTTCGAGTTATTAGTTCCGAAAGAGTTATATAAAAGTGACTTGATGGGAGGTGGGCGTGTCCGTTGACCGATTTGGCTCATTTTCAAACTCAGTTCCTACTTTTGGCTAAAAAAAATATATTCAGACGAAATATCATACGCCCCTTAGAAGGCGTGTCCGGTATGGAAAAGTATATATATTCTTGATCAGCATCACTACCCTATTCCATTTAGCCATGTCCGTCTGTCTGTCCGTCTTGCTGTCTTGCTGTCCGAATACAGTATAACTTGAGAAATACTGATCAGAATGCGATGATATTTCGTCTGAATATATTTTTTTTAGCCAAAAGTAGGAACTGAGTACCTTGAATACTTTTCGAGTTATTAGTTCCGAAAGAGTTATATAAAAGTGACTTGATGGGAGGTGGGCGTGTCCGTTGACCGATTTGGCTCATTTTCAAACTCAGTTCCTACTTTTGGCTAAAAAAAATATATTCAGACGAAATATCATCGCATTCTGATCAGTATTTCTCAAGTTATACTGTATTCGGACAGCAAGACAGCAAGACGGACAGACAGACGGACATGGCTAAATGGAATAGGGTAGTGATGCTGATCAAGAATATATATACTTTTCCATACCGGACACGCCTTCTAAGGGGCGTTACACTATATGCACAAAGTTAATATACCCAGTACCTCATAGGTGTAGGGTATAATTACAAAATGTATACAATTTTCCTGTATCGTTATGTCCACAGATAGACAGAGACACAGACAAACGGTCTTCACTAAATCGGTTTATGAGGTCACGATTACCGAAGATTTCATTTTCAAACTCAGTTCCTACTTTTGGCTAAAAAAAATATATTCAGACGAAATATCATCGCATTCTGATCAGTATTTCTCAAGTTATACTGTATTCGGACAGCAAGACAGCAAGACGGACAGACAGACGGACATGGCTAAATGGAATAGGGTAGTGATGCTGATCAAGAATATATATACTTTTCCATACCGGACACGCCTTCTAAGGGGCGTTACACTATATGCACAAAGTTAATATACCCAGTACCTCATAGGTGTAGGGTATAATTACAAAATGTATACAATTTTCCTGTATCGTTATGTCCACAGATAGACAGAGACACAGACAAACGGTCTTCACTAAATCGGTTTATGAGGTCACGATTACCGAAGACATTATATTCTGGATGTTACAAACGGATAAACAAACTTTAAGTGTATGGTGTAAAAACTATATATCAAGTTTACTTGATCGAAAGATCACGCTGATCTAGTAAAAATATATTCTTAAATTATGTTTTATCGCCTTTGGAATATTGGAAACGAGTGAGTCAAATATAGGTGAAAAGGTATCTTCACTGTTATTGAGAATATGCATTCCACATATTTTCAAAACTCCAATTTTAATCGAATTCTTTTTATGGTAGCAATATACATTGATATAAATTTATATATAACGACTTCGCGGAATCCGGTCTACGAGTATAAAAGTCCGGATTACGTTCTACGGACTATGGTCTCAGAAAATTTAAAATTAATATAAATTTAGAAAAACTTACCATTTATTTGAGTAGCGGTTGATGTGTTGAATTCTGTGTTTCTGGGAACAATCAGTCCATTTGCGTACTTTTAGCTTAGGACCTATAAAAGAAATAATATATTAAACTAAACGAAGAAAAAATGTTCCTAATATAAGGGCAAATTGAACTGGAAATTAGCTTTAAGAAATATTTTTATGTATTAAGAAAAAAAGTTTCCAAATTGGTTTTCTGACACACTATTTCTGGTAGAAAATTATAACAAGCAATATGGCAAAAACAATTTCGTATGGAGAAAAATCGACAATTGAACTTCAAAACTTGATAGTTCATTAACTATGGGAGACTCCATCGAAATTATTTTTTTAATAGACGGGGAAAACTGCAGGGTTTCAAATAAAAATTGTTTCTGATTTTTAAATTTATATGGATTAAAAGGAGCATCGTAAATGAAAATTTAAACCAAAAATCGAATACGAGAATTTGTATATAATCTGCAGACTTAAAGAGAGATTTGTAAAAACAAGGTAAGAGGAATTATACAATTATGGATCTAGTTTCACAAATAATTTATAGATTTATTGAATTATGAAAATTGTATATGTTATGCCATAAATAATAGGTACGCCTTAAAATTAATATTTTTGGTGTTTGACTGGTCATAACTTTGGTCCGATCAATACGAATTTGATGCGGTTTATTAAAAAATAATAGCTGATTATCAACGGAATACAAAAGAGATGATCGAAAACTTTATTCTTTAAAAAGGTAAAGAAATAGATAGAAAATCATGAGAATTGCAATAGATCCTAAGTAAATACAAAAGGCTCCATTTATTGTCTGGTGTTATTATAATCAAAGAAACCAGCAGATGAATATCACTGCATCAAACACAATTCTATATATTTGCTGCAGGGACTGCAGTCGGAACCGTTTAGAAACGTTTCGTTTTTAATACCGAAATAAAACGCAAATTTTAAATTCCATCTATATATATAAAACTCATTTTACGTTTGTTTGTGCGCTATGCAAACGTACACCTGTGCACGGATTTTCTTAAAATTTCGAATATAGAACCTACAGACCCAGGGGAAGGTTAATACATAGTTTTCGTTGATCACGCCCACTTTTACGCCCATTTTTATTTTTGGTGTATAATTCAGATTCATAGCAAAATCATTGAATGTGTTTTTCTGACAATTTGCATTACTATGCTATAAAGTCCATGGAGTAACCTAAACTATATATAAACTAGATTGGGCAAGGGGGGTGGCACCTCCCATAGTACCCAAAAATTCAGTACGCTATATCTCAGCCCTAATGATATCGATTTCAACTAAACTTTAAAATTGGATTTTACTCATCTTACATAACTCACCACACATAAACTCACCATACCTAAACTCACCATACCTACACTCACCACACCGAAACTCACCACACTACATTCATCATACTAAAACTCACCACACTAAAACTTCTACTGGAAAAACACTACGGGGAAGAATTCTACGGGAATGCGTAATACGCGGAATATCTTTTGTTTTGGTTAATACATTTGTAACACTAAGAAAAAAACGTCCACACAATAAATTAAAAAAATGTTCTTTATATTATAAAATCACTCCATATCCTTGCATTCATAAAATCTTAGCACGGGTCCAGCTAGTAGTCTATATTTTTGAACTATGGACCAAAACCAACTGCAATACAATATCGAAAACGTAATTGGAAGCGGTATACCGAAACCGTTACGGATATATATGACGGAGTGAATAACATGAAACATTGTAATAATTAAAATTGTGGTTATTACTTATTGTCTTAAAATAAACGTAAAATACAAAAATATTTCAGAAAGAAACCATTTTTTAATTAATTTTCCATATATATTTAAGACCGTAAATTAAATAATGATTAAACCAGTGCCATGCAGCATGCATCTCATGTTAAACTGAAGAATTAACAATATTAAAAGTCAATTTCGAAAGGCAATAAGCCAGGATAATTACTTTGTAAATGACATTCTAGCAGCTGAAGCTGATGCGGCCAACAACAAGGATTTCGCATGTGCTCGCATTCGATTCATTGACCATTAAAGCAACATTACAGGACTTGACACCCGCAACAAGGAGCAGCAGAAGCAAAAGTAGCAGCAGCAGGAAGGATTGCTGGTATTTAGCACATAGCTCGAGGTGTCAAACTAAGTACGAGTTTTGTATCTCTGTGGCTCAGTGCATGTGTGACACACGACCAACAGGACCACAGTGTAGCGTGACGTGCCGTTACGTAACACAATGTAGCGCAAGCATGTGCTGGACAAGCGAACGCATCACAATGTAATTAGCTGCAGTAACGAGAAAACTTTTACGAGTTTGTGTACTGGAGTGGGAGTCAGTGTGATGCAGGACACGTCAGGATATGGCTACTACAAAAACAACAATAACATCAACTACTACTAAATACTAATAATACGCTTTTTCGAGTAGCATCCTTTTTGCTGTCATCGTTGTGAATCAGTGCAAAAAAATAAAAAAACTATTTTTTTCTGTTTTACGCGCAGCATATGTGGGCACTTCCGCTTCCGGCAGCTGTTGCTAGTGGCGGCACACGAGCTAATTGCACAGGCGGAAGTGTGAAAAATCATAATTAGTTATAAAAATATAAATTAATAATAAAAATAGAAGAAAAAATACAAAATAATAAAATATGACGCTCGTGTTGGCTATGGCATAATTAGTTGCTGATAAATCATTAAATTATTTTTCAATTATGTTATTTAAAAAATACAAAAAAAAGGAAAAATAAAATGAGAAAAAAATATATTAAACAAAAAAAAACAAAAACAAAAAAAGCACGCAATATTAAAATTTAATTACTTACTCACGCCTAAAATGCTGCAACAAATATTGAAATAATCACATTAAAAGTCATTGCATTGTGATTAAAACAACATATCGTGTACAGTGGGATGAAACTAAAACTCAGCTAATACAATACAAAAATAAAAAAAAACATATTTTTATAAAATTAAAGACTTCCCAGATATCTATTGAAATCATTGCCTTTGGTATCACAACATGTCGTCACAGGGGCGAATGGGCATTTTTAAATATGTTGGGAAATCAAATTTTAAAGTTTGAAGTGTTTTAAAAATTAGTAAAAAAAAATATGTTGACTATTTTTTGTTGTTTTGGTTTATTCATCAAATATTATAAAGTATTTGAAATATATTTAGATTTGGACAACCTACTGAATTATAAATACGGATTTTGTGAGGTTATATCCAGACCAAAACGCAAATATTTGTGCTTTTTATGCTATAACTATTTATTTTCGCAAGATAAAATAGTAATGTAAAGGCATTAATTGTTTGTTTTTAAAGCACCTAGGGATTGGCATCATTATTTAAAAATAAGCAAGAAAAATGTTTGGCAAAATATTTTTAAGTAATGATACCAATCGATAGGTGCTTTAAAAACAAACACTTAATGCCTTTACACCAATATTTTATTTTACACTAGTAATGAGTTATAGCAAAAAAACGAAGATATTTGAAATCATGTCATGCCAAAAGGGCGAATATTTTCGTTTTTTTTCAATAATTTGTTATTGGTGCAAGATAAAATATTGGTGTGAAGAAATTAATTAATTGTTTTTAAAGCACCTATCGATTGGCATCATTACTTTAAAATATTTGGCCAACATTTTTCTTGCAAATAACAAATGTCAAATTAATGTTTGTAAAAAATATTTTATTTAATTATGCAAATCGATAGGTACTTTGTAAACAAACAATTAATGCCTTGACATTTTTATTTTATCTTATACCAATAACAAATTATGGCAAAAAAAAATTAAAGATTCTCCCTTTTATAAAAAAGAGTCAACATTTTCTTTTTGTTGAATGATAATGAATCTTTTTATTATCGTGTGCCTGCAAAGGTTTGACTTTTGATTACGATTACTAAAGAATCGTAAACAAAAAGTTTAATTACGTTTAGAAATAATCAAAAAGTTATTTGATTCTAAAGCTCGAATCACACACACAGAGAACAGATTTGTTGCGCCAACCAACTTTTTGCCCAACTAACTTATTCGGTTTTCTCAACCGCTTAGTAAGTTGTTATTGTCAAAACATTACTCAAATGCTTTCGTTCTACTGATTTTCGGTACCACTCGTCATTGTTGCAACAAAGTGTGTTCTAAAATTGAACAGGCATAACTGTAATTTAGACGAGTGATGGATAGAAGTTTGGTTCAGTAGCTGAGCAAGTAGCGTGTTTGACTACCAACTCCCGACGTTTCTGACGGCATAAGTTCGAGCCCCAACCACACCGAATTCGTATATACGAATTATTTGATGTTATCAATACGTCAACACACAAAGATCACTGATGAGGATACACTAAGGGAAAAAAGTAATAAAAATAAATAAAAAAGTAATAAATTTAAATACTTTTCGACACGTTTTTCACCCGTAGTCTTTTGTATTTAAATTAAATACTTTTTATTTAAACTTCATGTAAATAATTTTTATTCAAATTTATTACGTACATAATAAAATTAGAAGTAAATACATTTTATTTAAATTTATTACGTATCTAATAAAATTTGAAGTAAATACTTTTTATCACTTTGTATTAAGGTTATAACATTCACAACATCATAAATATGTAAGTTGGTATTATAAAAACTATTTATTTCATATAAAGAAGATTAGGAACAGATAAAATTATATTTTATTTTACTTTTTTTTCAAAAATTTTAATAAAATTAAATACTTTTTTATTTATTTTGAAATTTTTTGTATGGATTATTACGTTTTTTATTACAAAAGTATTTAAATCATATTATTACATCACTTTTTTCTTAGTGTACTTTGCTGTATCCAAAACGGTCCGTATGATTATTGCCTGTGTTCCAAAGATTTCCATTTGTTGTTGTCAATTTAAAACGCTCTCCTCTCAATAAAATAGTTGTAGTTTGTACGGCAACCAATTACGTACTGTTTTAGAATAATTTAGTACAGATTTAGAACCATTGGGAGTGTGTATAGACTAATATTTCAAGTATATTGGCTAATATGGCAGTTTCGTCAACCAATTTGTAGACAATTCGATTTAACCGAATAAAGTTAATTGGTAGAACTAACTTTTTCGTTGCTTGAACCTCATGTCAACATTTTTCTGTGTGCACAATTGATTAAATTGTATTAATTTCATGTTGTCGATACTCAAACGTGATTACCTTTTATTTCTAGAATAATTTTTTCCATGAAATGTTCCATATTAATATCCCAAAGCGAAGCAATAAGTTTTTTTTCATATATCCTTTATTGTTTGCAATTTGTTCAGCTTAGTTAAAGATTCATGAGTGGATTATATGTGGATTATAGGTGGATTATATAATATGTGGATTATATGAGTGGATTATATGTGTGGATTATATGTGGATTATATGTGGATTATATGTGGATTATATGTGGATTATATGTGGATTATATGTGAATTATATGTGCATTATATGTGGATTATATGTGAATTATATGTGGATTATATGAGTGGATTATATGAATGGATTATATGGAAATATTGGAGGTATTTAAAAAAAAAAACGAAGAAATGTTTTTATTTTTAACTGTATTTTTGAAAGTAAAAATGCTTTATATTTTTAAATTCTTAAAATATGTTAAATTTGCATATAACATTTATGAGAACTGCATCAACAGAATTTAATTACTCTTCCTATCGAAGCAGTGATAAATCACAAAAATCACTGAAATAACTGCTACTATCCATACAAAACACTAAAATTGCATGTTCTGTCCTTCTAAAAATACTGGACAAAAAAATATTTATCCAGTATTTAAAAAATATATCAGGGGCATTCCATTGTGACTGGCGTTACATTCGTACGATTAAAAACCTTCTCATTTGATACATAAAAAAGGATAGATATATTTTTAGGATCCTGAGGATAGATCTTATGGTCCTCTATGCATGTATAAAAAAAGTGTTACACGTACTTTTTCAAAAAATAGAGTTTACTCCACAAAGTATTAAATTTTAGCTAAACTAATCGGACTACGGAGAATAAGTATATCTCAATTACTTCATTAATAATGGGAGTTCTCCCCTCTATAATAAAATTCTAAAATGGTTACTTTGATCACTGATTTATAAAGTATCAAATCTTGTGACGGGTGTTATACATTTTGTGACGGGCGTTACCTGTACGAATTCTAAACAAATATACATGAAAATTCAAATTATGAATTGCAATTTTTTGATGAAAAAGATCATATTTTTTTTGTAAGGTTTGGAATTTCCCTTTTTTATCTGTACTTATTGAATATTTTGGAATATTTACCACTTTTTATTTGGTTTAATAACAATATAATTGATTATTGTTGCATATATTAACAAATATATAATTTTGCAGTTTTTTGGTTTTGCGATTATTGTTATATGTGACGGGCGTTACAATATTTTGGATGGATATAGCAACCATCTGGAATATCTATGAGACCAAAGAGTATAAAAATTGAATATATACCACAAAAATCTTTACTTCTAGAAAGTTTTCCAGTTGTACGTTTGCAAAATAGTTCGCAAAATAACTTTTACTATTTTTTTGTGAAGGGCGTTACAACTCAAAAAAACAGTTTTAGTTTTGTTAATTGTCAGTACTTTGAACCACTCATCACTAACGCAATATGTGGAATACTTTTGCAAACAAATTACCTTTAAAATTGTACTATTTATTTTTTTTTCGGATTCAAAACAACGAAACTACAGTGTTTCAAATATTGACTCAATTATGTACTATAATATATTTCAAAAAAATATTTGACTTTAATTGAGAAAAAAACACATTTGCAATGCCATTTGGTAAATTATGATCACAGAAGATGAAATAAGAAGTATTTCTTATCCTAAAAATCATTAAACGGAGTCAATATGTTTAACTTTAATATATCACACCTTGGTAACGTTTACTGTGGAATGCCACATCCAGTATTTAAGTAAGGGAGATATTAATATTTAAAATATTTGGTTTTCATTTTACGTATTGATATCATTAAAAAATCGTAGGTACACCCAGAAAAAAATGTCCACAAATCCCATTAAAATTGGTCAATAGGACAATTATTGATTTAATAGTATACGAAAAAATAAATCTTTTTATATAAACTAAATGGCAATGTCATGATATTTTCTAGTATTTAATGGAATTTTACGATTAAACTAATAATAATTTATCCTATTGACTATTTTTAATAGTATAAAACTATTATTTATATAGTATTTTTTCTGGGTGTACTTTTCGAAAATTTTCAGATTTTATAAATTTTAGACCGAAAGGAACAACATTTTTTAGTACTTAATATAATGCAAGCTTTTAATAAAGATAAAACTTATTAAAAGTAAAAAAAGTTATACACATTAAAATCCAAAAACAAAAATAAAATGCTACTTTGGCTTATACATCGGAATCTAATCAGTGAATTTTTATTATTACTATCTTATTTTATCAATTCCCAATCAAACAAAAAATAAAAACGCATTCAAAAATATTTACTACAACAATAGATTCAGAGTATTGACCGATCAAAAACTCTTCTGAACCACTGTGCGCCGACAAAAACAGCAGCAACATCAACAATTCCACAAACATCGACATACACTCAGTTTTTAATGTGAACAAATTTTTAATTAGTCACAACGAACACACATGGCTGCACATATCCGCCCATTGGTAGTGGCTGCCCCTTTTAAATACCAAACAATTATTTGTTTTTTTTTTTTGTTGTTTTGTTTTAAGTCATTAATGGGGATTTAAAAAAACACAATTGAAATAAAAGTAAAACGAATTAAAAGCTGTCTAAAATAAAATTTAAAAACGTAAATAACATAAAATAAAAACATTTTCATTTGTTGCCCATCCAGCAGAATGTCCTGTCCTGCCTGTTATATCCTGTCCTGTCTTGTCCTGTGTCTGGATCATGGTTCATGGTTCAAGCCTTGTATGCATAAATTTGTCTGGCCGGCTCCTCCTCATTGATTGCCACAAAAACCAAACCAGGAAAAAACATTATTTGGGCGTACGTGCTGCCATTGCAGCCCAATTAAATTGAACCGAAAATGAAACACAATTGAGTTGGCCGCATGAAAATGAAAACATTACGGCTGCACTACTAACATGTTCGGAAAATTTTACAAATTAACAAAAAGTTGCTGTTTTTGTTTTGCATTTTCAGCTCACAGATCACATGTACGAGTTGTTGTAATCGTGCTATAGATTTTGATGTTTTTTTTCAGATTTTTGCAATTCTTTAAATTTTGAAATAGTTTTTTGGGAAAAGAATGTGAAAAAAGTGGGACTACTATATTTGCTTACTATTTAAGGATTTATTTCATTTGATTTTACTACACAATGTAGTAAAATCAAATACTACACAATGTAGTATTTTTAACCATTCTTGCCGAAAGTAAATAATTCGTCTTGGCTTTTATATAAATACAGAATGTATTAAACACAAATGCAGATCTTGTAATTTCCACATTTATTTATGAAATTTAAATAAATATAGAATGAAATAAAAATAAATCCGTATGTATTATGCTTTACATTACGATTTTAAATAAATACAGAATGTAGTAAAAATGTTCATTGATTATTTCTAGACTTTTAAATAAATACAATAAATAGCTATTTTAAATAGAAATGTAGTAAAATTAACTGTAATAAATTTATGACATTTTTCCATACTAAAGCAAATAAATAAGAAAAATAAAATGAAAATTTATATTTAATCTAAACGCATTTTTCTTTCTTTTTTAATACAGTAAGTACTGTGATTTTTGGAATTATAATATCAATGTTTTTCTGTCTTCATCTTGTTTAAATGTACAGTATTTTATAATTCTAACAAATAAAAGTTTCTAAAATGAGACTTATTAATACATCAAAAATGCAAATAACGTAAAAATGAATAATTAAAACGAACGCATATCTGTCACAAAAATACATAAATGATTGCAAAGTAAAAATTATTTTAAATTGTTTTAAAAAAACGGTGTTTACATTGAAAATGTAAATTTACTAAGCATTTGCGTGAAGAGAGTACCTAATGAAATTCAAGGCTTCAAAACAAAACCAAAAAAAGTGAAACTTTTAAATGAACGCTGAGCATTTTTAATTTCTCCGGCACAAACGTCAAAAAGTGCAAAAATGCAATCAGCGTAAATGAAAAGCGAAAATGTCTGTTGATGGGCAAAGTTATTAAGAAGTCGTTAAGCGCAGTTAGCAAGCGGTACGCATGGCAGCTAAAAGTTTTTCCAAGGATTCACAAGTTTGACAGTTGAATGTGAAGGCGCGCATCATGACAAGCGGTATAGAATTGTAAATGACTTTGAAAAAATTTCCAATTCACGCAAACAGAAAACGGCGCATAAATCAGTAAAGAAAACGAAGATATTTTCGAAGGGAAGTTAGTAGCTGGAGAGTGCTTGTTTAGGGTAACGATTTGTGGGGTGGTACATTTTGAGTGAAAACGCTGTATTACGATGACCGCGCCAAATTTACGAAGCAGAAGTTTAGTAAGACCGGAATTAGGGCTTCGAAAATATTCTAAAGTAGCTGATATTCCTATTTTGAGATTTATTTTGTTAGATTTTTTACTTGGAGTGTATTGAATTTGTTGAGTAGTTAAAATATCAATAGTCATTACATATAATTAGCAAAATAAAAACAAAAAATGTGTTGAGATATAAGTAACAAATTTAAGATTGATGTTTTGGTGTCACTAAAAAGATTTATTTAAATGTTACCTAATTGGGTGTGAAATTATAATGCACTCAATTATTGCGTTTTATAACTATTTAGTTATGATAATTTAAAAAAAAAAACCATAATCATGTGGTTTCAATTTAAATTAAAACTTATTTTCATTCTAAAGATTTTTGAATTTCAAAAAAAAAACTATCGTTTTATTAGAAAATTTCATATGGCATAGACTAATATCACTCTATATGTAGAACGACCGAATATCATCTTTGTACAATAATTTAAAAAAAAACATTTAAAAAAAAACATTTTATATCTGAAAACTTCTGATCGATGAGGTCATCAAATAACGAAATTTAAATATATTTATTGGCATTCTAACTTTTGAATTTAATCCGTTTTACATAAAATCTATCATTCAACCAAAATAGGAATTTTTATTTATTTATGTTTTTCTGATTTTTGTTTTTGTAAAATTTTATATATGAAAATTTCAGATCTATTAGGGCAATAAATGCTAAAATTTAAATATATTTAATGACATTCTAACTTTTGAATTTGATCTGTTTTTTTTTTATAATATTTATCAATCATCAAAAATAATAGTTTAATTTTTATTTATTTATTTTTGTTTTGTTTAGAACTACTTCAAAAATGATGACATAGAAATGGATTAAGAGCCTTAATAGATTAATAAACCATTAAGAATCAAAATCATAGCAGGAACTAATTTCTCACAATTTACACACAGAAAGATATCACCAAAATTTTCACCATCTACCAGTATTCATTATATTGATGATTTCATTCATTGAACTAAAATCGTATTTTTAAATGTTTTTCATTTTCAATATTTCTTTAACATCAAATTTCAAACACTAATTTGTCTCCATTTACACATTTATGTTTTTATAATTCTTATACGAGTTAATAATATTTATTTGCTAATTAGGCGAAGACTCCATTTCACCATATTAATGAATAATTTACATCATATTGATGAATGAATTTGATGAGCAAACCTCATTAAATTAAATATCATAAATCTTATAAGAATTATAGATACATAAATGTGTAAATGGAGACAATTTTTTTTTTAAATTTGGTTTTATAAAAAACATTAAAAGTGAAAAACATTGAAAAAATACGATTTTAGTTCAATGAATGAAATCATCAATATGATGAATACTGATAGTTGGTGAAATTTTTGTTGATATTTTTTTGTGTGTACCCTACACCCTAAATGTACTTAGTACTTCTGGCGTTTTTGATAATTTAGCACATACAACCACCTTTTCTGCAGCCAACTTCACTTCGAAACGCACTATCAAAAATTAAAATTCTAATAGATCTGCGTTCGTACGATGCGAATATCGTAAGGTTCTATGAAAAATCTTTGAAAATGTGTCGAGTTCGCCATTAGAGATGGCTGCGTGCCTGTTTTTGATGTCACGGACACGCACGGCACGCCGATGTGTGACACGCACGAGCACGAACACGATGACTTAATTTAAAGGCACGCACGAGTTGCACGATAAAACACGGAATGGTGAAAGACACGAAGAAGCATCACAAAACATGAAAAAAGCACGGAATCACATGAAAAAATAGAAAAAACGTGAAAAATAATAATATAAACAGGGATTAAAACCCTTAGGAATGTCGGTTCTGGTTCCAGGTTTCGATTCCGGTTCCAATTTCGAAAATCTAAACGGTTTCGGTTACAATTCCGGTTCTTTGAGTAAGGTTCTATAAAAAAATCTGTGAAAATGTGTCGAGTTCGCCATTAGAGATGGCCGCGTGCCTGTTTTTGATGTCACGGACACGCACGGCACGCCGATGTGTGACACGCACGAGCACGATGACCTAATTTAAAGGCTTGCACGAGTTGCACGATAAAACACGGAATGGTTAAAGATACGAAGAAGCATCACAAAACATGAAAAAAGCCCGGAATCACATGAAAAACTAGACAAAACGTGAAATATAATAATATAAACAGGGATTAAAACCCTTAGGAATATCGGTTCCGGTTCTGGTTCCAGGATTTTTAAATTAGCAGTTCCGATTCCGGTTATAATAAGAAAATTGTATTGGTTCCGATTCCGGTTTCATACATTTTTTAATGAAGGTCTCGATTCCGGTTCCGGTTTCAAAAATCGAAACGGTTTCGGTTACAATTCCGGTTCTTTGCGGTCCCAGAGTGGCACTTAGACCCTTGGAATGTCGGTGCCTGTTCTCGTTCCAAGATTTTAAAAATAGTGGTTCCGGTTCCAATTAAAAAAAATTATATGTGTTCCGATTCCGGTTCCACACATTTTTAAATCGGTTCCGGTTCTTTATGGTCCCTTATTATAAATAATTCAAAAATTAACTTTGGTACTGTTTTATTATCTAAATCGTAACCTTTCCGGAATCGAAACATGTCGGCGACCGCAAAGAATCGGAACCGTTATTAAAAAAATGTGTGAAACCGACACCGATATTTTAAAGTGTGTTTGTTCCTGGTTAAAATACCACGAAATTTTTATTTTCTGATGCTGGATGTAATAGGTTTTTTTTTTTAAATTGGAGTAGAAACTAACAAAAAATACTTTAATGGGCGCGTACCTGATTTTAAAGGCATGGGCACGGCAAAAACTAGAATGCACGGAGATTTGCACGCACGAACTCAGATTTTCGTGTCGCGAAAAAAGCACGTCACGCGTCAATCTCTAGGTTAAACCTATCTTTAAACGTTGATTACACTAATTATAATATAATAGTCTCTCTCACCATTTTGAGCTGTGCGTGTTATATTTGTACTCAAAGTGGTGGGACCTACAGTTTATTGCCGTATCCGAACGGCGGGCGAGAGCTTTTCATAGGCAATGTTTTCCTCTCGTAAGTTTGCCATTTACTGACGAGAGGTAGCGCGGTTTAGAAAAATGTTTCTATGAAAAGATGTTGTTAGCCCTAGTCCAGGCTTGAACCGGGGACCTTTCGGCTCGCAGACCAACGCACTAACCACTGAGCTACCGCGGCTACACTAATTATACAACTCAACAAAACGAGAAAAAAGTACTTCTATGGATATTCCATAAATCAATTCTATGTAATTTGTAGCTTCTATTTTTGACTGCGAACTCGGTTTTTTGCAATTTCCAATAACATTTCTAAAAAAATTGCTATGGACATTTTTGGTCCTTTTCAGCCACTTTATAGAATAAAAAAAATCCATTGCACAACTAGTTTTCCAAAAAAATGTAAACGCACGTTTACTTATATTTTTCATAACTAATTATAATATTTCAGTAATTGCTAGTAATATGATACGTTTTTAAAATAACTCGAAAAATGTAAATATTTTGTAGGATATTTTAAAATTTCGTGATCAATCATATATAAAAAATTATTTATCGTAAAGATAAAAATTTCAAAATTTTATATATTAAAGTGTATATTTCTTTTTGCCAGATTTCAAATATTCCAAACTAATATTACTAGAACCTTTTTATAACCTATACCAAAAATCTTAATTTTAAAACTCATGCTGATTCCCCATTTCTTGTGTGACTTCTGCGAAATCCCCAGATCTCATTTGTCACTCCACACACATTAATATCATTACGTTTCATTTCCCGTCTGAGGAAATCATTCATTTTCACAAATTCGCACTCGTCGCGGAGTTTTCAAGTGATTTCTCAAGCACCAAACAAAGCTAAACAAACTTTCGCTGATGGTGCCGCAGATGATTTTCGTATTTTAGCCACCCTATGTTACTGTTGTGTTGTCGCTCATTTTACCAGTATTGCATGCAACATCCTGCAAGTACCTCCCATAACACTGTCTTCGTCTGAGGGGGTAACAAATTCACCCTAGCCAAAACTGACAGTCAAAATTACATTTTGAAAGATTTTTCAATTGAATTGATTTTGAAGTTGTGATATGTTTGTTTGAGCTTGTATGGGGTCCTGAAAATTGACTCTACGGCACTATTTAGATTTTGAATGGGCGTCTTTTATTTGTATGATTTTGACTTTTGCTGTAATTTTTTTTTTAACAATAAACTCGCGTTTCTTCGACCATTAGTTGAATTTCCTGAATTATTTGGTTTACTGTTTGCTCTATTGTTGTATTTGTATTTTTGAAGATATAAAGAAAGTACAACAAAAAATAAAATTAAATAAACGACGAAAGAACTGAAAACACACATCGTACAGTGAAGCAAATAGATGCTATAAATCGTATATAATTGAAAAAAAAAATCAGAAATACATCAATAAAATATATTTTCACATTCTTTTTAGTTTTTTGGTTCCACCTTTGTTGTGTTTTTTTCATGACGTTATTATTTTGTCATTTCATTCTCATAAATGAGAAAAAAGTAGCTTTAAATCAGTATCATTATTCAACTTTTGTTTTTCCTGAATACTAGTTTAATTTCAAATGATTTGTGATGCATTTCTAGTGAATTCTTTGTACAGCTACACTGCAAAATTACTGCACTAAAAATAAAATGAAAAAGTTTTAAAACAATAAACCAATATGTATTTGATCTAAAGCAATTGCATTTGATTTTACTACATTGGAACTTCAAAAACAACTACATAAAATTTTTACTACATTTTTGCACAAAATTGTAATATATTTGTTTTACATTTTTTATTTATTTAAACATCTAGAAATGTGTTTTTCTACATTGTAGTTATTTGTACTACATTATCTATTTATTTATTTAACTATTTATTTATTTATTTATTTATCTATTTATTTATTTATTTATTTATTTATTTATTTATTTATTTATTTAAATTCATGAAAAACATCAAATAAATATTCAATGTTTTACTACATTATGTATATATTTATATTTCAAAATACTACATCTACATTTACTTTTAATGTATTCTGTATTTATTTAAAAGAAAAAAATCTATTACAGAGGAATTTTAGATTCATATAGTTAATTTTATTTATATAATGTATTTCAAATATAATTTCCCACAGTGTAAACAACTCACTACTGCTGTGACGGAAACGGAAACAAGCTGTGCAAAATTTGTATCCGCACTGAATGACTGGACGAAAAATTGTCAGCAAAACAAAGTTTGACTGACTGGTACTGAAAAACTGGTGCGTAAACGAACTGAAAACAAAATAATTAATTAAATTTGAAAGCTATTCATTCGGTGTTTTTCACAAGAAGCCTCCAAGGGGTCGCTTATCGCGCACACTATCACATTAGCAAAACCCAACAAAAGATAAAGTCCGTTGAAAATTCCTGCTACTCAATGGAAGAAAAACAAAATTACGACATGTGGTTGTCTCTTATGATGCTTGATTTTGTGTGGTTCAGAAGAAAGAAATAAAAAAAAAACTTTTTATGGGTCAACTTTGGACCATTATTGGTCAAGTAGGCGAGTGGTCATGATACGCATGACTAATGATAAGGAGCATTGAATATAATGGTGAAAAAACTGTTCTTTTCATAAAACATCAATTAATTACTTAAGTTGACTTTGCATTGGTTTTACTTTGTCAATGTCTAAAGGTTGAATTTTCACTCTTTTTTCTTGAGAATTTTTACCTTTGACAATTTAATTTATTAATTACAAATATTTGTTATATACAATAGCAAGATTTTGACAATAAGAAAATAAAATCTATGAACGCATTTATTAGATGGTACACAAAGCTTGACCTCATGTCATTTGAAAGAATAACATTTGAAGATACACAAAAACTAAGTCAGTATTTCTGATAAGAAAATAATAAATTGTTGTATATTGCGATTTATTTTGGCAGCTTTATCTGCAGCTTAGGGTTAATAGGACATGTCAATGTTTGCTACAAATGAAGAATGTTTGGATTGTGTGGTGCAACTATTAATTAATAGCCTTCAAATGTTAATATATGTGATTTTTGTGTAGTGATTTATTGCTTTAATGCTTTTGTAAAGGACATTCAAAGGTTATTAATTGTAGTAAAATAAAATGGATCATATTTTCAAAAATTCTTATAAGTTGAAAGGGTATATTTAAAATAGAGAGCATATGGAAATAGGTTAGTAATTTTGATCGTTAGTATGGACAATACTCTGCATAAATGTAAATTATGTATATATTTATTGTCAGATCCGAAACAACAAAAAATAATTCAAAAATAAACTAACAAGTTTTTTAAATTTTCGACTATATATTAAATATAGGCATTTATTGATATATTATAATTAGTTATTGATGTATTATAATTAGAAGAAAAATTGCGTTTGCAGTTTTTTGAAACTACCCAGCAAACCAAACGATAATTTTACGATATCGAAACGATATCATTTATATGATCAAATTGTCGTTTTCGATAATCTATAATGATGCGAAAACGATAGGGATTTCGATAAAAACAAACCTATCTAAAACGATATCATTGTTTTTGTCGTTATAGATATCGAGATCATAAATGGATTTATTTTCGATTAACAAATTTTTTTTTGTTCAAAAAATGTTATTTTTTGACAAAAATTATAAAGAACACGCAATTAAATTTTCAAATACTTTGAGTTTTATGTCTAAAATGCATCATTATTATAAAATGCATCATATAATAAAAATTATCGTCAAATGGTTTGTAGGGTAGTTTGTATAGGAAAATATTTTTTTTTCTTCTAAACAGTGGTAAAGGGCCTAAAAATTCGATTACTATATTCATAATTTTGCTGTTAAAATCCCCATTATGCGTATATTTTACATAAATGAAGCAAAATTGCCTTAACTCAAAATCACATAAGCGTATCTAATGAAATATTTAAAATTGTGTGCACCACGAGCCATAGAAAAAAATATGCGTTCACACATTTTCAAAGAGCTTTGCCAAAAAGTGTTTTATACAAAAAAATTCTTACAATATTTAAACAAGACACAGCTCAACTTATGTATCAACCACCTTGCCCCCCCCCCCCCCCCCCCACATTAGCTTTAAGTAATATGATCAGGTTTTGAAATTGTTTAAATTATAATTTCAACGAATATTTGTTGGGGTGCAGATTTAAGCTTTTTGTCAAATAAAACACAAAAAGTTACAAGTCTCAAATGTGTGCTGAGCACAAGTAAAATGGGAGCACTGGCAACACTGGCTCTAAATGTCATAAATTAAATAATAATAATAATAATAATAATATAATAGTTTGGCGCTACAGTCCTGTATAGAACTTCGGCCGAGCTCTCTCACCATTTTGAGCTGTGCGTGTAATATTTGTACTCAAAGTGGTGGGATCTACAGTTTATTGCCGAATCCGAACGGCGGGTGAGAGCTTTTCATAGGCAATGGTTTTACTCTCGTAGGTTTGCCATTTACTGACGAAAGGTAGCGCGGTATAGAAAAATGTTTCTTTGAAAAGATGTTGTTAGCCCCAGTCCAGGCTTGAACCGGGGACTTTCGGCTCGCAGTCCAACGCACTAACCACTGAGCTACCGCGGCTACAATTAAATTAATTATTAATAAAAAAAAAAATTCAATTAATTATTAATAAAAATTATTAATTAAATACAATTAATCAAATAGTATTTGAAATATTTGTATAAATAACTAATAACTTATTATAATAAGTAGATGGGAGACAGGGGTAAAAAGCAGATGTACGAGGTTTTCAGGTGCACTAGACGATGATATTTAAAACAGTTTAAAGAGATAGAATACGTATATTTTGTATAGTGGAAGAATATATGATTAGGGATAGAAAATAAAACAGCATATGAGAAAGTGATGTTATATTGCAATATTTATAAAAGTGTTAAGGATATGTAAAGGGTTTTTCAATAAGAAATAAAACAAAAACGGTTTTGGATATGGAACTCGATTTCGTTTGCATGGCCACCACGGGCACGCTTGCAGAAGTCCAGACGCTGAACCCAATTTTCTACGGTTTTCAAGCCTAAATCGGCCGATACTGCTGCAATTTCACGTTCGATATTCGTACGAAGTTCATCAATCGTCGCTGGCTTGTTGGCGTAGACCATAGACTTGACGTAGCCCCACAGGAAATAGTCTAACGGCGTCAAATCGCACGACCGAGGCGGCCAACGACTGTACTATTTCGTGAGATAACACGTTCTCCAAACTTGGTTTCCAATAAATTGATTGTGGCATTCGCTGTGTGGCTTGTGGCGCCGTCCTGTTGGAACCACATGTCCTCCAAGTCCATATCATCGAAAAATATACGGTTATCATTGAACGGTAGCGATTCCCATTCACAGTAACGTGCCGGTCTTGATCATCACGGAAGAAGTACGGCCCAATGACGAAGCCGGCCCATAAACCGCACCAAACCGTAATTTTTTCGGGATGTAATGATGACTCATGGAGTACGTTTGGATTGCTGTCTGGCCAATAATGCATATTTTGTTTATTGACGAAGCCATTCAGCCAGAAATGAGCCTCATCGCTGAAGATGATTTTTCGATGAAAATCCGAATAATTTTCAAGTTGTTGCTCAGCCCAATTCGCGAACATACGACGCTTCTGGTGGTCAAGCGGCATCAGTTCTTGCGTCAATTTGATTTTGTAAGTATGTAGGCCAAGATCTTTTCACAAAATTCGCCATAAGGACGTCACAGAGATGCCCAACGCTTGAGAACGACGTGTGAGAGACACATTTGAGCTTTCTTCAACTGAAGCCTCAGCGGTAGCAATATTCTCGACACTACGGGCACTTCTTTGTCTCACTGGCACGGGAACATTTTGTACTGTGCCTGTGGATTCAAATTTTTCCACTAGACGCTCAATTGTTGATCTGCAAGGACGATTATGACGACCATAAATTGGACGTAGCGCTCTTAACGTTGACGCCACTGACTCCGAATTTCGGTAGTAAATTTTAATAATTTCGACTCGTTGTTGTCTTTTCATCATGAAATGGCAAACCTTACTGAAGAGAAATGTCAAAAGGGCGGCAAGAAATATGGCGTCGTTTGCTGTCCCTGTCGCTCTACTTTTGTAGCGTCCCATTTGAAAAACACATGATCAGTTCCCATGATGATTTTATCACAATTTATGGTAGGGTCTAGAGATGGACGCGTGCCGTGCTTTTTTCGTGTCACGCCTGAAAATCAAAATTCGTGATATTCGTGCGTGCTTGTTGTTGTCGTGCCCGTGCCTCTACAATCAGTCAGGCGTCCATTAAAGATTTTTTTAGTTTCTACTACAATTTAGAAAACCCTTTACTTCAGCATCCTATTAATATAATAAATCTGTTTGTTCGTTTGTACGTTTGTACGTTTGTACGTTTGTACGTTTGTTCCGCTTCTCCGTCTAAACGGCTGATCCGATTTCCTTGAAATTTTTACCACAGATGCGGTATGGTCTGGAAGGAATGATAGGCTATATATGGGCGGGATTGGACAAAGAGGCGTGGCACCTCCCATACAACCTAAACTTTCAATACGATATAACTCGGCACTTTCACCAGCTACGAACATGAAACAAAAAACTCAAATACACAAAAAAATTTAAAAACAAAAAAACAAAAGCACAAAACAAAATCAAAAATACAAAAGCAAAAGCAATCACGTTTGTTCCGCTTCTCCGTCTAAACGGCTGATCCGATTTTCTTGAAATTTTTACCACAGATGAGGTATGGTCTGGAAGGAATGATAGGCTATATATGGGCGGGATTGGACAAAGAGGCGTGGCACCTCCCATACAACCTAAACTTTCAATACGATATAACTCGGCACTTTCACCAGCTACGAACATGAAACAAAAAACTCAAATACACAAAAAAATTTAAAAACAAAAAAACAAAAGCACAAAACAAAATCAAAAATACAAAAGCAAAAGCAATCACGTTTGTTCCGCTTCTCCGTCTAAACGGCTGATCCGATTTTCTTGAAATTTTTACCACAGATGAGGTATGGTCTGGAAGGAATGATAGGCTATATATGGGCGGGATTGGACAAAGAGGCGTGGCACCTCCCATACAACCTAAACTTTCAATACGATATAACTCGGCACTTTCACCAGCTACGAACATGAAACAAAAAACTCAAATACACAAAAAAAATTAAAAACAAAAAACCAAAAGCACAAAACAAAACAAAAGCAAAAATACAAAAACAAAAGCAATCACGTTTGTTCCGCTTCTCCGTCTAAACGGCTGATCCGATTGTCTTGAAATTTTTACCACAGATGCGGTATGGTCTGGAAGGAATGATAGGCTATATATGGGCGGGATTGGGCAAAGAGGCGTGGCACCTCCCATGCAACCTAAACACGATATAACTCGGCACTTTCACCAGCAACGAACATGAAACAAAAAACTCAAATACAAAAAAAAAAAATAAAAACAAAAAAGCAAAAGCACAACACAAAACAAAAGCAAAAATACAAAAACAAAACCAATCACATAAAACCACAATCCAAACTAAATGAAAAACAAAAAAAGGAAAGAAAAAGAAAAACTAACTCACCACACTAAAACTAACCAAACTAAAACTCACCACACTAAAATTCACCCTTAAATTAACCACACTAAAACCCACCACACTATAATTCACCACACTAAAACTCACCACACTAAAATTCACCACACTAAAACTCACCACACTAAAACTCACCACACTAAAACTCACCACACTAAAACTCACCACTTAAAAACTCACCACACTAAAACTCACCACACTAAAACTCACCACACAAAAACTCACCACACTAAAACTCACCACACTAAAACTCACCACACTAAAACTCACCACACTTAAACTCACCACACTAAAACCCACCACACTAAAATTTCACCACACTAAAACTCACCACACAAAAATTCACCACACTAAAACTCACCACACTAAAATTTCTCCACATTAAAACTCATCACACTAAAACTCACCACACTAAAACTCACTATACCCAAAAGTCGCCACACTCAAACTCACCGCACTAAAATTCACAACACTAAAACTCACCACATTTAAACTCACCATACCAAAACTCACCACACTAAAACTTACCACACTAAAACTCACCACACTTAAACTCACCACACTAAAACTCACCACACAAAAATTCAACACACTAAAATTGAACACACTAAAACTCACCACACTAAAATTTCACCACACTAAAACTCACCACACTAAAACTCACTACACTAAAATTTCACCACATTAAAATTCACCACTTTTAAACTCACCACATTAAAACTCACTACACTCAAATTTCGTTACACTAAAACTTACCACACTAAAACTCACCGCACTAAAATTCACCACACTAAAACCCACCGCACTATAATTAACCACACTAAAACTCACCACCCTAAAATTCACTACACTAAAACTCACCACAATAAAATTCATCACATTAAAATTCATCACACTAAAACTCACCACAATAAAATTCACCACACTAAAACCCACCACACTATAATTGACCACACTAAAACTCACCACACTTAAAAACACCACACTTAAACTCACCACACTCAAATTCACCACACTAAAACTCACCACACTAAAACTCACCACACCAAAACTAACCACAATTAAACTCACCACTCCAAAATTCACCACATCTAAACTCACTACACCGAAACTTACTACATTAAAACCCACCACTCTAAAACTTCTACTGGGAAAAACTCTACGGGGAAGAATTCTACGGGAAAGAATTCTACCGGGAACAATTCTACCGGGATGAATTCTACGTTGAGAATTCTACGGGAAAGCGTTCTATGTGGATTTTACGGGAAGATTTCTACTGAGAATAATTCTGCGGAGAAGCGCAGTCTGAGAAAAAATTGTCTTTGAGAAAAGTTGTTTTGGCGGAGAATTATTTGGTTACCACATTTATAAAACGAATAAAAAAATTTCAACAGCTAAGCACGGGCCCCTCATATCAATAATAAAAAAATGTTTTTTATATTAATAAAATCGCTCCATATCTTTGAATTCAGAAAATCTTGGCACGAGTCGTGCACGGGTCCAGCTAGTCAGAAAATAAAAAAATCGTGGTATTTTAACCAGAGACAAACACACTTTGGAATATCGGTGTCGGTTCCACACATTTTTTAATAACGGTTCCGGTTTTCCGGTTTTTTGCTGTCCCTGACAGGTTCCGATTCCGAAGAAGTTTCGATTCAGAGAATTAAACAGCACCAAAGTTAATATTTGAATTATTTATAATAAGAGACCGTACAGAACTGGTACCGGAACCGATTTAAAAAAAATGTGTGGAACCGGAATAGGAACCGCTATTTTTTTAAATATTGGAACGAGAACCGGCACCGATATTCCAAGGATTTTATTCACTCTCTGGGACGGCAAAGATCCGAAATTGTAACCGGAAACGTTTTGATTTTTGGAACCGGAATTAAAAAATGTTAAAAAATGTGTGGAACTGGAGTCGGATTTCATATAATGTTTCGGTTGAAACCGGAAACAGAATCGCTATTTTAAAAATCTTGGAACCGGAACCGACATTCGAAAGGGTTTTAGTCCCTGTTTATAATATTATTTTTCACGTTTTGCCTAGTTTTTCATGTGATTGTTTTTTTCGTGTTTTTCCGTGCTTCTTCGTGCCTTTATAGATCCCATGTTTTATCTTGCGTGCCTTTAAGTTTAGTCGTCGGGTTCGTGCACGTGCGTATAACCTATCGGCGTGCTCGTGCGTGTTTGTGCCATCAAAACAGGCACACGCCCATCTCTAGTAGGTACATTTCAAAAATATCAATAGTAGGTTTGCTTAATATGCCTAATATGATAAAATGAGAATCAATAAACCTGAATATATTTGGTTTCTTATAATTAAGCAATAGAAAAATTGTAAATCAAAAATATTACATATGCACAATTTGTTCATAACTTAAAATTCAATGAAAACCCTTCAATAACTTGTAACACGCATAATTATTACGTTGCAAAACTTCTCTCAAGTGTCAAGAAGTGAACATTATTTTTTATTTTTCAAATATATATTCAAGTGTTTGGCATAAACAGACAGAAAATACCTTTAGGCCATAAATATCAAAATATGACTTATTTCATGGGCGACAGGCACAGTCTCTGCGAAATTCATAACCTGGGGAGCAGAAATGCTGATTTGACACGCAAAATACGTGTCACGTTTTGTGCTGACAGCAAATCAAAATTATCAACAATCCCATGCATTGAGTTACGACGCACTTGTGTGCACATGAAAGGATTCTATTTTGTGAGCTCAAGTATCTTTTTAAAATGTAGCCCAAGGGCACCAACAAGAGGCAGTAACATTTGTTGAAGTGTTGCAATGACAAATAAATTAAAATTGCAACATCTTAAAGCGTAGATGGTATCGATTTAAAATTTTTGGCATTACGTGTTCATGTAAAAATTTAAATATTCAATATAAAATCGTATTTTTATATATTTAATATATATCTTAAAAGTATTGATTTGCAAATCAAAAGTACACAGTCGCATAGTATATCGTTGTTGTAGAACGAAAAGTCACCAAATACATTTTTATGAAAAACTTAATTTTCGAGTTTGTTGACTAATATTATAAAAAGTAATTGATGCATTTTAAAGTTGATTTGCATTTTCTTATAATGCGGTAATTGAGATCATCGATTAAAATTTGACAGCTTTATAAAGATTTTTGTAAATAAATATTTAGCATTTTGAAAATGTATTTGGAGACTTTTTGTTCTTCAACTTTTGTGTAGAAGTGAATCCAAGGTTTGCTTGCCAAAGACACTTCGTTTTTCCATTCATCCCTAGTCGGGAAGACGAACTTTGCGGCGATTTGCTTGTTCGCGTCCGTAATGCGGTCGCAGTTCAAAAAACCAGTGTGGGAAATTGAGTTAATTATGGTCCTAATATTGGTTCATGTCTCGGAATTGCGCCAGGATATTGAGTCGAGCCGCTGCCACAGCAGCTTCATATTAAACATGAAAATGTACGTTTCAAAAAGTCTCAATTGCTTTGGTCGAGGTAGTAGACATCGCACATGTTACCTGTGATGACAAGACAACAGTCCCTTAGCAGGTTTTATACTTCGCAGTACCCTAGCAGGGACCGGTGCTCCGCCAAAACAAATTTTCTCAAGGGCAATTCTTCCTCGGACTAATTTTTCCCGTAAAATTCTCTTGCGTGGAATTCTTCCCCGTAAAGTTTAACCACGAAGAGTTTTTCCCATTAAAAGTTTTAGTGTGGTGAGTTTTATCGCGATGAGTTTCAGTGTGGTGAGTTAGTATGGTGAATTTTAATATGTTGAGTTTTGTTGAGGTGAGTTTCCGTTTGGTGAATTTCGATGTGGTGAAAACCGTCAGAAAAATGTTCCTCCGCCAAAACAAATTTTCTCAAGGGCAATTTTTGGACTGATTTTTCCCGTAGAATTCTCTTGTGTGGAATTTTTCCCCGTAGGGTTTTACCCCGTAGAGTTTAACCCCGAAGAGTTTTTCGCATTAGAAGTTTTAGTGCGGTGAGTTTTATCGTGATGAGTTTAAGTTTGATGAGTTTTAGTATGGTGAATTTTAATATGATGAGTTTCGTTGAGGTGAGTTTCGGTATGGTGAATTTCGGTGTAGTGATTGTGGTAAAAACCGTCAGAAAAATGTAACTATTTGTGCGAATTTCTGTCAATACCAATGAAAAAGTGATGAACAAGAAAAAGTGGTGTGGTGAGATTTTGAGTTGGTTGATGTACCCTGTTGTGAAATATCTTGATATCACTATAATAACTGTCGACATACACCAACTTGAAAATGTACCTACAATGAGGGATGCCACGCCCAAAGGTTCAATACGCGTCCATTCCCTTCCCGAGATTCGAACCCGTGACCTTCAGTATGAAAGTCCAGCGCGCTACCTCTGGACTGCTGAGGCCGGCTTAAATATAGAACAATTTGGTTTGTGTCTTTGATATACTTTGTTGTCTCAACCGAATATGGCAGTTCCAAGAACAAATAATGCAAAAACATCCAAAGACCCATCAGAGGAAACTTGTTCATTTTGCCACAATTTTCGATGACAATCTCAAAAATACTGGACATCATTTTTATACCCTACACCTATGAGGTACAGGGTATATTAACTTTGTGCATATATTGTAACGCCCCTTAGGAGGCGTGTCCGGTATGGAAAAGTATATATATTCTTGATCAGCATCACTACCCGAGTCCGTTTAGCCATGTCCGTCTGTCTGTCTGTCTGTCTGTCTGTCTGTCTGTCTGTCTGTCTGTCTGTCCGTCTTGCTGTCTTGCTGTCTTGCTGTCTTGCTGTCCGAATACAGAATAACTTGAGAAATACTGATCAGAATGCGATGAAATTTCGTCTCAATATATTTTAGCCAAAAGTAGGAACTGAGTTTGAAAATGAGCAAAATCGGTCAACGGACACGCCCACCTCCCATACAAGTCACTTTTATATAACTCTTTCGAAACTAATATTTCGAAAAGTATTCAAGGTATAGTTATAAAATTTAAAACATATTGTTAGAATTTACCTAAAAATATGTGGTCCAAAAATGGGCGTGATCCGCCCACTTTTTTTTTTCATTATATCCCGGGTTTTCATAGTAAAAAGTTGATCCGTAAATTATTAAAATCAAATCTATGAAATATTAGCCTATCAAAATTTTAAATATAGGCGTGGTCCGCAGAATTATATTTTTCAATTTTTTTTTTTAGTTTTTTATACTTTATATATTTTTTTTTAATTTATGGGGATATAAGACGTAAATTTCTGATATATGAATAATATTCTGAGGTTCAGCATAATTAAAAATTTAAAATTAAGGTATACAATTAAATATTCCTCATTAATATCTCCACCAAAGGTGTAGGGTATTCCATAGTCGGGCCCGACCGACTATAAAAATCCGCCCCATGTGACCGAACTTACCCATGTGACCTAACTTTCCCAACTCGTTTTTTTCTGAAGTTTACAAAACCAATACCGTTACTTCTTCAAATATGCAATTAAGCTCCAAACACTTCAAATGCATTCTTCATCACAACACAAATCAACTGAATCAATGTTATGAAAAGTCTTTAATCATTTCTAATAGCATTGACAGCGCAGATAAAAGAACCAAAATACCGAAAACGCAAAATGAATGGAAGTTGTTCAAGTAAAATACTTAAAAGATGACATAAAAGACGATGAACTGTCCAAGTTCAAGAACTTTTGCGATAAACATTGACAAAACATTTACAATAATGTTGTTGCTGACCAAGGACCATAACAATATTATGGTATTTTTAACATTTGATTTCAATCAGTCTACTGTCGCATCTGCCGGAGCACACAATTCACATCAAGGACATTTACGCACAAAAGCCAACGAGCGACTTCAAACATGTGTCTCCCCTTGGCCAACAAATTTATTGATTATCGTATAGGTCCTACTACATATCCTGAAGGTATTTTTGTTTGTACTATCTGTACTGCAATTTTTTAATTACATTTAATAACCGACATAAACTGCAAACGTTTTCTACATTCTTGGCGTAATTGTCCACATCAATTAGTGTCGGTCACTTTGTGGATGCGGTTTTATTGAAGTCTATTTCCAATTCTTCAATCAATGCTATCCTTAAATCAGACCTATTCAGGATTTCCAGCACTACTCACTCAATGCGAAATTAATTGAAAAACGTTGAGCTGGCAAGTATAGAGTTGATTTTATGCATTTCTCTGTGCCGCCGTCTGCCTACCGGTTCTGTTAATAATCTGCAACAATTTGAGGTTGTGGCCAGTCAATTATCCTTGAACGTGCGCACATTCATCAATTTAATTATGATCAATATTACTGCGTGTGTTTCTGTGTGTTATGGATTTGTGTCAGTGCTTCTAGCATGTTGTGTTTTTGTGCCTCATTTGCAATATAAACACTTAATATGATTAAGTAGTAGTCGCTTGCTTTTGCCCCCCCCCCCCCTGGCAACGATTAAATTCGTCGCATTTGTGTCATTTATATGCATGACCTGGATTTTAGCATAAAACAGATTTAACATAATTATTTTTGGTAAACGATTTAATTTATGTTATACTTTAAAAATTTGTAAAATTTCGAAATTTCGAAAAAATATTTAAATAAAACAAAAGAAATTTTAATTTCACAACAAAGTCAGACCTTGAGTTCGAACAAATTAAAGTAAAATTTATGTATTTGAAATACCTAACAATTTTTTTTCAGTATACCCTAACAATGTTTTTTTGGTTTAAATCAAGGATTGAAACCGATATCTCTTTAGAACCATAAAATGTTCAGTTCCGAAAACGTAACCGATATCGAAACAGGGAAGTGAACCGAAATCGAAAGCAGTTTTTAGTGCACTTCCTTATTTCCGTAAGGGTGACAGTTTTAATGTTTTTGACGAAAAAAATTTACGGCATATTTCGGTATTGGTTTTGGACTTTGTATCAACGTTAGTTTTAATCGTTATTTATAAAAGTAATGTAATAATATAAAAAATGTTAACAAAAGTTCTCCCATAACCAATTTTAAAACTGTTAAATAATACCGAAACCGTTAATATCGATTTTAGATATCTTTTTATATTAAAAACGAGTTGGGAAAGTTAGGTCACATGGGGCGGACTTTTATAGTCGGTCGGGCTCGACTATGGAATACCTACACCTATGGATATTAATGTGGGATATTTAATTGCATACCTTAATTTTGAAGTTTTTAATTATGCTGAACCTCCCCACCCTCAGAATATTATTCACATATTCGAAATTTACGTCATATATCCCCATAATTTAAAAAATTGATATCTATATATATAATCTTGGTCCGTCTGTCAGTCTGTCGGTCTGTGTGTTTGTTCCAGCATCACGTCTAAACCGCTAAACCGATTTAACTGAAATTTTTCACCAGGATACTATGGAGTCCGGAGGGTTTCATAGGCTATATATGGGCAGGATTGGACAAAGGGGCGTGGCACCTTCCATACAACCTAAACTTTCAAAACGTCATAACTCGGCACATACACAAGCTAAAAGATGAAACAAAAAACTCAAATACAAAAAAAAATATACAAAAGCAACCACACCACATTAAAACTCACCACACTAAAACTCACCACACTAAAACTCACCACACTAAAACTCACCACACTAAAACTCACCACTCTAAAACTCACCACACTAAAACTCACCACAACAAAACTCACCACAATAAAATTCACAACACTAAAAATTCTACTGGGAATAACTCTACGGGAAAGAATTCTACGGGAAAGAATTCTACCGGGACGAATTATACGGGAAAGCGTTTTACGGAGAAGATATAAATAATAAAAATATTCTTTATATTAATAAAATCACTCCATATCCTTGCATTTACAAAATCTTAGCACGAGTCGTGCACGGGTCCAGCTAGTAAAAGTATAAAAAAACTAATAAGAAAAAAGGAAAAATATAATTGGGCGGACCACGCCTATATTCAAAATTTTATAAGGCTAATATTTCATAGTTCCTAAAGAGTTATATAAAAGTGACTTGAATGGGAGGTGGGTGTGTCCGTTGACGGATTTGGCTCATTTTCAAATTCAGTTCCTACTTTTGGCTAAAATATATTCAGACGAAATTTCATCGCATTCTGATCAGTATTACTCAAGTTTTACTGTATTTGGACAGCAAGACAGCAAGACGGACAGACAGACAGACGGACAGACGGACAGACAGACGGACATGGCTAAACGGACTCGGGTAGTGATGCTGATCAACAATATATATACTTTTCCATACCGGACACGCCTCCTAAGGGGCGTTACAATATCTGCACAAAATTAATATACCCTGTACTTCATAGGTGTAGGGTATAAAAAATGGGTACACACAAATCTTAGAATGATCCCTAGTTTAACATACAGGTCGATTTTTTCATGTATAAAAAATAGTGTCGGACGGTGTTACACATGAACCAAATAATATAGGTCTGAAACTAGTGACCAAATGACGTTGAACTACGATTACAGGGAAATCAATAAATCATGTTCATCCTTACATCAGCACCTCATAGTCACTTTGTATTCCTCTATTTCGTTTTTTGAAACACCTCCATTTTTTTTAAACAACTGTTTTTGCTTTTTGAGTAAAAAGTCATAATTTCTTTGTGGCAAAATTCGTATGGAAATTCGATTTGTATAGTGCAAGGTCAATGATTTATATGCAAAACTTTTAACATACAATAATTACAAAAAGTAAATATATAATGCTAAAATCGTACATACCCCACGAATTTCGACAAGGATAGTTGATAGCTATTTTTATTAGGTATTCACAAAGAAAATAAAGCCAGTAGTCAAACTCCAGTGGCCTGATAGTGATTTGAAATATAAGCCGATAAAAGGATGAACATAATGTTATGTTTTTCCTTTGGAAATCGCGTAAAAGATCAGAAACTAAAAAATCTTTCTTTTTTTGTGATGGGCGATGTATTAAATATTTGTTGGTGAATGAAATGTTATTCTGTTTAATTGTTAATGAAAAAAATTCCTAAACATATTTTTTTTTCAGAATATTTATTGGCAATTTCAAAGGATATTGAAGGATAAAAGTTTAAAAGGATATTATTAACATTACTTCGTCTTAATAGGATAAAGTAAAATAATATAAAAAAAACTGCCAAGATTCTCCTCTATCATTTGACACTAATTACGCCATCGTACACGGATAGAAAAGATTTGTTTAAATATGTTTGAATGTAATTAAAAAGTAATACAAATTTACCATACATGTATTAGGAATGAAGTGTAATTAAATTATAATCGAAATTGAATTTATTTTTGTTCACGTGTAAACATTATTATATTGTCCAGCAGAATCTGTCAAATTGACCATAAATATGTTACAATACCAACATAAAATTTTAATTGCATTTGAATAAACTATTTCTTGGAAATTTACTTGGTTAAAACTATATTTCGAAACACAGAAAATGCTAATCAAATCTAAATACAACGTATGTTCGCTACGCTCGTCTTAATTCGATAATTTATCGACTGACGAAGTTGGCAACGTTGTGCAGCGTTTTCTACCGACGCCATCGTTTGAACATATTGATGTTTACAAACAAACAAAAAAGAAATTGGATTTAAATAAGTGTATTCTTGCAACATTCTTCTTATATACGAAGTTGGCACTCGTTGAGCAGAATTTTCTACCTACGTCTATTTTGTCGTCGTTTGGAGTATGTATAGGGCCATTTTAAACATACTGATGTTTGAAAACAAACAAAAAATAGGAAATTTATGGTACAAATTTATGGTACAACTACATATTGTATTAACTGCTTAAATAATATTGAACTTATAGTACGCATCCTATTGACCAATGTTAATAGTAGAAATATTGTCTTTTCATAGAAATACTAAATATTAAAGTATAATAGATTTGTATGAGATATAAAAAATGAAAAAATTAATTATTATAATCTAGCATATATTTTATATAACAATATTAGTATTTAAATTGTTTATTTTAATAATTAAATAAGGCAAGCTAATAATGATAAATTATACTAAACTCATGTTTTGGCAAAGAAAACATGTTAGCCAAATGAGATAATCAAGTCAATAGAACTGTATAACAATAAATGGAAAAAATAACATTAACCTTTTATGCGATAAGTCAAGGTAAGAACAATAATCTAACCAGACAGCCGAAGATAAATGTCCTGCTGACAACAATAAGGCTGACAATAAGGAGGAGGAGGAGAACAACAACTTTTAGACGGCACATGATACAAGGATACTTAGTAAACATGAGACAAATATATACTGCAAACAATTATAATTATTGTCGTAGTTGTAGACGTCGACTTCGTCTTCAGTTTAACTTTGCGCTGAATGACTGAACTCTGACAAAAGACAGCTGGTGCGACAGCCGCCAAAAAGTGACAAATGTTATGTGTTTTGTTGGCGGTAAAACGATGTATTTATGTGTGTGTGTTTGTGAAGGACTTATAATTAGCAGAAAAGGTAAAACGATAAAAAAAAAACCGAAAAACTTTTAGTTGATTCACATGTCCTAAAGGAGGGCTTAATTTGAAACGGAATAAAAGTCAAGTTGCTGCTGTAATTAAGCACGTGCAAAGAACAACTATTTTTAGTCAAAGATGCTGCTGCTGATGCTATATATTAAAACAAGCTTAAATGGAATTTGTCTTTAAGCAGCTTAAGCGGATCGTCCTGTGCTGCTGCAGGACATAATAAGCAGCATAGCGGCAAAGAAACTAAGCTGGATTTAGTCTATGTGCGTTGGTCAGGAGATATGTAATTTTATAAATTGAATATGAAATTCTAATTGGATTTAGAATCTATAAAGTCGGGCATAGATGTAATAAATTGTGTTCCAAGTTATGTAGAATGGGTTGGGAAGTCTTCAAGAAAATATTATATCTCGATTTAGGAGAAACAATACCTATTGAAATTTAATACATTTACAATAAAATTTACAATTTAAAGCCCCCAATTAATATCGACAAAATACCTTGTGCTGTCTCATTTGGCCACAACCTGGCATTCATTAAAGTCTGCCTTAATTTCCGGCAAAGCCTCGTCGCATTAGCACAGCAGGATATCAGCGCGGCTTGTGCTTAATCATTGCCGCAAATCCTTCGCATCCTTTGGCAAACGAAAGCGCCCACTGAAGATGGCTACGGCGGTACACCGCAGTCGCCGCTACGGGTTGTCTTCGCATTGCCGCTTGATTTAATGCGCATTGTAAACGTTTGTAATAATTTTCATTTGCATTGTTTCGGCGCATATCCTTGATGAAGGTAACAAAAAAAAAAAAAAAATCGAAAAACAGAAAAATAAAGCAAAAGGTAAAATGGAAATGTTTAAATTACAAGCCAAAGAATAGCAGACAAAAATGGGAGGAAACGGCAGCAGCCAAAGTGCAAGAAATGAAAACACTTGCCAAAGTTTGCTTTACAGCATCGCACAGCAGCCTTGCAAGGATTACAATATTTCAGGTGCGTCGTGAACTTTAAGCTCAGTGGCAGCCAACCAACCAAAAGGTAGATCGTCCTTTCGTTGCTCCTATACCTGCTGTTGCTGTTGTTGTGCAGACAAATAAATTTAGAGCCACTTGAAGTTATGATACTTTATTAAAGCAATAAAATTCATGCAATTTTGAAGCATGAAGTAAACATGCGTTGTGAGCACGAATAGGTGGCCCAAGTGTTTGAGTGGCTGCTCCTTGAGTAGAAAAAGCAATTCAAAGCAATAATAGGAAAACTTTGCTGGGATTTGAAATTTTATGTTATATGAATTTAAAAATATCAGAGCTAAAATTTCTGTTTTTTTTTATGAATTTTATGAGTTTATAAATTTTATGAATTTTATAAATTTTATGAATTTTATGAATTTTATGAATTTTATGAATTTTATGAATTTTATGAACTTTATGAATTTTATGAATTTTATGAATTTTATGATTTTTATGATTTTTATGAATTTTACGAATTTTATGAGTTTTATGAGTTTTATGAATTTTATGAATTTTATGAATTTTATGAATTTTATGAATATTATGAATTTTATGAATTTTATGAATTTTATGAATTTTATGAATTTTATGAATTTTATGAATTTTATGAATTTTATGAATTTTATGAATTTTATGAATTTTATGAATTTTATGAATTTTATGAATTTTATGAATTTTATGAATTTTATGAATTTTATGAATTTTATGAATTTTATGAATTTTATGCGTTTTATGAAATTTATGAATTTTATGAATTTTATAAATTTTATGAATTTTATGAATGTTATGAATGTTATGAATTTTATGAATTTTATGAATGTTATAAATTTTATATATTTTTTGAATTTTATGAATTTTATGAATTTTATGAATTTTATGAATTTTATGAATTTTATGAATTTTAAGAATTTTATGAATTTTGTGAATTTTATGAATTTTATGAATTTTATGAATTTTATGAATCTAATGAATTTTATGAATTTTATGAATTTTATAAATTTTATGAATTTTATGAATTTTATGAATTTTTTGATTTTTATGAATTTTATGAATTTTACGAATTTTGTGAATTTTATGATCTTTATGAATTTTATGAATTTTATGAATTTTATGAATTTTATGAATTTTATGAATTTTATGAATTTTATGAATTTTATGAATTTTATGAATTTTATGAATTTTATGAATTTTATGAATTTTATGAATTTTATGAATTTTATGAATTTTATGAATTTTATGAATTTTATGAATTTTATGAATTTTATGAATTTTATGAATTTTATGAATTTTATGAATTTTATGAATTTTATGAATTTTATGAATTTTATGAATTTCATGAATATTATGCATATTACAAATGAATCTATTTATTTTTATATTATTGAAATTATATACATTTTTCTATGTTTATGCTTTCGTTTTATTTTGTTTTATGTCTTTTATAAATTCCATTTTATATTTGACAGATTGATTTGTAGAATATATTAAATAATTTATTATTTTTTAAATTAAAAATCACAAGAATAATGATCTGACCCAGTTTTTAATCCGAAACATTTGTCTCTGTCATCACAAATAACATTTTTAATTTTTCAAACAAATCCACAAATTTCAATAACTGTCGCCAGGAGTGCAACAGCCAGCGACACAAGTTGATGTTTGATTTATATTCCGTTTATTTACAGAGCTATATTAGGTTTTTACATTTGTCCTGCCTGGAGCATCATAAATCTTCTTGTCAATTACAATGTGTGCTTAACACCGCTTGAAATCAACTGCTGCCTTCTGTCCCCATGTCCTCGAGGTGCTCTGCCAGGTGTCCGGGATCTGTGGGCCCCTGGAAAGGGCCACCGAAAATAAACAGCATCTGAGTCTTGCCGCACTTATGCAATTTCCTTCATATGAATTTTTTGTTCCATAACGTTGCGTTTATCACCTGCTTATCGTCAATCTTTGTTTGGCAAATACATTTATAATAATAGCAAAACATATAAACAGAACAACCAAAAAAACGAAGGTCTCCCCAGCAGCCCCATAACTGCCTCACAAACGTAGGTCCTTGACGAAGGAAGAATTGCAATAAAATACGGTTACAATATCCCGTAAAGTCACCCACACTTGGAGTAAAATTTGCCACACACTCAGCTCTCGCACAGACACCTCTGACGCCTCTCCGCAGGATATGCGCCAGGATCATCCATCAGCCGCCACATGGCAAACACAATGTCGGGATGTGTCTATCGTGCTGCTGCCTGTGCGCCATTTCGTAGTTTCCATTATTATGATTATTATTAACTTAAATAGAAAACGATGTTGAATTACATAAATCTTGTCGAAGGATGTGCAGGATGGGGCAACGTCCTTTGTGCACTTGAGCGGCAGCATGAAGGAATTTGCTATGCTGTGTATGTTGATGTTGGAGTTTGAGGCGATAATGTTGTTTCCTCTGACATGTACTCGAATTGTGCAGCAGCAAGAGCAGCCTCCAGGACGACGTCAAAACTTGGCGAAATTATGAGGCGTAACAGCCAAAAAAATGAAGCTTTGTGGGCTATGCTAATAATTCGCACATGTTGTAACATTAATGTGCTAGAGTAAGAAATTACCTGGCATCAAAAAATAAAGCAGACAAAAATTTGAAATTAACTCAAAAATTTAACAATTTCTCTAACCCAACTCTAAGGCTTAGAAATTAGTTACAGCATTATTTAAAATCACAAAATTTGGTAAAATTCATAAAATTCATAAAGTTTTTAAAACTTATAAAATTCATAAAATTCTTAAAATTCATAAAATTCATAAAATTCATAAAATTCATAAAATTCATATAATTCATAAAATTCATAAAATTCATAAAATTCATAAAATTCAAGAAATTCATAAAATTCTTAAAATTCATAAAAATCATAAAATTCTTAAAATTCATAAAAGTCTTAAAATTCATAAAATTCATAAAATTCATAAAATTCATAAAATTCATAAAATTCATAAAATTCATAAAATTCATAAAATTCATAAAGTTCATAAAATTCATAAAATTCATAAAATTCATAAAATTCATAAAATTCATAAAATTCATAAAATTCATAAAATTCATAAAATTCATAAAATTCATAAAATTCATAAAATTCATAAAATTCATAAAATTCATAAAATTCATAAAATTCATAAAATTCATAAAACTCTTAAAATTCATAAAATTCATAAAATTCATAAAATTCATAAAATTCATAAAATTAATTAAATTCATTAAATTCATTAAATTCATAAAATTCATAAAATTTATAAAATTCATAAAATTCATAAAATTCATAAAATTCATAAAATTCATAAAATTCATAAAATTCATAAAATTCATAAAATTCATAAAATTCATAAAATTCATAAAATTCATAAAATTCATAAAATTCATAAAATTCATAAAATTCATAAAATTCATAAAATTCATAAAATTCATAAAATTCACAAAATTCATAAAATTCATAAAATTCATAAAATTCATAAAATTCATAAAATTCATAAAATTCATAAAATTCATAAAATTCATAAAATTCATAAAATTCATAAAATTCATAAAATTCATAAAATTCATAAAATTCATAAAATTCATAAAATTCATAAAATTCATAAAATTCATAAAATTCATAAAATTCATAAAATTCATAAAATTCATAAAATTCATAAAATTCATAAAATTCATAAAATTCATAAAATTCATAAAATTCATAAAATTCATAAAATTCATAAAATTCATAAAATTCATAAAATTCATAAAATTCATAAAATTCATAAAATTCATAAAATTCATAAAATTCATAAAATTCATAAAATTCATAAAATTCATAAAATTCATAAAATTTCTAAAGTTCGTAAAATTCATGAAATAAATAAAATTCATAAAAATCATAAAATTCATAAAATTCATAAAATTCATAAAATTTATAAAATTCATAAAATTCATAAAATTCATAAAATTAATAAAATTCATGAAATTCATAAAATTCATAAAATTCATAAAATTCATAAAATTCATAAAATTCATAAAATTCATAAAATTCATAAAATTCATAAAATTCATAAAATTCATAAAATTCATAAAATTCATAAAATTCATAAAATTCATAAAATTCATAAAATTCATAAAATTCATAAAATTCATAAAATTCATAAAATTCATGAAATTCATGAAATTCATAAAATTCATAAAATTCATAAAATTCATAAAATTCATAAAATTCATAAAATTCATAAAATTTATAAAATTCATTAAATTCATTAAATTCATTAAATTCATAAAATTCATAAAATTCATAAAATTCATAAAATTCATAAAATTCATAAAATTCATAAAATTCATAAAATTCATAAAATTCATAAAATTCATAAAATTCATAAAATTCATAAAATTCATAAAATTCATAAAATTCATAAAATTCATAAAATTCATAAAATTCATAAAATCATTAAAATTCATAAAATTCACAAAATTCATAAAATTCACAAAATTCATAAAATTCATAAAATTCATGAAATTCATAAAATTCATAAAATTCATAAAATTCATAAAATCCATAAAATTCATAAAATTCATAAAATTCATAAAATTCATAAAATTCATAAAATTTATAAAATTCATGAAATTCATAAAATTCATAAAATTCATAAAATTCATAAAATTCATAAAATCATTAAAATTCATAAAATTCACAAAATTCATAAAATTCACAAAATTCATAAAATTCATAAAATTCATGAAATTCATAAAATTCATAAAATTCATAAAATTCATAAAATCCATAAAATTCATAAAATTCATAAAATTCATAAAATTCATAAAATTCATAAAATTCATAAAATTCATAAAATTCATAAAATTCATGAAATTCATAAAATTCATAAAATTCATAAAATTCATAAAATTCATAAAATTCATAAAATTCATAAAATTCATAAAATTCATAAAATTCATAAAATTCATAATTCATAAAATTCATAAAATTCATAAAATTCATAAAATTCATAAAATTCATAAAATTCATAAAATTCATAAAATTCATAAAATTCATAAAATTCATAAAATTCATAAAATTCATAAAATTCATAAAATTCATAAAATTCATAAAATTCATAAAATTCATAAAATTCATAAAATTCATAAAATTCATAAAATTCATAAAATTCATAAAATTCATAAAATTCATAAAATTCATAAAATTCATAAAATTCATAAAATTCATAAAATTCATAAAATTCATAAAATTCATAAAATTCATAAAATTAAAAAAATTCATAAAAATCATAAAAATCATAAAATTCATAAAATGCATAAAATTCATAAAATTCATAAAATTCAAAAAATTCATAAATTCATAAATTCATAAAATTCATAAAATACATAAAATTCATAAAATTCATAAAATTCATAAAATTCATAAAATTCATAAAATTCATAAAATTCATAAAATTCATAAAATTCATAAAATTCATATAATTCATTAAATTCATAAAATTCATGAAATTCAGAAAATTTATAAAATTCATAAAATTTAAAAACGTATAAAATTCATTAAACTCATTAAATGCATAAAATTCAAGCTCGACAATTCACAAAATTTGACTAATTCTAAAAATTCATATTATACAAATTACACAATTACTTACAAAATATTAAAGATACCCAAAATTCATACCCCCTATCATTCATTTTCTGCTTGTACTGTTCAAAAATTAGTTCACGTTCATCTCGATAATCCTGATATTAATTTTCACAACCGACAACAAGAAATCACAGAAATTCCATGCAGCACAACAAACACAAAACTAATGTTATGACGACGCTAATGAGCTTTAGAAGAAATTGAAAAATGACTTTATATTTTCGCAGGACACGGTGCTCAACCAGTCAGCAACAATTTTGAACATAACACGAAGCTCTGTGCCTTTCGGTTGAGTTGAGGTTCGAGGTTTTTTGGAAACGGCTTGGCCAGGATAGCAAATTGCTTATAATTTGCACAAAGGACATCCGTCAGCATTATAAATTCACCCTTGTCCGAAAGTAAAAGCCAGCCAGCGAACCTAGTTACAGAATGTAGAGAATGCAAAAAAAAAAAAATGAAATAAAATAAAATAAAATGAGGACGCGCACCAGTGCAACGCATTTATTCAAATTTCAGAGGATTAACCGCGTCTATGGTCGCTCTCTGCTCCGTTACCCTGCTGCCATTTAGTAAGGACTTCAGTATTTGAACTGACTGAGTGAGCGAGTGAGTGAATGAGTGAGTGGCATGCGGAGCCTTTTTATGATGCGATGCTGCTGTGCTATGTTTAAATGACGAATATATATCAAAAAGGACGAAAGGACTTGTGCTCGTGCTCGTTTCCAGTATAGGTCAACGCATTGGGATTTAAATGCTGATGCTGGCGCGCACTTGTTTTACTTGTTGGTTCTTTATTTGCGTTTTGGAGGATTTTTGCGCATTTTACTGATTGAAATAGTGCACAGGATTTAGCAGTGGTATTTGCTGAAATTGTTTTGAATTATATACGTTATGTCAGGGACACAAAGCTTAAGCCATGCACGCAGTTTTACTTCCACTTTATGTGTCTTGTTTTAAATAATTAAAAAATAAATAGTTGAATAAATATAAAAAAAATCAAAATTAAAAATTTCTCTTTACGTAAATCTCTGTGCTGTTCTAGCGGGTCCTCGTTCTCGTCCTTCGCCGGCGCATCCTACTCTTCATTAAGTTGACTTAATTTGTGTTGCATTCATTAAATTCGCAGACTTTGCTGGCTTTGCAGAAATTACCACCCACATATATGCACACGTGTTGTTTTATTTGTAAAATAACTTTGTATCCTTTTTAAGGATACCCTGCTGGCAGCGTAGACGCGCAACAATATTGTAATTACGGTTTCTTTTTTTTCTCATTTTTGCTATAAGAAAGTATGTGTCGTGGTTTTCTTTACCATCATTACGGCAGAAATTATTTTGTACTTTTTCCACAAGCACACACAGAAAAAAAGAATTTATAATAAATATAATTCTTAGCATAAATATAAAATAAGTTTGTTTACTGTGCAAACATATTTTATAATAAGACCAATTTAATTTTTCAACGTTTTATAGTTGCTGAATTAAATAATAAAATTCAATAATCAAATTTTATCTGTTATCATTAATAGTATGATAAAATGGCATAATCATTTTAATTTTTAGTAAATGATATTAAAATCATGTCGATAATTTCCAGAATATCATTCGTAAGGCTAGCACCGTACAGCATTTCAGAGGACAGTACTCCTTTTCCATAGTTTGTCCTCCAAAATATTATCGAAATCTTATTTATCCTTCCTTTTTGAATTACGTTTGTTCAAGTTTTTCCTATTTACTTATCTCAGACTCTCTGATACCGTTTCGTAAGAAATCCCTACGGACCATCTTCCGGATTTCTTTCGAATTCCGATTGAATTTCAAATAAAATTTTGTTAAACAAACGCTTTTGAAATCAATGTCTCAAAATTTATATTTCAATTAAATTCAATCCCTTTGTTTTCATTTGAACGATTTGAATTCGTTTAGAAAACAATTTTTTGTAAAGATTCAAAAACCGTTTGTTTGCAAAATTTTATATGATATTCGATCTCAATTTGCTCGAAAGCCGGAACATGGCCCAGATTTGGTTCTTGGTTCAGGTTGCTGATGGAAAATGGGGATTTCTTGATTAAGGATTCTGATGTAATGTGATGAATTGAATTCTTAAACTTTTTTCTATATAAAGCTGCTTTTAATAATGACTTTCTTTTCTATATTTGAGAAATGTAGTGTCGCATTCCGAACGGCAATCAATGTTTTCTTCAATACATATTCTACAAAATTCGAATTAGTTCATTTGTAATGTAGCAGTAATGTAATATATATAGAAATAGAACCACCCCCCATTAGTAAAGCTCACAAAATAATGCATGAATGGAACCACCCCTCATTACTACTGCGAACAAAGTAATATGCAATTGAAACTACCCCTCATTACTACTACGTACAAAGTAATGTACAAACAAAGTAATATGCAATTGGAACTACCCCTCATTACCAAGGCGTACATAGTAATGTACAAATGTAACCACCCCTCATTACTACTGCGTACAAAATAATGCACATATGGAACCACCCCTCATTACCACTGCGTACAAAGTAATGTACAAATAGAACCACCCCTCTGACTACTACGTACAAGTAATGTACAAATGGAACCACCCCTCATTACTACTGCGTACAAAATAATGCACATGTGGAACCATCCCTCATTACCACTGCGTACAAAGTAATGTACAAATGGATCCACCCCTCTTACTACTACGTACAAGTAATGTACAAATGGAACCACCCCTCATTACTACTTCGTACAAAGTAATGTACAAATGGAACCACCCCTCATTACCACTGCGTACAAAGTAATGTACAAATGGAACCACCCCTCATTACTATTATCTACAAAGAAATGTGCAAAGCGACCAATCTTCATTACGATTGCGTGAAAAGTAATGCTGAAATGGAAGTACCCCTTGAGACTGTTTGGTTACGAAATAATGATGTATGGTATGTATGGTTCACCCCTTATTACGATACTTCTAAATAGTAATTTATATGTACATTCGGTTCCTTTTTACTTTGGGTGCACTGTGTAATGGGTGGTGGCTCCTACATACACTCAAAATAAAAAGTCTGTAACAGTAGCAAAATAGGTTGCCAATATAGCAAAAATGTTTGCTGAAAAGAGGAAAGCGCCGGATTTTGATGAAACAACAAATGACAGTTTGCAGTTTCAGTATACTTTTTTTATGCTATTAGAGCAGACAATTTTAGCTGTTTTAAGTAATTATTTTGCTGTTTACTCCATTTCATAAAAAAGTAAAATAAAAAAAAAAAATATTTTTTTTTATTTCTGATATACTTTTATTTTTATTTTATTTATTTTTTTATTATATTTAATTTTATTAATCTTATTTTTTATTTTACCTTTAGTTCACTATTTCACTCTTGCATGCATGCATTATTATTATGTATAAGAAATATCTCTTTTAAATGAATATGTTGTCGAATAAGAATCGACGAATCAAAGACACATTTAGCTGCAGCGTCTCGTGACTATGGCGCCATCTAGTGTAGGTTGGCTACACTAGCGATATGCACACCAGTGACACTAGCACGATCTTGATCACTAGCTGAACTAAGATTCCCAGCAAACAGTTCGCTATTGAAGATAAAAGTATGCTGTAAATGCAATTTAAAGTTTGCTATAATTTAGCATTCAGAGTTTGCTATTTATAGCAGACTTTTTATTTTGAGTGTAGCATTACTTCGTAATCTACAGTGAATGCATACTTGCCCTAGTCCATGTCTGTGTAAAAGTAAACAGTATTGAGATTCCGACGCAATACGATTCGATAATAATTAGGCAGTAATCGACTACGTAATGATAATATCTGCTACTGGGATCGCAATATGTAAAAAGAAAAATCGAAAAAAGAGTTGAAAATTTAAATCAAAGCAATAATGTTCTCAAATATGTGTTCTCAAATTAATAAATATTGTTTGCATGTGTTCCTTTTCCACTAATAACAATACAGAGTGTCCTTCTATTTCCAAATTTAGATGTGTAGCCTTAGTTAACCCTAACCTTTTTTGCCTTTACTTTAAAATTTTCTGAATTTTGTACGAATTGCGATAAGGAATTGTGTGAAATGGATATTTCATCTGATACTTCATTTTTCGATATTAACACTACTCAACAAAACGAAACAATAAATATCCCATGAACACTATATACATCAATTCTATATAATTTTCGGTTGCGTAATTTGACTGCTTTCTCTGTTTTGTTTTTTTTACCTAAAGTTTTTAAGAAAATTGTTATTGAAATTTGTGGACCGTCTCAGCAATTTTTAGAATAAAAAAAAATACAGTACCTTCATAACTAGTTTTCTAAAATGCTATACCATTTTTCTTTCAATTGTCAACATTAATTCTAATATACCATGAAATACTAATAATTTAATATGTTTTTAAACTCGAAAGTCGCAAAATTTTGATTTTTACAAAATTAAAACTCGAAACATTTATTTTTTATAAAAATTATTGGATGCTTATTTTAGTTTTTAGGTTCTAATGATAAATATGAAAATAGTTTTTTGTTATACAGAGCATGGTTCAAACTAGAGACGGGCACGTGAGAGAGTTTTGACTCAGACTCACTCACACTCACAAAAGATTTTTTCTAATCACGCACACTCACTCACGGCCTTTTTTGCTCTACTCACACTCACTCACAATCACGTGAGTAAAATTAAGATTCAATCACAATCACGCGTGATTCACGTGAATCACGCTAAATCACGTTTTTTGCTATTGTTTTCAGAATGCATAAAAATACATAATTAATTTGTAATGTTGGTGAGATTGGTCGACCGAGCGTGGCACCTCCAATACAACCTACATCTTTAAAACCCAATAATGATGTTATGATGTTATGGATTTTAATAAAATATATTTCAATTTTTAACGGAGATGGAAATGTGAAAGACCTTCGATGTGCTTTTCATATAAAAACGTAAAAATTGCCTCGAAAAATAATTCTCCGTTGAACAATTCGTGTAAAATCTTTGAGAATTGTCTCTGTAAAAATTATCTGTGGAAAAGAGTTATCAATAAAAAAAAAATAGTCCGGAGTAGAATTTACCAGGGATGAATTGACTTTGGGAAAAACTATTTTTGAAGTGATTTTTTTTGGTTACTACATTTATAACTCGAATAAAAACGGGACCCCTATACGAACCCCTGGAACAAATTAAACTTAATAAACAAAGGGAAGTTAATACAGAGTTATCATGTATAGTCGAAATTAAAAATTCACATTTTTTCAAAAATGAGTAAAAAAAAATTGAGTTCTATATCCATTTCCATGAACGGCCATATGAAAACAAGCACAAACTATTGACATGACCCCACAAAAATTGACTAACCCATACTAAATACGTCTGGTTTGCAGGGGTTAGATCAATTGTTGACTGGAACCTTGAAACCTATTCTGAGTTGAGTGGGTATATGACGGTCGTTAGAAAGGGTTTGGCTTATTATTGTTCTGAAAAGTGAGCAGTCGCTTTCCTGAAGCCTTATGAGTTCAAGGGGTACTTGTTCTGTAGTTCATCAAAAATATCGAAAAATCGCAAAAAATTAAAAGTGAGATTTTTTTATTTTATGAAATATTCGACTCACGCACACTCACTAACGAAAAAATTGTACTCATTCCGGTATTTTTAGGTTTTCTCACACTCACTCACAATCACGTGAGCAAAATTAGGATTCAATCACACGTGATCACGCATGATTCACGTGAATCACGCTGAATCACGCTCACATGCCCATCTCTAGTTCAAACTAATGCTCAAAATTACTACCTACTGTTTTTTCGTCAATTCTCATTTTAAAACGTTGTTATTAGCTCGCTTTCTTGTCTGTCAGTTCGGTACATATTTTGTAAATGATTTTAAATTAACTTCTCGATGAGCTAAAGATTTGAAATTTTTATTATAGCCTGAAAATATTGGGGGTATAATAATGGGGTATAATATAAATTTTTTTGTAAAACTATTACGAAATAGGAAAGAAAACTTAGTATTCAGTCAAAATCAGCATTAGCGAATTATATAGAATTTATGTAAGCGATGTCTATTAAAAATCGTATTATATAGTGAAATTATATCAAACAGTAAGTTTTACACACAGGGAACAATCTATTTTACATGCAACATATACGTACGAAATAAACTTCTAAAACTGAAGAGGAACTCGATTCGAATGAAAAATAGCATAATTTCACTAATATCAATGAAATGCTACTAAAATTCTAGAATTTATCATCTTAATTTTATTAATTAGTTATCAAAAAAGTAAACAAGATTTATATTTCTCTATTTTAAGAAGTAAATTTACTGAATATTAAAAACCAAAAAAAGAAAACGCAAAAGTGTTGCAGTATTCTTCGCAAAAAGAACACGAACTCATATATGTTGTTGCTCTTTCGATCTTGCTATGTTGCTGTAATATTCGCTCGCATGCTTTGTTTTGCGACGTTCGTCTGTCACCACCATCTGTTTGTTAGTATAACAACCTGTCGATATGACCTTTGCATTATCAAGAATAATTGCTCTTAGTTACTTGTTTGATAACTAAGTGGATTTGTTTCTTAAAATCCAGAATGTTTTCGTTTAATTGTAAATCACTCCGTCTATTTCCGGATTCCTTCTGGATTTTAGAAGTTTTTCTCTCCGTCTATGATGGGTGCAAAATTTATGATTTTTATGACTTTTAAAAATAATATGGATACTGAATGTGTACCAGAGCGGGATTATGTTCTTTAATTTTATTGACAGTTTTATTTGAATGGTTTTAGAAATAACTTTTTGATGTTACAATTTCTTAACTTCTAGAAATATTAATGACAATCAACAATAATAAAAAAATTGCAATAAACATATTTTCTTTGCGTGTACTATATTAACACATGCACTTATAAATAACGTATTTTTATGTGTTTTCTCTGTTTTTTGCATAGGTGCGCAAGTGTTTCGCAATGCAACGCATTAACTTTGTCCGACATGGTGTTATTTATAATGTGCCTGAAGTCGGCTACAAATGATGACACCACTGATGGCGTCATTTAGCAACGATTCCAAGACATTAAACACAGCACATCAACAATTTAAAGATCTCACAACCAAGTTAAAGCCAGTTATTGCATTCCATAAAGAATTTAACTTTAATCGAAACATTTGCGATGTTTATTAAATGTTTACAGTTTAAATTAACAACTATTTAGTGACTCATCTAATCATCACTGACAGCGGACAATAAACATTTTAAGGAATTTCTTAAATAATGACATGGCGGCGCACGCCAGATGGCGTCAAAGACTTTGTTCTCTATATAATGAATGCATATTTTATGCCACTTTTAATGGAACAACGATAATTTGCGCACTATTGTCCTGCAGCAGAACTTTCCTGCTGCATGATATTTTGTAGTTTTTGCCATTTGAATTTTTAATGTATAATTTTTGTGTGCGCCGTCAAATTGTTATTAACAAGTTTAACGTAATATTGTCGTTGTGTTCTTTGGCATCCTTTCGGTCGAGCTCATCATGCTTTCGTGGCCTCACATAAGTCTTAAATAAATGCGAACAAATGTGTTGACAAGACATTCACGGTTGGTGGTTGTAATTCAATTGAATTGAATAGAATAGAAATTCAATTGAAAGGAAAACGAATTATGAATGAATCGGGTAGTCTGTATATCGTGTGCGTGCAGAATTTATGAGCGAATTAAATGCGCATAAATCATGCTAATGGAGCGTTTAAAATTTAAATACCCCGAGGGTGAAAAACGAACGCAAGTGGCTGCCCAAAATGTAGTTGTTATTAATGGACAAAAGATTGTGTCATCGGTGTTACAGCCATTGAAACATATAAAAAGGATAAGGATAAAGTGGCAGATATTTGGTGACACATTTTTTTTATCTACCTATAAAATAGAGATAAATTTGTTTTTTTTTCGATTTATTTCTTCAAAGCCGAAAATATGTTGAAAGTACACATTCGTCAATTTTTTAAATATATAGACATATATGTTTTTAATTATTTAAATACAATTTACATTTAACATGAACGTACTCTCGATTACAAATACAAATATTTTTATACCCTACACTAAGAGTGAAAGGGTATATTCAGTTTGGTACGCCGTTTGTAACACCCAGAAGGAAGCATCTCCGGTATGGAAAAGTATATATATTCTTGATCAGCATGACCTCCTGAGTCGATTTAGCGATGTCCGTCTGTCCGTCTGTCTGTCTGTTGAAATCCCTACTACTTTTACAATTGAAGAGCTAGATAAATGAAGCTTATAACTTAGATTCCTAATATACCTACGCTGTATGTGCGAAAAAATTGGCCTATGATCCGACCACTTATGTTCAAATACCTCATATAAAATGTACATATAAAGATCAATTTTTATGTATACGTGCTTAGGTAAACTTTTTTGGTCAAATATATATTGATATCATGCTCAAATACATGATAATAATGTTTTCCGGCGAAAAGACTTGTGGTTCACAAAAAAAAATCGAAATTCGGTACACCTACCCATTTGTAAATATGGGTATCAAATGAATGGAAATTCTTCAGCGAGTGAATGTTTGTAGTTATTTTTAGGATTCGTATACCCTGGTGACCTATATATCACTTTGAATGGTAACCACACATATGTGTAGGGTATTTATAGTCGGCTTAGCCCGACTATAATTTTGATAATCCTAACTATCATAATTACACGTACTTTAAAATTTCCCATGTGATCTAACCTTCCCAACTGGTTTTAAGTTCTTTTTTGAATTGTTACAAAAATGGGTTTCAAATGAATTCAAATCGTTGTTTACCCGTTGTTTAGGAAGAATTGTCTCCTGGGAAAATTCTTTCAGTATATAATTGTCAGGAAAAAAATAGTCAGGGGAAAACTGTACGGGAATGTATTGTCATTGTCTTTGGAAGAATTTTGTTTTGGGAGAATTTGGTTTTGGGAGATTTTTTTTATACTAAATTTATAACTCTAATAAATAAAATATTCTATGTAATTCAAATCGACAATTTTAAATTTGAATTGAAATGGTGTATTTTTTATACCCCCAAAAATATACGGCTGGTAACGGGTGGAAAAGAGGCAGACAACTCTGCAGCCTTCAAACTCGAAATCAGCAGATTATCCACAAATTTCCGAGCGACATAGACAGAGTTTGTAGCAAAACCTTTCTATTGTCTGCCCAGAACAAAACGGCAGTATACCGGTAGGTTATAGGAATGTGAAGACAATATCGTAAAACATGCCAAAAAGTTGCTGTCGATAGGAAAACTAATATGTGCTCTTCCGTTATCATTCAGATATCTGCCTAACATACACATCAAAACAAATTCAATTTTTCGAACACTTGTTTAACAAGCTGTTCAAAAAGCTGTCGTAATGCTGGCTTTAAAAAAAGTACATGAATTGACTTGTATTGTGTGAATGAAACAAGAATTGAGAGAAGTGGAAAAACATTTTTACCTTCGAGCATAATATATTTGTCTCCTTTTATTCAAACTTTATAAAACAATTTTTTTTCGGACAAATATTTTATTTTCCAAAAATAAAATTTTTCTCGAATATTTTTTTTCTGTTATTTTTTAAATAATATTTTTAGAACACTTTTTTTTCGAATTATTAACTAAAATTTTTTTTTTAATTCGTAAAAAATTGATTTTTTTTTTAATTTGAAAAAAAAATATTAGTTCAACAATATTCATCAAATTGAATATTATATTTATAAATATTATGAACAAGTTCACATACATGACAATTCAAATTCATTGTATTGAATATATCGTTCTTTACTATGAAGTTCGATAGTATAAATAGTTCATAATAGTTCGTAAATATAATGAATGCATTCAGCAATATGCCATTTAATGAACTGTGGTATCAATATGATGAATCTGGTAGTTGGTAGAAAAATTCATAATATTTATCAATAAATTCATTACATTGATGATTTTTTTCTGTGTGTGCGTTCCTTTTCCTAAAATTTGACTTGTGGTATGCATTCTGAATATTAAACCAGTTGGGAAGGTTAGATCACATGGGAAATTTTAAAGTAGGGACATTTTATAGTAGGTGTAATTATAATAGTTAGGATTATCAAAATTATAGTCGGTCTAAGCCGACTATAAATACCCTACACATATGTGTGGTTACCATTCAAAGTGGTCACCAGGGTATACGAATCCTAAAAATAACTACACAATTTTAATCGCTGAAGAATTTTCATTCAATTTATACCCATATTTACAAATGGGTACACGGAGGGAAAAAAGTTCTAAAATCCAGAAGGCATCAAGAAGTATACGAAGTGATATACAGCTAAACCGAAAAATCCTTAATGTCAAGAAATGGATTTTCTTAGTTGTCAAAAAAAGTAACTAAGTAGAATTATACTTGGATTCAGTTATTAATTTCTTGGGTATCAAACAAGTAACTAAGTAGAATTATTCTTGGAATCAGTTATTAATTTCTTAGGTATCAAAAATGTTGTTGTTGTTTTCGTCTCAAAATTTAATGAACACGTGTTCGTATAGTTGTTGTTTTTGCGATCTTGCTTTGTCGCTATTATGTTTTGTTTTACTTTGTCCGTCTGTCAGCCCCATCTGTTTGTCCGTGTGTCTGTCTGTCGATATGTTGAAAGTAACTATCAGCAATTTTTTCGAAGCTAACATAAAATAAAAAATATATAGTCGAGTTAATTTATTGTTTATTTAGAACTTTATTACCTATATTCATTTTTGTATAGTAAATGACTTCTTTGAAAACTTAATGTAATTGAATTGTTTATTTTATTCTTATTTAATTTAATCTATGTATATTATTCTGAAACCGTTTACTTACCTTATACACTTTCTCCTCTTCTGTTATGTCTTCTGTTGGTTATGTATAAACCTTCCGCACGTATCCCATAAGCGTAGGACAAATCATTTTTTCTATTTATATCTTTGACATTCATACATACACAGACGCTTGCTTGTCTGGCTGTGCTTTGTTGTTCTATTCGTGAAAACACACAAATGCAAACATTGTATATCATGCCGTTTTTTGATACCTAAGAAGAAAAAAAATTGCAATCCAGACAAATTGTACTTAGTTACTTTTTTGACACCTAGGAACTTAATGTCTGAATATCTAGAAAAATTTGGCTTAGTTACTTTCAACAGACAGACAGGCAGACTAACAAACAGATGGCGACCTCGCAAAACAAAGCACACAGACAGCGCAATATCGATGAAAACAACAAGAATACATGAACACGTGTTCTTTTTGCAATGAATACAGCAACAATTTTGCGTGTTCTTTTTGGTTTTTAATAATCAATAAACTAACTTCTGAAAATCAAGTGAATAAAGTTTGTTTACTTTTTTGACAACTAAAAAATTTGCTTTCTTAATATCCAGATAACAATTCTTTAATTTTATTAGTATTTTATTGATATTAGTCAAATTCTACTATTTTTCTTTGTAACCAAATTATTCTTCTCGATTTTAAGAATTTTATTTCCCTACGTGTAGGTGTACCGAATTTCGTTTTTTTTTTTGGGAACCACAAGTCGTTTCGCGGGAAAACATTATTTTCATGTATTTGGCCATGAAGTCAATATATATTTGACCAAAAAAAGTTTACGTAAGCACGTATACAGCAAAATTCACCAGTAGATGTATGTTTTATATGAGGTATTTGAACATAAGTGGTCGGTTCACAGGTCACAACATACTGATCATGCCCATTTTCACTGATAGACAGCGTAAATATATAAGTTATCCAAATTAGGAGTTTCATTTATATAGCTCTTCTAGTTTTTCTGTAATTAAGATTTCAACAGACGGACAGACAGACAGACGGACGGACGGACGGACAGACGGACAGACAACGGACTTCGCTAAATCGACTCAGGATGTCATGCCGATCAAGAATATATATATATATTTCCATACCGGAGATGCTTCCTTCTGGGTGTTACAAACGGCGTACCAACCTGAATATACCCTTTCACTCTTTTTTTTTTTTTGGAATATCTACTAAGATACTCAGACAGACTATATCCATTGTACTGTGAAATCTATTCCCTACAATTTTGTGGTTGATATCACTACGAGCGCCCATGCCCAAGCCGGGATTCGAATCCGAGACCTTCAGAATGCAAGTCCAGCGCGCTACCTCTGGACTGCTGAGGCCGGCCCCTTTCACTCTTAGTGTAGGGTATATTCAATATTCTGCCGAAAAACTGCTGCAAATACAATTCCAAATACATTCCGTAAGTCTTCTGTGGTATGTAAAAATATTTGCAAACTACACGCTGTGCCAGTAAACTGCGCCTTTGTGCGGCATTTGTCGATATACTGCCAAATATTTTGTCTTGGGTTTTCATCAGTATTTAAAAATTCTTCAATGGTACCATTACAGGTATTGAAAAGTGTATATATATATATTTGATTCGAGTCATGCTCTGAGCTTAGTTAGTGCCTCAGTTTTATCTTTTTTCTTAATGATCTCATCGTAATCTTTCATCGTAATTTGTGGCTCCGGCGGAGTGAGTGGGGCAGGGAGTGAGGCAGGGAGTATTAAAAGTTGGCGAAAGGCTCAAGTTATGTTATTTTTAGAAAAATAAGTATTTGGATTGACTAATATTTTATGAAAAATTTAATAATCAACATTTAGATATAGATTGTTAAAAGTGGGCGTGGTAACTTCCACTTAAATTAATATATGTTGGGAATTACGGGAGTTACAGTGATGCAACTTTATAGTAGAATGTGTTTCGTTATTATAATGCAGTTCTCGTAATTTCATTTTGATTGGAAAAGTGGTCGTGGTATCTCCCATATAAGAAAAATTTTCAAAATGACATATATTGGAAATTAATAATGCTACAGTGATGAAACTCTGTAATATACAGTTTTCGTTGATATAATTCACTAGTAAATTTTATATTGATTAGAAAAGTGGTCGTGGTACCTCCCATACAACCAAAAACTGTTGAAAATGATAATTTTAGTATAAATGGTCGGTCTCTGAAATGTGAATATCTCCGAAAAGGAAAAAAAGACAACATCTTTATAATTGTTTTGAAAAGTTGAATACGTGTGCTAAGTAAAAATATAATCAGTTTTGCCGGAGCGTGTCCGGAACATTTTTATTTTGATCTTTAAAAATGAAAAATAATTAAAAAAATAATTAAAAAAAAAATAAACAAAGTTAATTTATTCCAGTATTTTTTTCTTTCTAAAGTATGACAATTTTCTTAAACATTAATTACAAACTTTACAAATACCAGATGTAGATGGCTGTATTAAAAAAAAAAATAGTTTTTATGGTTTTTAAAATAAACGTTTCAAAAAAATGATCACAAGTTCGACAACATATTTTTTTTTGGCAATCGTTGCGAGCAATTGTCTGTGTTTGAGAGAGTAAGTGTTTGTGTGGGTAAAATTAGGATATATATGATATTAAGTGATGCAACATTGTAGGCAATTTAATTTACTATACAATGAAAAAAAAATAGTGTCTGAGGTTAATTTGACTGTTGAGGTTTTCGCCAACTTTAGGTTGAGGTTTTTGCAAACTTTCGTCAACTTTAGGTACACTGTGCGGAGGAGTCAATTTTTAAGTACTGATTTCGCTGAAAATTCTCCACATATATTTTCTAATGCAGTTGAATAAAGGGTTTTTCAATAAGAGAAACTATTCAAATTTACTACCGAAATTCGAATTCGTATATCTTTCCATCATGAAATGGCAAATCTTACTGAAGAGAAATGTCGAAAGAGCGGCAAGAAGTATGGCGTGGTTTTCTGTCCTTGTCGCTCTACTTTTGTAGCGTCCTTGTTGAAAAACCCTTTATTTAAAGGGGTTGACCTGTTTCTCATTTTAAATCATGAAAATCTATTGTAAGTTAAACAAAATTAGAAATCTTAATAAATGACGTCATTATATAAAATTTAAGAGATGTCAAAAAAAAAATAAAATATCTTAAATATTACACATAAATTTTGGGAATCATTGAAATTTGATTGATTTAAAAGATCTGCCGTCTATCATTTGAAGCATTTACGTATGACCAACATTATTCACAAATAGCATAGAACACAGGGACGGAATTGACTAACGCGGTGAATATTTTTTTTAATGTGAATTTTCCAAAAGTTGACATTTGAACTAAAGATAGTAAACACAACTTAGTTCCATATAATAATTTAAATTAAATATGTTATATGTTGTTTATATCTGGTTCATATCAGGATTTATATCTGAATTTTATATCTGATGGGAAATTCAATAAATATCAAGTATCAAAAAAATCGAAATCTTTGAGTGCAGAAAATCATTATTTATTTTTATTTTCAACACGAGATCAACTTTTTTGCATTTTTCAGAGATATTTCCGGCATATGTCGGGCAAATAAACAGATAAATGGAATATTATGGGAAATGTATAGCAGGTTGTACAATTTTGTGGAATTTTATTGGAAGATTTACGCCATATTTGGGGAATTGGCAGCATACAGACCGGTGTTGATACAAACTCGCCCTTTGTCTGTTTGAAATATTTCGAAAATTTGTTTTTAAGCTGCTGGTTGGGCTCTGGCAGCTGGTTGGGCTCTAATCGAGAAACATAACTGGTTCAATTATAGGGCCATGTCTCCCTCAATAGGTTACATTTCTACCAGGATAAATAGATTTGTATTCATTGAAAATTTGTATTTTTGTAGAAATAAGGTATTGTCAACTAGTGATGTCAATCTCGGACCATTTTTCAATACCGGAAATTTGGTATAATAAAATTTCAATACCGGGCTCTCAGGGTTTGTCAAACGATTTAACCAAAAAAACGGCTAACTTTATAAAAAAAAATCCATTTTTAAGCTTAAGTAATAAACATTTATAATGCACAATGTTCAAAACATATTTTCAAAAACTTCAGGCTTGACTTTTTTTTTTTTACAAATTAACCAACGCTCAGGGGATGCCCCCTATACATGCAAAGCACAGTGTTGATCGTAAAAAGGGATGATAGGTTAAAAGAAGGGGGGAAAGATAGAGTAGTGTCGGTGAATGTTTGTTTTGAACTTGCCAATATCAAAAATGTCGTGAAAAACGGACGCAGGGAGATTGTTCCACAAACGAATCGTGCGACTGAAGAACGAATTATCTCTATAATGCGTGGTTCTGTTGAGAACCGAGTGGACTCCGAAGGGGTGGGCTTGGTTTGACGCCCGAGTAGAACGAGAGAACACACGACCTGGTGGAATCAGGCCATGTATTTCCCTCGAACCTTGCCGTTGTAATACCATTTTAGGCCGTATATAGGAAGTGTTGACAGTGCAAAAGTCAGCAGGAGTGAAGTGAGTTTTACACCGTTTTAAAAAACCGAGGCACTTGGCCGCTTCTTTCGACACATTAAATATGTGGTCATTCCAACGGATATCACATTGAATTGATATGCCCAGAACGTCCAGAGCAGCTGACTGCGCAATATCCACTGCACCCATATTGAGGGGAGGTGGGGTGAATCCATTCTTTTGTGAGATAACAGGTTAGGTGAGATAACAGTTAGGTTACCAGGAAATTTTAAACATGATGTTGGTTGTGGTCTTTTAAAACTCTCAAATGTTCTATTATCGAGGCGAATATACAATTCGCCTTGTCATCTGTCATAAGTGACATAAACAATAGAGTGCTTTGCGAGCTGACAAACATTTCAAGAACAAAAAAATGTTCTCGAACTTTAACATGAAATAGCTGATCCGTCTCATTGCCCATAACCTAGCACGGCCATGTACAAAAATCTTCTTTCTGAGCTCCATCCACATTGAGCATAAACTAGCTTCAAAAACAGCAGCCTTGCCTTCAACTAAAACAAGAACCATTCTGCATTCTTGACTGCTTTCTGTGAAATGCAAACAAAAAGTTTGCACTACCTGCAGCTGCTCAAATTCTAAATACTCCACGCACGGAAGGACATCATCATCATCGTCTGCTGGTGAGGGATATAGAAGAGGCCAATGAACATAAAGAAAGCCATGGCTTATAGGCCGGTCGCATATCATCGATAGACGTTCTTGTATCCTGCCAAACGCCAGAACTCATGACTTTGGAATTCAGTGAGGCTTTAGCTGCTTCGAATGCTGTTATCTGATGGAGACACATTATTTTCAGCTGGCTGCTCTATGATATCCTGACTCTGTCAGCCAGTCAGCCTATTCGGTTGCCTGCCTCTGTTGTTGATAGCAAAACCGCCCCACCAGTCCCCGTCCACACGATCAAGCAAATTTTTCTATTTCCATATCTATTGACCGATTCCCATTGTGTTCCCATGTGGATTTATGTGTTGACAAAGAGCTCTACGCACGCAAAAACCACCCACAGTTTGGGGTCACCTTGGCCCGGTTCTATGCAAAGCTTTTTGTGTGTTGTCATTGAATGCGTGGCATATTTTTGGGGGTGTTTGCTTTGATTTTTCGGGCATTCTTTACAATTCAATTTATGTAGTTAACCAACAAAAATCAAAAAAATTATCTCTGGTTTAAATGCTGCTGTGCCCTTGGCTGGGCAAACGATGACACCTTTTCTACATGTGACTGAAATTGACCCTTGTTTGCCTTGTACATTAATTTGGGGCCGTCATTTCCGGGACTGCTTTTCTTTGTGTGTATGTGTGTGGCATTTATTTGCAGAGGACTTTTAAGGATGTGCGTATTAGTATTCATAACAACGCCTCGCATGGCAACACAGCCGAATAGCCTAATACAAAGGTCCTTTAATTCATTTACATAATAATTGCGTAAGACATCCAGTTGTTTTTGCAGACCACACAGCATAATTTCCGAAGGTTTTGTTGACTCTGATTAAGCGCTGCAGGGCGCAACAGTGAATTAAAATTATTTAAAAGAATGACAATTTTTTTTATCAACATTAAAACCGCTATATTCAAAATTAAAGCATTTTTTATTGCTCTATCAGAAATAACTATTATTTCTATCTGCTTTTGTACATTTTCAATACATTTGTTACATGACAATGTGCCATAAATTTTATGTTATTTTTAGAGTATTTAAATACGTTTATCTTCACAGCCTGTACTTCATTCTTCCCTCCTTCCTTCGATACTCTACCGCTGGTCTGGTCACCAGCGCCGGCTGCTGCACGTTTCAGTTCAATTTTGGCGGAAGCGCGTAGTGGAGCGGAAGCGAACCTGGCTAATCATCTGGAAATATTGCCTAATGGATAGTTAACACGATTTTTGCTTTAGGTCCATGTTTTGTTGTTTTGTTGTTGTTGTTTTTTTCTCATTTTTCGTAGTATTTAGTGAAATTTTCATATGCGCGAAAATGCGGCGTAGATGGAAATAGAGTTGCCAAAATATTAAAACTAAAAATTAAAATTTATAAAAATACTAAAGAAATTTAGTAATGCTAATAAACAGTAATTAACATTTTTAAAAAATATATACATTATTTTATATATAAAATAGAGATGGGCGCGTGTCTGACCGGGACACTCACGGGCACGCGGATACTATTTTAAATGCTCGTCTATAAAATAGTACTCAAATCTAACAAAATTTGTTCATTATAAACATTAACTGAAGAATGTTTGTTTAGATAATTTTTCAAAACTCCGTAAAAATTCATTCATATTGTTACGAAAATTCAGTCAATGGAAAATTGATCTACAAGTTCGTATCTCTGGATTGTGTACAAAATAAAATCACTCTTATGTTTGGTTTAAATTACAACAATTAACTTTATTAATTCACATTAACTAAACAACTTTACTAATAACAAATTCTAACAACTCCTGCAAGTCTACTATTTAAGTTGACATTGTTCTCACACGAGATGCACTCGACCACTTTCCAATCACTACTGAAGTGATGTGCTTCAGATGCAGCGTCCTTATATACTACATGCATCAGTTCGACACGTTTCGTAAAGCTTCAACATGTTTCGAGACCCTCTACTCTTTTCGTGAATGACGCACATGCTATAGGCATCTCATTCGCACTTATGTGTTTCTAATGCGTTGCCATTGCCTCAGTGCGCTGAATGATCTTCTGTCTCTTTCTAACACATTGCTTAGTGCGCTGAATTGTCTTGCGTCTCGTTTATTCTTGTTGATCGCATGCTATAAGCATCTCATTCGCACTTATGTGTTTCTAATGCATTGCACATTGACTCAGTGCGCTGAATGATCTCCCGCTCTTTCTAACACATTGCTTAGTGTGCTGAATTGTCTTGCGTCTCATTTATTCTTGTTGATCGCATGCTATAAGCATCTCATTCGCACTTATGTATTTCTAATGCGTTGCACATTTCCTCAGTGCGCTGACTGATCTTCCGTCTCTTTCTAACACATTGCTTAGTGCGCTGAATTGTCTTGCGTCTCATTTATTCTTGTTGATTGCTTGCTCTATGGAGCAAATTACTTCTTTTCGAATCATTGTTTTAAAAACACAGTTTAATAATAACGCAGTTGATTGTAATGATCAAAAATAAATATAATTAATTATCTTAAATATCTTTTTCTTTTAACAAGTAGCAATTTCTATCTTTCACGAATTTAATATACAGATTTAGTTAGTTTCATTTCTGAAATCAATTTTTTTTAAATTCAAATAAGTAATTATGAATAAAAGATAGACACTGAAACAGAGATCAAATAGATGTAGAAATGCAAAATAGCATGTGCAAAGAAATATCATGTAAGCATTACAGTTTATCGAATATTGTAGAAGTTTGTGGAAACGGACGGGCGAGATTGTTCCACATCTCTAGCGACTGATGTACGCATTTTCTTTATAATGCATGGTTTTGCAGAGAGCCGAATGAAGCACTATTTTATATCACTCGAACAATTTGTATTGCAAATTGCAATACCTATAAAACAGGGAAAAGTTCTAAAAATTCAGAAGGAATCAAGAAGTATACGGAGTGATATACAACTAAAAGGAAAATTCTTAATTTTAAGAAACAGATCTACTTAGTTGTCCAAAAAGTAACTAATTATTCTTATTATGTAGAAATTTATTTTTTTAATATCAAAAAAGTAAAAATGTGGAATTATTCTTGGAATTATCCGTCACAGCATTTAACTTTAAATTTGTAGAAAGATATAGGACATATGGCAAAACTTTTTTTATACATGCATAGAGGACCATAAGATTCCTCAGCATCCTAAAAATATATCTATCCTTTTTTATTTAATTAATAAGTAATGTTTTTAAGAAAATTGCAATTGTAATTTTAATTTTAAGCCATTTTTTCTACTATTTAGAATATAAAAAAATATAATACTGTTGAAAAACGGTTTCCCCGAAAACCTTAAATGCAGTTTCAATATACTAAGGAATGGTAATATTATTACATGCTTTTAACATATTTGGATATAAACTCGGACATTTTTATTTTGATTTTAACAACTTTTTAATTATTTATTTAACTTTTAGAATCTTACGTTGGGTCTGGTACGATAAGTCGAAATTTAAAATATCGAAACTAAAAATACCGAAGACAAAAATGTGGAAAATAAAAATGCCGAAACCTGAAAATGTCGAAAAAAAAAATGTTGAAAACTAAAATGTTGAAAAACAAAATGTCGAAAACTAAAAATGTCGAAATCATTTTTTGCAGAAAAAATTATAGAAAATGTCGAAAAAAATGCAACGAAACGAAAAATATATATTTGAAGTAAATATAATAAAACACGAAGATAAATATATTAAAAAAGAACAAAGATATTAAAAAACAACGTAGACAACACCATAATTCTTAGTCCCGTTGTAGAGAAAATCAGAAGCTTTGTTAAGAATTCTTATTTTTAGCTACTCTAGGATTCATGCGGAGATTTTCAAATATGCTGCCTTCAAAATACCATCTTGGAATTTAGCTTCAACACTTATAATAAATCAACAAAAATTTCGATTTTTTTTTAAATACTTTTTTTTAAGGACATGCAATTCGAAGTTCAAGGATAACGACCATTGGTCATATGTTCATGTTAAGAAGAAATTTTCCAAAAGATTGTTTTATAAGTTTTAAAACGAAACCTTACCAAAGTTTCTAGCATCAAGAGATATTTCAATAGAAACCACCATACAAAAGTTATCATTGACAATTTGTTAACTTTGGACTGTATCTGTGGAAAAAGTGATATCTTTGGAAATAGTGGTCGGAAAAAAAATGGTGAATGCAGATCTCGATACCCTTTATTAGTTGCCAAAATATCAATTAAATCGAAGAGAGTGAGTTGCAAATCCTGCGAGATTTGGTGTGGACTTGCTCATATAGGATTTGAAATTTATATTTTAACCTTTTGATATTTCGGCATTTTAATTTTCGACATTTTTTGATGCTATAAAAAAATGTTTTTGTATTTATAGTTTCAAAGTCTTTTCGATATTTTCCAGCTTTAAAATATTTTTTGACATTTTGTGATTAGGACAAATATTGTTTCGGCGTTTTAAGGCTTTTATAATTTCGACATTTTAGGGTTTCGACATTTTTTTTTCGACATTTCGTACGGATCCTATTTATTTTCATACCTTACTAAAAGTATTTATATAAAAAAAGTACTAAAAAAACATTTATGTCCCTAATTATATGCCCACCAGTGTATATTAGGGTTCCGTTTCAGAACCATTCAAATCCTGAGACTTTCAGGTTTAGAAAATAAAAGTCCAGAATCTCGGGATTAGTCTCGAATGATTGTACTACATAAAACAAAAACGAAAAATTTATATATGCAAATGTGTGAAAAAAAAGTCATCAAGAAGATCTATCGAAAAATAATGAAATTATACTAACGACTATAAATTTTGAATTTAGTTGTTTTCGTTTTATCTGCACATTATTTTCATTGGTAATCCCAGTATTTCGTTTCGGGATTTTTTGGAATTGATCCCAAATTTTCGGGATCCCGGGAATAGAAGCCCTAACATATATATTTCCTAAAAATAATTAATTATTTTCACGTAACGATGACATTTTCAATATAATGAATCTTTTAGTAATAAGTTGGCAACTCGGCACAGCTGCCTGGGACTTCGCACCGATTTTTGTTGTAGGCATACTGTGCGAATTAGAATTTATTGCAAATATTCTCGATATAGTATTTTTGCATGTGAAACGGTGGACTACACTATCGATACCGGCCAACAATGTTCAATGGCACTGGCGTTGACAATTTAATCTAGAAAACATGTTGCATTTTAAGTGTATCTCGTATGGATTTCTGTGTGCTGTACCAAATACCGGAAGCACCGCAGTATATTGCAAACTAATGAAAGGATGTCGCAGTACAGATGTGTCGCTGTTCGTTGGTTGTATGCAAAAGTGATAACGTTGTCATTACAAAGTAATGTGATATTTTTGAAATTTTGAAATCAACAAATGTTGCCCAACTTGTTGTCCACAAATGCAAAAGCTTTTGTAGAATATACTGCGTTTATTTATTTCACAATTAGATTTTGTTTGTTGCCATTTTGGACAGCATATAAATTATTAAAACAAGGCTCTGTTATGGATCGGGCACGTTTTCAGTCAAACTGTCAGTGCAACGAACGCACAAATGAGTCATATGTTATGTCGCGCATAACTGACAAACATGTCATAGATTTTGACAGTTTTATGAGGCTGATACCAACATCATCATTATAAACATATACATATAATATATGTCACAACAGTCACGTGTACAACCATCGTATAGAAAAGTAGTTTTCAGTCATCTTCACCTGTTACGCCCTAAATAATTGATGTAAAAAAAACTTAGGCAAACGCGGCATGATGACATTTGACTCGCTTCCGACAAAACTTTCACTACCTTTTTTATTTATTTTCCTTTGTACAGCATACTACGCAGCTGTTGCCAAAAAAAACTAACAAAAATGCCGCCATTTTTTGTTTGTTTGTCAGTCGCAACAAATAAATGTCAAAGTGCTAAGAGGAAAAAATCATCTAATGTCAGATGCGACATTTGCTTATGAGCAAAGTGTCAAAACGTTGTTCTGTTTGTCAGTTGAGCGAACATTTGTTTATTTTTCTGCTTTTATTTTTTACATTTTCCACTTTTGAAGACAGCAGCAGGCCGCAGCTGCATTTCAAAGTGTTGACAGGTTGTTTGCTTAATTTGTCAATGCAAAATTGTTGCTCTTCTCTTGTGTTAACTGGTTCTCAAATTCTCTCAAATGTTTTTGGCCCTTTTTTTTCAAATATGTATGCATTACGCGTGTTTAAAAAGGTCCCATTTTGCAAAAAGCGTAGAGTTGAAGACAGAAATCAGCCCCTCAGTCAATGCCATTGACATTTTGACAACCTTTCTGACATTTAATCGCTGTTGTCAGCTGTTGTCCTCTGCTAATGAGAGCAGGGTTGGATGTTGCGGTCACACATGTTACAAGTTAAAATTTGTGATTTGGTCACGTCAGCCAAAAAACCTTAAGCAAATCCATTCATCCTGGGTTGTGGTCTCCGAAGGAGTAATGAGGGAGATTTAAAAGGATAACGAGGATATGTAAATACTGATTGAAATTATTTGCATGGTTGCCAGAGTTAAGCACGATTCTCAAAAGCACAAAAGTCACGTTCCAATTAAAGTTGGCTAATTAAAGTCAAAATTTAAAGCTAAATTTTATTTTAAAAATTTATAGCACTCACAAAATTTAAATAATTCATAAAATTCACGAAATTCATAAAATTCATAAAATTTACAAATTTTAAAAAATTTATAAAATTTAAAAAAATCATAAAATTCATAAAATTCATAACATTCATAAAATTCATAATATCCAAAAAATTCATAAAATTCATAAAATTCATAAAATTCATAAAATTCATAAAATTCATAAAATTCATAAAATTCATAAAATTCGTAAAATTCATAAAATTCATAAAATTCATAAAATTCATAAAATTCATAAAATTCATAAAATTCATAAAATTCACAAAATTCATAAAATTCATAAAATTCATAAAATTCATAAAATTCATAAAATTCATAAAATTCATAAAATTCATAAAATTCATAAAATTCATAAAATTCATAAAATTCATAAAATTCATAAAATTCATAAAATTCACAAAATTCATAAAATTCATAAAATTCATAAAATTCATAAAATTCATAAAATTCATAAAATTCATAAAATTCATAAAATTCATAAAATTCATAAAATTCATAAAATTCATAAAATTCATAAAATTCATAAAATTCATAAAATTCATAAAATTCATAAAATTCATAAAATTCATAAATTTCATAAAATTCATAAAATTCATAAAATTCATAAAATTCATAAAATTCATAAAATTCATAAAATTCATAAAATTCATAAAATTCATAAAATTCATTAAATTCATTAAATTCATAAAATTCATAAAATTCATTAAATTCATAAAATTCATAAAATTCATAAAATTCATAAAATTCATAAAATTCATAAAATTCATAAAATTCATAAAATTCATAAAATTCATAAAATTCATAAAATTCATAAAATTCATAAAATTCATAAAATTCACAAAATTCATAAAATTCATAAAATTTATAAAATTCATAAAATTCATAAAATTTATAAAATTCATAAAATTCATAAAATTCATAAAATTCATAAAATTCATAAAATTCATAAAATTCATAAAATTCATAAAATTCATAAAATTCATAAAATTCATAAAATTCATAAAATTCATAAAATTCATAAAATTCATAAAATTCATAAAATTCATAAAATTCATAAAAATCATAAAATTCATAAAATTCATAAAATTCATAAAATTCATAAAATTCATAAAATTCATAAAATTCATAAAATTCATAAAATTCATAAAATTCATAAAATTCATAAAATTCATAAAATTCATAAAATTCATACAATTCATAAAATTCATAAAATTCATAAAATTCATAAAATTCATAAAATTCATAAAATTCATAAAATTCATAAAATTCATAAAATTCATAAAATTCATAAAATTCATAAAATTCATAAAATTCATAAAATTCATAAAATTCATAAAATTCATAAAATTCATAAAATTCATAAAATTCATAAAATTCATAAAATTCATAAAATTCATAAAATTCATAAAATTCATAAAATTCATAAAATTCATAAATTTCATAAAATTCATAAAATTCATAAAATTCACAAAATTCATAAAATTCATAAAATTCATTATTAATTCATAAAATTCATAACAATCACAAAGTAAAATTCAATAAATATTCTAAAATTTTGAAATTTCATAAAAGATATAAATCAGAATTCATAGTTTGTCTACTTTAAAAATGCAATCAAAATAAAATGTGGCCCCGTGCGTTTATCCAAAAAAACAGGAATACACAGGACTTTGTAGACGCTGTGCAAACTGTCAATTTTTCACAATTTATTCGCTGCACCCACAGTTATAAAATAATAATGGTGGAGAGAGTTACAAGCGAAGTCCTCAGCTGTGTCCTGGCAGTCAAGCAGTCAGCGCTAGGACACGCTAAGTTGAAAAAAAGCAGGAACAACTGCAGCAGGAATCATAGTAACAACAGGACGTATTGAAACAAACACAAATACACAAACTATGGCAACAACATGACTAACGCGCTAACAACAAACAAGCCAACAACTTCTGAGCCAAGATGATGGAGCAGCGTAGTTCGAAGCAGAAGTCGACTTGGTGCTTGGTGACGATGATGAAGAGCGCCGCAGGATAAAGGACATGTTGTGCCTCTTACTATAATTGTGTTGTTGTTGCTGCAGTTGAAGTTGGCTCGAATCAAACGACAACCAGACGCTCTCAGTCTCGTTGCTGTCGCGCATTTCTGTCCTAAAAGAAATCTGCAACAACTGATGCCAAAATCGTTTTTCTTATTCTCAGGATTTTATTTTGAAAAATAAGCGTCACGATGTGTTTTTCAAGTGAGAAAAAATAAACACAAAGATTGCAAACATTGGTGCAAATCGCTTTATAAATGATTTACAGTTCGCGAAAAAGGCTGCCAAGTGCATGAAGTCTAAAGGAAGAGAGTGAATATGCAGAGTGGCTAAAGGACCTCAAGCGGGGAGATAACACGTATCTGCGTTTCTTTATGAATTTACGAATTTATGAATTTATGAATTTATGAATTTATTAATTTATGAATTTATGAATTTATGAATTTATGAATTTATGAATTTATGAATTTATGAATTTATGAATTTATGAATTTATGAATTTATGAATTTATGAATTTATGAATTTATGAATTTATGAATTTATGAATTTATGAATTTATGAATTTATGAATTTATGAATTTATGAATTTATGAAAATATGAATTTATGAATTTATGAATTTATGATTTTATGATTTTATGAATTTATGATATAATTTATTAATTTAATTATTTATTAATTTATTAATTTATTAATTTATTAATTTATTAATTTATTAATTTATTAATTTATTAATTTATTAATTTATTAATTTATTAATTTATTAATTTATTAATTTATTAATTTATTAATTTATTTATTAATTTATTAATTTATTAATTTATTAATTTATTAATTTATTAATTTATTAATTTATTAATTTATTAATTTATTAATTTATTAATTTATTAATTTATTAATTTATTAATTTATTAATTTATTAATTTATTAATTTATTAATTTATTAATTTATTAATTTATTAATTTATTAATTTATTAATTTATTAATTTATTAATTTATTAATTTATTAATTTATTAATTTATTAATTTATTAATTTATTAATTTATTAATTTATTAATTTATTAATTTATTAATTTATTAATTTATTAATTTATTAATTTATTAATTTATTAATTTATTAATTTATTAATTTATTAATTTATTAATTTATTAATTTATTAATTTATTAATTTATTAATTTATTAATTTATTAATTTATTAATTTATTAATTTATTAATTTATTAATTTATTAATTTATTAATTTATTTATTTATTAATTTATTAATTTATTAATTTATTAATTTATTAATTTATTAATTTATTAATTTATTAATTTATTAATTTATTAATTTATTAATTTATTAATTTATTAATTTATTAATTTATTAATTTATTAACTTATTAATTTATTAATTTATTAATTTATTAATTTATTAATTTATTAATTTATTAATTTATTAATTTATTAATTTATTAATTTATTAATTTATTAATTTATTAATTTATTAATTTATTAATTTATTAATTTATTAATTTATTAATTTATTAATTTATTAATTTATTAATTTATTAATTTATTAATTTATTAATTTATTAATTTATTCATTTATTAATTTATTAATTTATTAATTTATTAATTTATTAATTTATTAATTTATTAATTTATTAATTTATTAATTTATTAATTTATTAATTTATTAATTTATTAATTTATTAATTTATTAATTTATTAATTTATTAATTTATTAATTTATTAATTTATTAATTTATTAATTTATTAATTTATTAATTTATTAATTTATTAATTTATTAATTTATTAATTTATTAATTTATTAATTTATTAATTTATTAATTTATTAATTTATTAATTTATTAATTTATTAATTTATTAAATTTAATTTATTAATTTATTAATTTATTAATTTATTAATTTATTAATTTATTAATTTATTAATTTATTAATTTATTAATTTATTAATTTATTAATTTATTAATTTATTAATTTATTAATTTATTAATTTATTAATTATTAATTTATTAATTTATTAATTTATTAATTTATTAATTTATTAATTTATTAATTTATTAATTTATTAATTATTAATTTATTAATTTATTAATTTATTAATTTATTAATTTATTAATTTATTAATTTATTTAATTATTAATTTATTAATTTATTAATTTATTAATTTATTAATTTATTAATTTTATTAATTTATTAATTATTAATTTATTAATTATTTATTATAATTTATTAATTTATTAATTTATTAATTTAATATAATTTATTTAATTTATTAATTTATTAATTATTAATTTATTAATTTATTAATTTATTAATTTATTAATTTATTAATTTATTAATTTTATTAATTTATTAATTTATTAATTTATTAATTTATTAATTTATTAATTTATTAATTTATTAATTTATTAATTTATTAATTTATTAATTTATTAATTTATTAATTTATTAATTTATTAATTTATTAATTTATTAATTTATTAATTTATTAATTTATTAATTTATTAATTTATTAATTTATTAATTTATTAATTTATTAATTTATTAATTTATTAATTTATTAATTTATTAATTTATTAATTTATTAATTTATTAATTTATTAATTTATTAATTTATTAATTTATTAATTTATTAATTTATTTAATTTATTAATTTATTAATTTATTAATTTATTAATTTATTAATTTATTAATTTATTAATTTATTAATTTATTAATTTATTAATTTATTAATTTATTAATTTATTAATTTATTAATTTATTAATTTATTAATTTATTAATTTAATTTTATTAATTTAATTAATTTATTAATTTATTAATTTATTTATTAATTATTATTATTAATTATTAATTTATTAATTTATTAATTTATTTAATTTATTAATTTATTAATTTATTAATTTATTAATTTTATTAATTTATTAATTTATTAATTTATTAATTATATTATTAATTTATTAATTTATTAATTTATTAATTTATTAATTTATTAATTTATTATTTATTAATTTATTAATTTATTAATTTATTAATTTATTAATTTATTAATTTAATTTAATTTATTAATTTATTAATTTATTAATTTATTAATTTATTAATTTATTAATTTATTAATTTATTAATTATTAATTTATTAATTTATTAATTTATTAATTATTAATTTATTATTAATTTATTAATTTATTAATTTATTAATTTATTAATTTATTAATTTATTAATTTATTAATTTATTAATTTATTAATTTATTAATTTATTAATTTATTAAATTTTATTTAATTTATTTAATTTATTAATTTATTAATTTATTAATTTATTAATTTATTAATTTATTAATTTATTAATTTATTAATTTAATAATTCATAATTTCTCAAAATTATAGTGTATATTATTTTTAATATTTATTGTTTTTTCTAGAGTAAAAACTATTTTAATTTATTATTAAATTGCTAAAACCTTAAGCAGCAAGTCGATCTTTCGCAAAAATCTAGCGCATGCCAAGACCATGTGGTGTCCAAATTTGACAGATTTCCTGCTGCCAAATCAATTTTCTCACACACACACACAACCATACAAAACACTTCACACACCAGCAACGCATTCGAATGTTGCCATTGCAAAGTAGAAGAAAAATCGTACAAATGAGAAAAGTTTCTTTGTAATGTATTTTTTATTTTTTATTTTGGCCTTTCTGCAGTAAACGAACATATGAAAAATGTGTCCAACACAGACACTTAGACCAAGTCACACAGATGCTGAGAAAAATTTGCAGTAAGATATGAAAGTTAACAAAGTTATCGCGCTACATATGTTGCAGTGGTGTGCTGCACATGTCCAACGATATAGAGATATGAAAGTGTATAATAAATTGTCGTTGAGAAGAAGCCCAGTTGGAAATTTAAGTTTTTTTATGTAAAGAAGGGTCTTCTGTTTTATACTAATTTTTAAGATTTCAACGCATATTCATAGACAATTTAAAGTCAACTTATAGAATAAAACTCAAAAAGCTGTTTTTAATTTTAAAGTCAACTTTAAATTGTCTATGAATATGCGCCTTCGTTTTTAAAAAATTTTTAAATTTATAATTTAAAAAATATAATTAATTCGAAATTTCTATTATATTGTTACGAAAATTCAGTCTACGGAAAACTGTGCTACTTGGTCGTATCGCTGGATTGTGTACACAATGAAAACACTCTTATGTTTGGTTTAAATTACAACAATTAACGTTATTAATTCACTTTAACTAACAACTTTACTAATTATACATTCTAACAACTGCTGCATGTCCACAATTTAACTTGACGTTGATCACACACGAGATGCACTCGACCACTTTCCATTTACTACTGAAGTGCTGTGCCTCAGATGCGGCGCCCTTATATACTGCATGCATCAGTTCGACACGTTTCGAGAATCTTCTACTCGTTGCGTTAATGACGCATGCTATTGGCATCTTATTCGCACTTATGTGTTTTTAATGTGCTGATCTTCTATCTCTTTTTCGCACATAGCCCCAGCGCGCTGAATGATCTTCCGTCTCTTTCTAACGCATTGCTTAGAGGGCTGAATTGTCTTGTGTCTCATTTACTCATGCACAGTGGAGCAAATTACCTATTTTCGTAACAATAAGCTTTCTTTTAAATCATCATATTTAACCTTAACCCTCCTCATTTTATATAAATTTGGATGCATTTTTCAACCAAGACGTTTACACTGCCCACACACAAATATTTGATATCGAATATTGGATACCGCTTATACCCAAATGTTTTGTCAAATTGTCTTTAAACTCAAAATAAAAGGTTAGCTATTAATAGCAAACTTTGAATGCTAAATTTTAGCAAACTTATTTTGCATTTACAGCATATTTTTATTTGTAACAGCCAACTGTTTGCTAGGAAACTTTGTTCTGTTTGTTTGCACTAGATCGCGCCATATCCACTAGGGTCATTTTCACGATACAACTAATGCGTCTATAATTCATAGCCCTTTTTTCGACAACATTTATAATAATAATAATAGTTTGGCGCTACAGTTCTGTATAGAACTTCGGCCGAGCTCTCTCACCATTTTGAGCTGTGCGTGTTATATTTGTACTCAAAGTGGTGGGACCTACAGTTTATTGCCGAATCCGAACGGCGGGTGAGAGCTTTTTCATAGGCAATGGTTTTACTCTCGTAGGTTTGCCATTTACTGACGAGAGGTAGCGCGGTATAGAAAAATGTTCCTATGAAAAGATGTTGTTAGCCTCAGTCCAGGCTTGAACCGGAGCCCTTTCGGCTCGCAGTCCAACGCACTAACCACTGAGCTACCGCGGTATTTATTTTACGTAATAATAATGCACGCATGCAAGAGTAAAAAGAGTGAAAAATAAAATAAATATGATATATATGAAATATTATAATATTGTTACGAAAATTAAGTCTACGGAAAAATGTTCTACGAGTTCGTATCATTGTGAATAAAATAAAAACACACTTATATGTGGTTTTAACTAGTTTTATTTCAACTAGTATTAATTAACTTTGTTTAATTAAATAAAAACTTAAAGAATAATCACTTTTATCAACTGCTGAATTTAGCTTTACAATGTTCACTCACGTGACGCACTAGTTCACTATAAAATCACAACTGCAGTGATGTGCATCAGATGCGTCGGCCATAAATACTGCAGGCATCAAGTTCGACACGTTTCGACAATCTTCGACTTATTTCGAGAACATTCTACTCGTTTCGTGAATGACGCATGCTATTGGCATCTCATTCGCACTCATGTGTTTTAATGTGCTGATCTTCCATCTCTTTCTAACACATTGCTTAGTACGCTGAATTGTCTTGCGTCTCATTAATTATTGTTGAATGCTTGCACTATGGGGCAAATTACATCTTTTCGTAACAATATTTAAAAAAGTAATAGCATAAGAAATAAAAATAAATACAGACAAAATATTTTTTTGTTTTTATTATGTATTATGAATGAAAAAAGTTTGCTGAAACAGTAAACTGTTATTTACATTTGCAAATCCAACGTTTTCCTCTGTTCAGCTAACTTTTTTGCTATCTTAGCAACTTTTTTTGCTACTGTTTTCAGATTTTTATACCCTACACTAAGAGTGAAAGGGTATATTCAGTTTGGTACGCCGTTTGTAACACCCAGAAGGAAGCATCTCCGGTATGGAAAAGTATATATATTCTTGATCAGCATGACCTCCTGAGTCGATTTAGCGATGTCCGTCTGTCCGTCTGTCTGTCCGTCTGTCTGTCTGTCCGTCTGTCTGTCTGTCTGTTGAAATCCCTAAGACTTTTAAAATTGAAGAGCTAGATAAATGAAACTTATAACTTAGATTACTAATATACCTACGCTGTATGTGCGAAAAAATTGGCGAGATCGGTCCATTGTGACCTATGATCCGACCACTTATGTTCAAATACCTCATATAAAATGTACATATAAAGATCAATTTTTATGTATACGTGCTTAGGTAAACTTTTTTGGTCAAATATATATTGATATCATGCTCAAATACATGATAATAATGTTTTCCGGCGAAAAGACTTGTGGTTCACAAAAAAAAAAAATCGAAATTCGGTACACCTACCCATTTGTAAATATGGGTATCAAATGAATGGAAATTCTTCAGCGATTGAATGTTTGTAGTTATTTTCAGGATTCGTATACCCTGGTGACCTATATATCACTTTGAATGGTAACCACACATATGTGTAGGGTATTTATAGTCGGCTTAGACCGACTATAATTTTGATAATCCTAACTATCATAATTACACCTACTTTAACATTTCCCATGTGATCTAACCTTCCCAACTGGTTAAGTTTGAGTGTAGTTTTCTTATGTTTTTGCAAATTTCAACAAAAGAAAAAACTAAATTATATTTCTGATGTTAGAATCATAAAACATCTCCCTACTATACAAAAATGTACTTTTGTGCGTGAACAAAAGAAATTTAAAATTGTTTAAAACATTTTTGTGTTGCATTTTTATGTAACATTCAAAACACTGGGAATGCACTGGTCTATCATTATAAATTACAAAAAAATGGGGTGACCCCTAACGAAATTTTGAGAAAATCAATGACAAAGTAAAAATTTTGAATATTTTTTTTTTGTAAATTTCAAATTTATGTACATTTAAAAAAAGAAGAAATCATGAAGTTCGAAAATTTAATTGTTTAATTGTCTGGAACATGAGTAAAAAAAATGATATTAATTTATCAACCAATTTTAATTTAAAACAAATTTTCTTGATTTAAAGGGTTTTTCATCAGGGACACCACAAAAGTATAGCGACAGGGACAGCAAACGACGCCATATTTCTTTCCGGTCTTTTGATATTTCTCTTCAGTAAGGTTTGCCATTGCATGATGGAAAGATATACGAATTCGAATGTCGGTAGTAAATTTTAATAATTTCGACTCGTTGTTGGCTCGTATATCTTTCCATGATGAAATGGCAAACCTTACTAAAGAGAAATGTCAAAAGAGCGGCAAGAAATATGGCGTCGTTTGCTGTCCCTGTCGCTATACTTTTGTAGCGTCCCTGATGAAAAACCCTTGAAAAAAACTTTTGTAGCGCTCTTATTGAAAAACCTTTTATTTGTGACAGTAATATGCATTTCTTAAACTTACTAAATGAGACATTTTTTATTTTAAATTTTCTTATATTTCTGAGTTATTGAATGACTCCATGAATTATTGACATAGATGAACCGAACACCCTATTCTAAAAACCAAACAGTCAATACAAATTATAGAGAATAATTTCATCTAAATATTTACGATCAATATTTGTGCAATTAGGGAATATAAAAAATGTGGTACAAAAAAATAAAAAAGAAACCATACTGCAAACTTGTGGAATTAAAATTCAATTGGCCTCACTATTAAAACAAAAAATGTGCATTGCATTTTTCCGATGGGGTTATCAAGTACTCTATGTTTGTCTATTGTGAGCTTTGTTGTTGTTGTTTTCTTGTATTGTTGTTGCTGTACACAACTTCCGGCCAATGTGGCAAACGGAAGTTGCGCGTATTAATCACTTTGTTTTGCCACAAGTGTGATAACTGCGTCTCGACTGGATACGGTTGCAGAAGTAGTCACAATAGAAGCAGCAGCACCACCGATAACAAATGTCACAGTGACAGGCAACTAACGAGGTTAGAGGTGTACAGATTTAGAGGACCCATAGTTGTAAACTTTGAGACGATAGTAAAATTTTAAAATCAAAAATTCTTCTTATTGTTGCGCATATTCTCAACATAAGATTGCAATATGCAGCAGCAAACTTAAAATCAAAGAAATTTTGTTATTAAAATAGTTTCCAGCAATGAGTGGTAGTAATAACGCGTTTCTTGCCGTATCAAGTAATATATTGCGATGCACGCCATAGAGCCCGAGAGCAGAAATCTTGGTCCTGGTTGTGCGTCATACTGTATGGGCAACATGTGAGCAAGACATGAGTAACAAATACTTAGCCAATAATTCTACAAATCATGGCAGACATACTTTTGCCAAACAACTTCACAAACAATTTTTGGTGCACCATGCGCCAGGATGTGGCCATGGATATGGATATGGACATGAATATGTGTGTACAGTAGGACGTGGTACGTGGCAACATAATTTATGACATATTGGCGCCTTATTGAAAACGTGTCTTTCTCCGTCTCTCTCTCTGTGTGCCAACAACTCCTGCAATTGCCAACAACTTACACACAGTTGTTGCCGCTTTTCGATAATGATGAGTGATTTCTTGCTAAGACTTAAATTTTCCGCTGTTTCTGCTGCCATTTTCAAGCAGCTGTGACGGCCGCGTGATGAAAAAGTACCAACCAGCACCATACTCACACATAGGAAAAAATTGCACAGTGGGCAAGTAGAAGGACAGAAATTAAATAAAATTATGTTCGATTTAAAAAACCATAAAAAACTTGCCTTCTTAAATGATTTATGTGTAAACCTAAATAATGCTTACTTGAAGGGAAAAAACTTCGAAAAGCCAGAAGGAACAAGAAATATACTGAGCTAAACGAAAACATTCTAGATTTTAAGTCCACTAAGTCTTAAGAAAAAATAACTAAGAGGAATTATTCTTGATAATGCAGAGGTTAATATCTTAGGTTTTAAAAATGTTGTTGCTTTTTTTCTGATCTGTTGGTTTTTCGATCTTGCTTTGTCTGTAAAAAAAAAATCACAATTAACCAGTATTTATCACATCGTCACTATTATGCCAAATGGGTGAATGTGCAGTTTTTGACATTTGCGTTTTTCTACATTTTTGAATGTAGTTTATCCTCAAGTATGCTTTGCCAAAATCGCGTGTCATTTTGTTGGATATTTCTAGCCACAAAAGACAAAACCAAAAAGGCGAATTTGAAAATTTTATCATGCCAATAGGACGAATCTTTTCGTTTTTTCGCCATAACTTTTTATTGGTATAAGATAAAATAGTGGTGTAAAGGCATTTATTGTTTGCTTTCAAAGTACCTATCGATCCGCATCATTAATTAAATTGCCAAACATTATTTTGCCAGTTGTTATTTGCAGGAAAAAAAAAAATGTTGACAAAATATTTATAATTAATAATACAGCTCGATAGGTGCTTTGAAAACCAACAATAAATGCCTTTATATCACTATTTTATATTGTATCATTAAAGAGTAATTACAAAAAAACGAAAAGATTCGCCCTTTTGGCATGACAAGATTTTAAAAATTTCCAATTTCTTCGTTTTTTTGCTATTTTTTATTGGTGCAAGATAAAATAGTGGTGTAAAGGTATTAATTCCTTGTTTTTAAAGCACCTATCGATTGGCATCATTATTTAAAAAAGTTTTGCCAAACATTTTTTTCTGCAAATAACATATGGCAAATTAATGTTTGACAAAATATTTTTAATTAATTATGCCAATAGATAGGTGCTTTGAAATCAAACAACTAATGCCTACACATTACTATTTTATCTTGCGCTGATAAAAAGTTATAGCATAAAAAACAAAAATATTTGCGTTTTGATCAGGATATAGCCTCACAAAATTCGTATTTATAATACATTAGGTTGTACAAATCCAAAGATATTTTATATACGTTATTATAATTGACGAATAAACCAAAATAACAGATATAATTGAAAAAATATATATTTTGCTAATTTTTAAAGCACTTCAAACTTTAAAATTTGATATCCCAACATTTTTAAAAATGCACATTCGCCTCTTAGACATGACAGTGACGATATGTATCAAAGATTTCATTCATTGGAGTAAAATCGTATTTATTACAATTTCACATATATTAAAAAATTTCTCAATCATCAAGTTACAAATAAAAATTTGTCTCCACATTTATTATTTATTATGCCGGCCTCAGCAGTCCAGAGGTAGCGCGTTGGACTTGCATTCTGAAGGTCTCGGGTTCGAATCCCGGCTTGGGCATGGGCGCTCGTGGTGATATTAACCACAAAATTGTAGGGAATAGATTTCACAGTACAATGGATATAGTCTGTCTGAGTGCTGTGGATCTTTGTAGATATTCCAAAAAAAAAAAAAATAAAGAAAAAAAAATAAAAAAAATAAAAAATAAATTTATTATTCGTAAAAGATTTATGATATTTAATTGCTATTTATGTAAAAACTACATTTCATCATATTAATAAACAAATATACATCATATTGAAGAATTTTGTTCATCAAACCATATTTATTCATATATCATAAATCTTATAAAAGCCGTAAATGCACAAAAGGGTATTTACAAAATTTTTGTTTGAAATTGAAGTTTAAGAAATTATTAAAAATTAAAAACATTCAGAATATACGATTTTAGTTCTATGAATGAAATACTCAATATGTTCAATATTACACAGAAAAAAAAGTTCATACCATTAATGAATTTGTTCATCAATTTTATGAATTTTTCATTATGACTCAACCAATGATCAAATTCATTCCATTTATGAATCGTTCATAAAACCTAATAAAATTCTCATAATTCATGGTATTTATGAACTTTTGAACGCAATTCATAACAATTATGAATGCGTTTATTATATCAATTTCGCTAAAATTGTGAGATTCGTATATACGAAGAATAGTTCATAAATATAATAATTTGTTTCATATATATTATGAAGAGTGTCCAATTAATTGCGTTGAAGAACATTTTTTCTCTGCAGTTGTTGGTGAATTTTTCTTTTTATAATATATGCGCTATTGTTATTTGTTTTGCGCTGTCCGTCTGTTGCAATTATTCTTTATGGACAGAGTTTTTTTTCTTATTCCGTTTAATGAGCAAATCTGAAGTGTTTTTGTTTTTTTTTTTGTATGGGGAACATATTTGCCGAACAGAATATAACCAATTTATCAAAAATTCAAGCGGTATGTCAAATTTTATAATTGGTAGGGTTAAAATTGGTAAAAAACGAGGGTTAATAAAAAATAGTTGGAACGTTGGTGTCAAAATAAAAAAAGAACTTGTTTATGAAAAATAACGAACATGTTTCTATCGCGGCTAAGTTTGTCTATGCCACGTTTATTATTATAGGAAAAAAAAACATTAAAACCATAGTATGTGTACTTTTAAATTCAATAAGATTGAAATTATTAAATGAATGGTATTAGAAAACTTTTCAATTAGTATGAAAAAAAAGGAACGCTAATATCAATGATCGTACCATAAAGTACCTAATGGGACATTTTCTTTTCAGTGAATGGTCCTTTTAATTTGTGAAAAATTTTGCATACCTTGGTGATCCGATTACGAGTACCAAAGCGGAACTAAATCGTACTTTTTAGATGTAGTCACATATTCTATGATTTTAAATTTTGTAATTATAGTAAAAATCAAATATTTTAAAATCTTTATAGACTTTGTTGACGTTTTAAATAAAAATATATATACTTTTTATGCATTTTATCTTTAAAATTACAAAAAATTCGTTACTGATCATAATGTTTCGAATAAAAAAAAATGAAAGATAAGTTTTGAATATGAAAATTGTTTCTACACGGATAGAAAAGATTTGTTTGAATATGCGAAATCATGCGTAATTCGAAATCATCATATAAATATTAGCAGTCAAATCTAATTACATTATAATTAAATTGTACAATTATTTTGTTAAGATTGTAATATTATTATACGATATATAAACATAAGATGCTTTAATCGCTGATTTATATGAATATGTTTACATGTAAATAGAATGTTTTCACCTTCAAACATATATATGTTTGCATGAACGCCTAATATTATTGATGTTGAATATAAATATGTTTGAACGAAACAAACATATATTTGGCTATTATTATAATAATGTTTGCAATGCAATAATACTTTTGTTTGCATAAAGTTCCAAAGATATATGTAATGTCTGCAAAATTATGTTTGGGAGAGCCTTTTTTTTCATCGTGTAATATTAAAAAGAAAACACAAATGTATCCAATTTTTTTTGAATATCGTCCCACAATGCAGTGTCACAAGTCAAAAAGTTGCTTTTGAGCCGCCATATTGTTGGCATCGGCGAACTTCTTGCATTTACAAATGTGCGGCACTTTTTGACACTTGCCAGTGAAATGTCGAGCAGCAAGAAAAAAAAGGAAACTTAAGTCAAAGTACAGATTATGGTGTGGAGGGTGTGTACAATTCTGTGTGCTACTAACGTGACAGGGTGTAAACTAAATGTTTGCCCATGTCTTTAAGTCTATAGCAATATTTCACAAAATTAATAAGTATTCGTGATTTTTATACCCTAAGAGGTACAGCGTATATTAACTTTGTGCATATATTGTAACGCCCCTTAGGAGGCGTGTCCGGTATGGAAAAGTATATATATTCTTGATCAGCATCACAACCCGAGTCCGTTTAGCCATGCCCGTCTGTCTGTATGTCTGTCTGTCTGTCTGTCTGTCTTGCTGTCTTGCTGTCTTGCTGCCCGAATACAGAATAACTTGAGATATACTGATCAGAATGCGATGAAATTTCGACTCAATATATTTTATCCAAAAGTAGGAACTGAGTTTGAAAATGAGCCAAATCGGTCAACGGACACGCCCACCTCCCATACAAGTCACTTTTATATAACTCTTTCGGAACTAATAACTCGAAAAGTATTCAAGGTATAGTTATAAAATTTAAAAAGTATTGTTATAATTCACCTATAAATATGTGGTCCAAAAATGGGCGTAATCCGCCCACTTTTTTTTTTCATTATTTCCCGGGTTTTCATAGTGGAAATTTGATCCGTTAATTATTAAAATCAAATCTATGAAATATTAGCCTTTCAAAATTTTAAATATAGGCGTGGTCCGCCCAATTACATTTTTCAAATTTATTTTTTTTTAGTTTTTTATACTTTATATAATTTTTTTAATTTATGGGGATATAAGACGTAAATTTCTGATATATGAATAATATTCTGAGGGTTAATATCCCCACCAAAGGTGTAGGGTATTCCATAGTCGGGCCCGACCGACTATGAAAATCAGCCCCATGTGACCGAACTTACCCATGTGACCTAACTTTCCCAATTCGTTTATTATAATTTGGTATGTCCAAGATATTTATTAATATTAATCAAAAGATCATTGTGATCATTTCAAATAACATCTCGTATTTTTGAAGTAGGAACACAACTTTTAAAATGATTTGCATTGTACTTAAAAGTGTCGAAATATATCGGCTTTGTTTTTCACATTCAATTTATAAGCTGGACCTAACATGAATTTATTTCATACAGAAACATTGAAAAACCTAAAAGTATCAAGAAAACTATGAACCAATATTATTTTTCGCAAAATGAACGCATATTTTCGTAAAATGTAGGAATATTGTGGTAAAAAGTTACACAAATATTCAATAAATTACGAATCTTTCGTATTATGTATGAATGTCTTGTAATCTACAAATAGTTTCGTAAAATTAACAATTAATATTCGTAATTTTATCATAAATTTACAAAAGTTTTATGTGTATTTTACGAAATATTTCGTGGATAAATATAACGAATTTTTTCGTAAAATACACGACACATTTCGTGTATTTTAAGCAGATTTAATTTTGAGTGTATTTGCGTGTTTTGGAAATTGGTAAAATCACATATTCATCATAGGCAAATATTTCTTTTTTAACAGTAAAACATTGTTGACTTTATTTTTATTGATTGGCAATGATAAATTTCGATAAACTGTGGCCTTGAATCATTTTTGCACCAGACCCTTCAATTCGTTATTTCGAATTCGTTTCTTCGCTTTTGTTCGAAATGAGAAACACTTAAAATAGAAAAAAAATATCCGCATTATACATATTTTCAGCAACCATTAAAATTATAAATAACTCGCTCTAAATAGCTATCGGCACATTTTGGCTGTAATTAATTGTACCAAACTGCAAACAACATATGCAGTAAAACCACGACATGTTAGGGTTAACAAAAGTAACGATGGTAGTAGGATGGCTGGTTGTATAGATCCTCCATCTTTTCTGTCTGTCTGTCAGTCATCTCGTCAACTAATGTTTGCCTGTCAGTGGAAAGTGCATTACTTGCGGCTGCATTAGGCGCAACCACGGAAACCTAATTTTGTCGAAAATTGCGCTCAAATAAGCACACATTGTAGTTAGTGCTTGTGGTGGACAAAAGAGGAGAGGAGTCAGTCAAAGCTTCGAAGGATACAGGAATGGCGGATATATTATAACATGTTGCGTATGGCTTTGCATTGGTAGATAATGATGCGATATGAGATACTAATTGGAATGATGGAGTGTTTGTTAATGCAAAGAAGGATTAAGCTATACGTTGTAGTGCTGTTTGTTCGACGGATGTGAGGCAGAATATTCCATTGGTGTGAATGCAGTTCTATTCAAACATGATGTTGCTCTATTATGCTTTAGGTTTATACTATTAAGGGTAATGCGCTAATATACAGTATAACTATCTATGTACCTTACATGCGTCATTCATGTTGTTCCAAGAGAACTATTCTATATCAAATACTATTGCATAATTTGTAGACTTAAAGGGTTTTTCAATAAGAGCGCTACAAAAGTTTTTTTCAACGGTTTTTCAACAGGGATGCTACAAAAGTACAGCGACAGGGACAGCAAACGACGCCATATTTCTTGCCGCTCTTTTGACATTTCTCTTCAGTAAGGTTTGCCATTTCATAATGGAAAGATATACGAGCCAACGACGAGTCGAAATTATTAAAATTTACTACCGAAATTCGAATTCGTATATCTTCCCATCATGAAATAGCAAACCTTACTAAAGAGAAATGTCAAAAGATCGGCTAGAAATATGGCGTCGTTTGCTGTCCCTGTTGCTCTACTTTTGTAGCGTCCCTGTTAAAAAACCGTTTATTTAATGTTTTTGAAAAATAAAATAAAGACCATATCAAGGTAGGTATTTGATTCATATTAAAAGGAGTGTTTGAAATGTCGAAAGATTCAAATCTTTCAATCAATTAACGCAAGTAGAAAATAGTTTCCTAATAGTAAGAAAAATGTTCTTGAAATAGTGTCAAAGTTAGATTTTACTTTGTCCTTAATATAAGAAACAATTTCTTATAATAAAGAAAGTTATTTCTTAAAACCAGGTAATACTCTAAATTTTATTTCAAGTTTATCAAAATTTTTTGAAACATTTTCATTAAATTGAAAATTATTTAATTTGCTTGTGTAATTACCAAAAACAAGTTAACAATATGAGTGCCTACTTAACATCAATAAAACCAACTATTTTCACATACAACAATATGTTTAAATTTTGAGTATTTGTGTTTAATGCATGTGTAGTATTTGTGCCGTCTGCACGCACATCCTGTCGTCTTACAAGGCTATTTAGTGTGCTTCGTTTGCCATGATAAATGGACCCCATTTAAACACTACGCCATGTTCACACATTTTACAATACATAAAGCTCAAACTCACTGAGCCTGAGACAAGCACAGAACTTCCTTTTGTGATTCTAGTAGGTAATGTCAGCAGAAAAATGTTACGATATTGGAATCACCATTTTCTTCATCAATAAGGTGTAATTCGTGTTTATCTTAAAGACATATTGAAAAGTAAAATCTCATATACAGCTGTATATAAAGTAGTTTGTTATAAAACTTCGGAAAAAGATCCTCGAATTTAGAAGTAGTTATTTCTTCTTATTTGGCAAAATAAATAATGCTGTATAACACTTTATTGGCGCAAGATAAAATAGTGATGTAAACATTAATAGTTTAATTTTAAAGCACCTATCGATTGACATAATTATTTGAAAATAATTTGCAAAATATTTTTCTTGCAAATGATAAAAAATCCAAAAAAATACTTTAAAATAATGATGATGAACGATAAGTGCTTTAAAAACAAACAATTAATGCCTTTACACCACTATTTGATCTTATACCAATAACAAGTTGTGGCAAAAAAACTAAAAGATTCGCCCTTTTGGTATGCCAACATTTTCAATTTTTCGATTTCGTCCTTTTGGTTTTGTCTTTTGTGGCCAACAAAACAGTACACTTCAAGAAAAACTCTATTAAAAATGTAAAAAAAAAAACGGAAATATCAAAAATTACACATTCGTCCCTTTGGTACGATATGTTCTACGTCCAAAAATATTTTACATATTATTTTATACCCTACACCTATAGGGTACAGGGTATATTAAGTTTGTGCAGATATTGTAACGCCCCTTAGGAGTCGTGTCCGGTATGGAAAAGTATATATATTATTGATCAGCATCACTACCCGAGTTTGTTTAGCCATGTCCGTCTGTCTGTCCGTCTTGCTGTCCGAATACAGAATAACTTGAAAAATACTGATCAGAATGCGATGAAATTTCGTCTCAATATATTTTAGCCAAAAGTAGGAATTGATTTTGAAAATGAGCAAAATCGGTCAAAGTACACGCCCACCTCCCATACAAGTCACTTTTATATAACTCTTTCGAAACTAATATTTCGAAAAGTATTCAATGTATAGTTATAAAATTTAAAACATATTGTTAGAATTTACCTAAAAATATGTTGTTCAAAAATGGGCGTGATCCGCCCACATTTTTTTTCATTATTTCCCGGGTTTTCATAGTGGAAATTTGATCCGTAAATTATTAAAATCAAATTTATGAAATATTATCCTTACAAAATTTTTGAATATAGGAGTGGTCAGCCCATTTTTATTTTTCTAATATTTTGTATTCGTTTTTTATACTTTTATATCAATTTTTAAATTATGCGGATATAAGATGTAAATTTCTGATATGTGAATAATATTCTGAGGGTGGGGAGGTTCAGTATAATTAAAAACATTAAAATTAAGATATACAATTAAATATCCCACCAATGGTGTAGGGTATTCCATAGTCGGGCCCGACCGACTATAAAAGTCCGCCCCATATGACCGAACTTACCCATGTAACCTAACTTTCCCAACTCGTTTTTAAATAAATTTTTGTTCTACCTCTTAGTAAATAAAAAAATCTTGAAATTGAACATTTTGAATTCGGATAAACTACTTTAACATGTGAACCATAAGTTCAATATTGAAAATTTTGTCTCATTCCAATGGCTATTTCTAATTACTCGTTTTTTAAAAATCTAATACAAACATTATAATAAATGATGGTTTAAAAGTTTTAATAACGATGTTGGTTGTCAGCAGATATTTTTTTTTTTTTAAACTATCAAAAAACTACTTCAATAATGCACCAACAATGAAATATATATTTTTTTAAATAATTTTTTTGACCAAAATCAGTTTTAAAACTTTCGGATCATCATTTATTATAATTATTATGTTTGTATTAAATGTTTCAAAAAGAAGTAAACCATTAGAAAGAGAAAAACATAACATTTCAAATTCAACCAAATCGTTTAGTTGTTTAATAATATGGTTCACGTGCGACAGTACTTTATATGAATGCAAAATGTTGAATTTCGACGAAACTTTTAATTTATTAAAGGTATACTGGCAAAAAAAAAAACAAAAAATACATGGTCCATTCCACACCAAATCGACCAGCGGTTGGAACTCACCTTCTTCGATTTCAATGAAATTTGGGCAGCTGATAAAGTTTATTGAGATATGCATTGACCAATTTATTTTTCTATTTTTTTCGACCTCTACTTCCAGAGATACAGTGCTTCAAAGTTACAAATAATGGGGCAAAAATCATTTTTGTATATTTATATTTCAATATCTCTTAATGTGGAAATATTGAATGGCTCGTTTTAAAGGTAATAGAACAGGCTTTAAGAAAAATTAAATTGTAAATTCTAAACATTAACATGTGGCTCGTGTTCATTGTCCTTGCATTTCAAAATTGATTTCCTTAAAAAGGACCCCTTTTAAAATTCTGAAAAAATTCATTTTGGTAAATGTTCATGCCGATTCTTAAGATGGTATTTTGATGGCATCATATTTTAAAAATTAATTTTATATATTTTTATACCCTACACCTATAAGGTACAGGGTATATTAACTTTGTGAATATATTGTAACGCCCCTTAGGAGGCGTGTCCGGTATGGAAAAGTATATATATTCTTGATCAGCATCACTACCCGAGTCCGTTTAGCCATGTCCGTCTGTCTGTCTGTCTGTCCGTCTTGCTGTCTTGCTGTCCGAATACAGAATAACTTGAGAAATACTGATCAGAATGCGATGAAATTTCGTCTTAATATCTTTTAGCCAAAAGTAGGAACTGAGTTTGAAAATGAGCCAAATCCGTCATGGGACACGCCCACCTCCCATACAAGTCACTTTTATATAACTCTTTCGAAACTAATATTTCGAAAAGTATTCAAGGTATAATTATAAAATTTAAAACATATTGTTAAAATTTCCTAAAAATATGTGGTCCAAAAATGGGCGTGATCCGCCCACTTTTTTTTTTCATTATTTCCCTGGTTTTCATAGTGGAAATTTGATCCGTAAATTATTAAAATCAAATTTATGAAATATTAGCCTTTCAAAATTTTAAATATAGGCGTGGTCCGCCCAATTATATTTTTTAGTTTTTTATACTTTATATAAATTTATTAATTTATGGGGATAGAAGACGTAAATTTCTGATATATGAATAATATTCTGAGGGTGGGGAGGTTCAGCATAATTAAAAATTTAAAATTAAGGTATACAATTAAATATTCCACATTAATATCACCACCAAAGGTGTAGGGTATTCCATAGTCGGGCCCGACCGACTATAAAAATCCGCCCCATGTGACCGAACTTACCCATGTGACCTAACTTTCCCAACTCGTTTTACATATATTTTGTATTAAAAAAAAATATATTTTTTTCCACAGTAAAATTTGCAATAATTTTTGCATGTATTTATAACTCTGATGTCTAATTTTTATCATTTTTATCAAATTGTCTCTAATTTTTGAGATATATATACCATTTTTCGGAAAATGCAAATAAAGGGTTTTTCAATAAGAGCGCTACAAAAGTTTTTTTAAGGGTTTTTCAACAGGGACGCTACAAAAGTAGAGCGACAGGGACAGCAAACGACGCCATATTTCTTGCCGTTCTTGTGACATTTCTCTTCAGTAAGGTTTGCTATTTCATGATGGAAAGATATACGAGCCAACAACGAGTCGAAATTATTTAAATTTACTACCGAAATTCGAATTCGTATGGCGTCGTTTGCTGTCCCTGTCGCTCTACTTTTGTAGCGTCCCATTAGAAAAACCTTTTACTAGATCCCAAAATCAATATCTCAAAAACTGGAATAAAAATCATAAAACTGACGCCATTTTAGAAATCAGAGTTACATATATATTCAAGAACTATTGCAACTTTTACTTTAGAAAAAAAATTGATTTTTTTTTTCATACAAAATATATGTAAAAATTAAGAAAATTAATTTTTAAAATATGTTGCCATTATTGCAAATAACATCTTTAAAGTTGGCAAGAACCATTTATATTAAATCAACCAAAATCTGAGATCTTTTTCAGAATTTTTAAGGACATCCATTTTGAAGTGCAAGGTTAATGACCACGGACCACATGTTCAAGTTTAGAAGTTAAAACTCAATTGCTCTAAAAGCTTCTTATATTAGCTTTAAAACAGCTATTAACAGCGTTTCTATCGTTTCTACATTGAGAGATATTGAATAATAAACAACCATAGAAAAGTAATTTTTGGCCCATTTTTTGTAAGTTTGAACCACTGTATCTCAGGAAGTACTGGTATAAAAAATTTAAAAAAAAATTGATCAATGCATAAAGTATTTATAGACCGACTAAAACTTTCATAATTCATAAAAACTTCATCACACATCATAACTTCGCTACATCAAAATTTCCTATATGGCCCAACATTTCTTACTGATTTTAATTTTTAATTAAGTCCTACTGGGATGAATTCATATTCTAAAATTCCAAGTATTCCATGTGTGTGTAAGAGAAAGAGTGCGAACGTATGTGTGTGTGCGTGTGTGTGTGTCTGCGTATTTGTGGTTGAAGCACGCGTGAGTCTTAAACCGCAAGCGACAAACTTGGAACATGTAGAATGTCAAAATTTGACATTTAAAGGGTGCTAATAGACACCAACACAAACATAGTTGAGCTTAGATGTGTGTGTGTGTGCAACAATGGCAGGCATTGGCTGTGGCGACGCCGACATAATTTATGTTCCAAATTGTGGCTAAAACTGCCACTGCAAATGGATAAGAAGCAGGAGAATAAGAATGAGTAGCATCAGTGGATGAAGAAGACATGTTGTTTGGACAATTCATTTGGCATAGGACACACACACACGCCAGACACATATGAACTACTTTAGTTGTCAGCATCAGTTGAGCGAAGACAATTGTTTTTGGGTCCTTTGTACCGCCTCGTTGGGCATTTTGGTATTGCCGCAGCAGAAGAATTTCTAATTTAATAAATTTGCCATTAATCAAATACTGACCGACCGCTACTTAGTCTTAGATCCTTGATTCTTGCATTGTAACAATTGCTGCTACTGCTGCTGCTCGATGTTGATAGATGCGACGTGCTGTTATCCTTGGATTTGGAGCACGCAGGATATTATGCAATAGTTCATTGTGTTCAAGTTGTTGGGGATTGTCTCGGATTATAATTGCATGTTGACTTAAATATGATGGAGTACAAGAGTTAAGAGCTTAATGCAAATATCAACATAACAAATTAAATATAACAAAACTTCTATATATTCAAATCAGGGACTCTCATTTGAACAATCTTGAAAGGAAGTCTCAGTTAATAATACAGTGATGTTTTGACTAACTCTTTTTACATTTGTCTTTCGAAGTATTTCTAAAAAAACATTAAAATTCCCGAAAATTCCAATCATTATTGATTTTTATAATTGATTTTATTCAATTGATTTTTTTCAAGAAATGCACGTTACGGTGTAAATAATATTTTGCTTTCAAATATGTGAAATCATTTATGGACTTATGTCCATATTTTTAATAAATGTGTAGCTCATTTTATTTCGTATGAAAGCATAAGAAGCACAGTGTGCCCAAACGCCCTTAAATCGGGTGAAATTCAATATTTTCGAAACCACTCAACCGATTTTAAAAATTTAAAAGGTGTTGTATAGAGAAAACTTGAAAAAAAAAAAACAAAAGTATTTTAATAATCGGTTAACTTTTGGATTTTTTACAATTTTTGAAAAAATTTTCATGAACAAAATCTCAACTTTACTGATTTTTATCTCCATAAGTATTAAAGATAAAAACTCCAATTTTAAAACTTAAGTTCTTCCAAGTTTTCTCTGTACAACACTTTTTAAATTTTTAAAATCGGTTGAGTGGTTGAGACACTGTTCATAATTTATATGAAAAAAAAAATCATTATATATATTAACGATTCACCGTATAAACGAATCGCATATTATGAACGAAACTAATACAATAAACATGTTCATATTTGTTATGAATTGCTTTCATTGAGTTATTCATATTAATTTTTTGAGGAAAATCAGCGCAGCTCTACGTATGTGCAATTTATTCGCTGGTAGCAGCGTGACTGAAATATAAACCAGTAAAGTATGTTAGGTCACATGGAAAATTTTAAACTATGGATATTGTGATAGTTGATGTGATGCAGTTAGTAAGAATTATGAAAGTTATAATCGGTCTAAGCCGACTATAAATACCCTACACATATGTGTGGTTTCCATTCAATGTGGTATATAGGTCACCAGGGTGTATAAATCCTGAATATAACTAAAAACTTACAATCGCTGTAGAATTTCCATTCATTTGATACCCATATTTACAAATGCGTAGGTATACCGAATGTCTATTTTTTTTTTTGGGAGACACAAGAGTTTTCGCGTGAAAACATTATTTTCAAGTATTTGAGCATAAAGTCAATATATATTTGGCCACAAAGTTTACTTAAGCACGTATACAGTAAAATTGATCAGTAGATGTAAATTTTATCTGTGGAATTTGAATATAAGTGGTCGGATCACAGGTCGCAATGTACCGATATCGCGTTATAATTAATCTAAATTATGAGTTTCATTCATCTAACTCTTCAATTTTTTAAGTAGTAGGGATTTCAACAGACAGACAGACGGACATCGCTAAATCGACCAGGGTATAAAAACCAGTCCACAAAATGGGGCATAGATATAATAGAACACAAAGTAGGTAAGTACTGCAACCATTTTGACTATTTTATAAATAGATATTTTTATTTTACTGACGCGTCATTTGAGGTTATTTTGACTACTCGTCGGGACGCGTCGATAGTCGATGATGATATAGTTCTTGGTTTTTTATTCGTTTGGCATTTCGTACATATAGTCGGAACAACGCCAAAGGAACGTGCGCCGCAGGTACCTAACATTGATTAACAACAAACAGCAGCAATAGATAACAACAGCAAGAGTATATATAGATATAAAATGTAAATAGTGAAAAGAAAATTAAAATAATAAAAAGTAATATAATAAATATAAACAAATAATATAAGAAAATGAAAAATAATCGATTTTTTATACCCAACACTAAGAGTGAAAGGGTATATTCAGTTTTGTACGCCGTTTGTAACACCCTGAAAAAGTCATCTCCGGTATGGAAAAGTATATATATTCTTGATCAGCATGACTGAGTCGATTTAGCGATATCCGTCTGTCTGTCTGTCTGTTCGTCTATCGTTCCGTCTGTCTGTTGAAATCACGATTACAGAAAAAGTTGAAGAGCTAGAGCAATGAAACTTTAGATTTAGATTACTTATATATCTAAGCTATCGAAATCGAAATTCGGTACACCTACCCATTTGTAAATATGGGTATCAAATGAAAGAAAATTCTTCAGGGATGGAAAGTTTGTAGTTATTTTCGTATACCCTGGTGACCTATATACCACTTTGAATGGTTACCGCACATATGTGTAGGGTGTTTATAGTTGGCTTAGACCGACTATAATTTTGAAAATACTAACTATCATAATAACACCTACTTTAAAATATCCCATGTGATCTAACCTGCCCAACTGGTTTTTATTTTTAAATAGTTTAATAGTTCATAATTACCATTATTTTTTTCATAAATATTATGAATGCGATCATCAATATTAAGAACATTTTTATTACGTTTTTATGAACGGTTCATAAATTGGATAAATTTGGTGATTGGTTAAGTCGTGATGACAAATTCTTAACATTGATGAACAAATTCATTAATAGTATGAACTGTTTGTGCACAGGTGCAATCATTAGTAAAATGTGAATGCACCAAGGTGCAGATAAAATAAAATTTACAATATATCAATCATTATTCTATAATAGATAATTTGTATAGTCGCCAATTAGTCGAAAAATAATCTGAATGTTTTCTGTCTTTTAATTTAGTTTGCTTGATAATGTTCTAAATTGAATAGTTAACACTGCATTACCACGAAATTTACAGAAGTCGGAAAATTAAGTCAAACTCGCCACACCCTTGACATAGCATATAAAAATAAGATGCGTTCTACAGTATTTAATTTATTTGTAAATTTAAATAATCACCCTTTGGAAAAAGTGCATGTATTTATTCAATGTCATAACTCGATCAGTTTTATGACCAATTTGATTTGAGCATAATCTACTATATCGTAATTGTACTTAAGCCATTATAGTGAATTGTGCCAATATCGGGATATAGTAGGTTTGCGTATTCACAATCCTATATGAGCTAACCTGATCATGTTACCAAATTTTTAGAAGTTCTGCGAAGGTATTTAAAATAAGTTTTCCCTTACAAAGTTCTAGTCTTCGAGTTCTACTTGTAAAGAATTGATTTTCTTTATATCACTGAATACATAAATAATATAATCCAATTAAAAAATGAAAAACTGATACTGCATGAGTCAAATTAGTCCAACATACTGTAAAATGGTTAAAAGAAAACATATTCTGTAGAAAATATGTGTTTTAACGGAAGCTTTTAAAAATGCATTTTTATTTAAATGCATCACATGATTGAAAATGCATTATTTTAATGTAAAAGCCATTTGATCTACCGGAAATCCTTTGTGACCACTGCATTGTACAGCAAGGAGTAAAAAACTAGTTTACTTAATGAAATTAATAAACCGCAAATTAAATTATATGCCATACGCACAAAGAGACGAAGAGAGAATGAAAGAAAAACAGAGATTCACTCACTCACAAATGGCTAGAAATTGTTCGTACTATTGTCCTTGTTAAGCCAGCGCGTCCAGGACACAGCTGGCGGTTGGCAATTCAAGTGCCACATACGTTGTACCTGCGGCATTGGATGGATTTGCATTGGCAGCGTAATTAAATTTATTTTTCCATCAGGTTGCAGTTTGGCTGCAATTCTCAAAAGCCAGGATAACCAGGCGGCTGCTGCGGTAGCGGTTGCTCCTGTACAACTGCTTTGTTTGTTTTCGGTTTTGTGCACTTTGCACTCAATTCAATCATTTAATTTTAAGAGAATTTTGCGGTGCGTCATTGTCATTGCGCGCGGCGCACAATTTAATTTTAATTTATTGGCAAATTTTACAGGCAGGCTGCTACAGGACATCGACTGTTTGGCGTGGTCAATACACTGAGAATTGCATGCGAGCCACGATATGTGGCGGTGTAGTGCCGGGTCCTGCAAGAATTGCATTTTTAAAAATACGCAAATGCAATGTCCTTTGAGTAACACTTGATGTATATCCTTGACAGTGTCGTTCTGTGCAAAACAATTGCAATCAACAGTTTGCAAGCAAAAGGCGCACTCTTCGTTTAATTGTATTTGCGTACGCAAAAAAGGACATTCGCAGAAAGAGCAGCAAAAGCCATGCAATCGCATGAAATGCTTACAGGCGCATAGTAACGGCTGCTCTTCGCTCTTTATGCACCGAAAATACGCAATTCGCATATTGCATGTTCTTGTAGGACATGCAGACAAACAGTGAGACAGGCGTACATTTAATGCATACCATACATTTGCAGGATATTACATGCCATATCTTCAAACAGACAAACGCACATTCAAACAGGCAGACATCCTTGCGGCGCATATCCTAGCTGGCATGGCGCGCAAAAAATTCTAAAACGCAAACTTGATATAATTTTAAAACGTCGTTCTATTAAGCTGCAAGGACTTTATTTATATCAGATATTTCAACGCTGCCATGGCAACAGCAGAAGCAGTAGCAGCAGCAACAGCGCAAAAGTAATCCTTGCAAAATCCTGCAGAAAGCAAGTAGAGCGCGCAAACGAATGCAATGACGGCCATGCAAGAAATGCGCTCTTTTTAATAAATGAGCAGCACTAACACACACACACACACACCAACACAACTGAAATTGCAACGAAAAAGGACCAAAAAGCACTCACACCAGATTCGCGCTTAAATATTGTGCAAAAGTAAAATAAAATGAAATCGCGCCAAGCACTTTATTCCTTGGCAAATCGCTACACTTGCCTCCGTCGTTGATGGCACGCGAAGGACTCCAGAATCACACAGGGTTTGTGTGGCAATGTTTGCTCTCTTGCCTGCTAACTTGCAATGCAATAAATCAACCTCAAGTGTACGAATAGTAAAAACTTATTTCGTATTTGTTGATTTTAATGTTGGCAATACCGGGATACTGTGTTTACACAGCACGCAAAAACAAAAATATGTTTGCGGTAAACAAAAAAAAATAAAATACGAAAAACTATAATATTTAAAAATATTTCAACAGTTACTTATTTCGTAAAATAATATTTTATGAAAAGAAATTTGAATATTTTGTAACTAAATTTTAAAGATTAAGAAACGGATGCCCTTTAAAATAGGCAGCATTGTGTTTTAGTCATGACAAACGTACATGTAATAGAATTCAATAAAAAAATATATTTTAAACAGTAACTTAATTATCATAAACATATGTAATTAAGCCTTGTTTTCTATTACTTAACTGTAATAATTCTGAACAATATTATTGTAAAATTCAGTTACTATGAAATAAGATGCGATTTCTAATGTAAACTTAATATCAAAATACTTTCTAATTGCAATCAAACATATTTAAATCAATTTTTTTTAATCGGGTTAATGATAGCTTGGATTCAAGAATTGAAATCTAAACGGTTCGATTTCGGTTTTCTTCCTCGTTTCGGTTATGGTTTCGGTTTTAAGTTTTTAAAACGAAACGATTTCGGTATACCGGTTCCAAGTTAAGATTTCGGTTTCGATTTCAGTTTTTATACTATTGTTATTTATTCCATCGTAGACGCGGAAGCTCAGTGGTTAGTGCGTTGGACTGCGAGCCGAAAGGTCCCCGGTTCTAGCCTGGACTGGGGCTAACAACATCTTTTCATAGAAACATTTTTCTATACCGCGCTACATCTCGGCAGTAAATGGCAAACCTACGAGAGTAAAACCAAGCTCTCACCCGCCGTTCGGATTCGGCAATAAACTGTAGGTCCCACAACTTTGAGTACAAATATAACACGCACAGCACAAAGTGGTGAGGGAGCTCGGCCGAAGTTCTACACAGGACTGTAGCGCCAAACTATTATTATTATTATTTATTCCATATATATTAATCTTTTCAACAAGAAATGTAAATACATTTACAAAAATACTTATATATCTGCCAATTTTTAACCGATGATCTAATTTTTTTTACCACATGATAAGAAAATGTAAATCTATCAATTGACATTAATTTAAAAATGCATCAATTACTTTTTTATATTATTAATAAACAAACTCGAAATTTAAGTTTTTCACAAAAATGTATTTGGTGACTTTTCGTTCTACAACGACGATATATTACATAAACAAAGGCATAATTTTTATATGTTTATTTTTGTTTTCGTTGCTACCTTGTATGAATCGCATGATAACAGACAGACGGCTTGACACACACATTGCATGGTTTTGTATTTTAGTACAACCATTCAGTTGGCAACAAAAACTACTTGTACAACAACAGCCACAAGTTGTGTTTGTTGTACAAAACAATTTCCCGCGAAAAATCGATCACTTGTGGCGATTCGCATATTTTTGTTGTTGCGCCTGAAGAAGCAGCAGAAGAAATGTTAAACTAAAAAAGTGAAAACACATAAAAAGCAATTGCATTTAAATGTAGGTACACTGTTAAATCGTTTATATATTAAAAATATCATTTTTTGTTTAATAAATTAAAACATAAATCTCAACTAATGAAAATTTCTTTAATTACAGAAAAGAAAGTATCAAATATAATATTGTATAGTATGTTTTTTTGTAGTTGTGATCGAATAAACGAACAAAGCACATGCATAGTCGCACTACGAACGACGATAGCCTATCGAGGAAAGAAAAAACAAATAGCTTTGACTAATTTGTTCTAAAAACACGCAACTGTTTTTTTTTTGTCGAATTACCGCTATAGAAGTGATCGAAGAAAAAAATAGAAAAATAATGTGCCGATCAAAGTGCGTCGTTTTGGGAAATATTGTTCTTCAAAAAATCAACATGTATTCTCAATATGATTTTCTTACAGAAAGAAGTTATTTCGGGACTCACGATTTGAATTACATTTAAGCACATCTTGTATTTTAAAGCTATATAAAATAAAATATTTTTTGAGTTATCTCAAAATTTTTTAAAAACCGTTTTAAAACCGGTATAAAACCTAAACTTTTATATCGTATTTGGATATTGGTTTATATCTGATTTTCATATACCGATTTCGGTTACGGTTCGGTTTTAAAAATAAAACGATTTTAAATGGATATCAGTTTCGGTTTCGGTTACGGTTTCAATCATTGGTTGGATTTAAACGATAAACTAATTGCGTCCGTCTCTTTGATTCAGTGTAAACCGCTGAACCGATTTGAGCGAAGTTTTAGGTCGGTCCTAAAAAAATGTTTTTGTTAATCCAACAAAAGCTGCCAAAATCGATCCCCTTAAACACTATAGTTGTACATTTTTGTTTATTAACCAAACTTAATACTTTCGACGGTAAGTTTTAATAATTTATCGAAATATTCAATTATATGACAAAGAACTTTGTATTTATGGGTGTTGGAGAATGAATTAACTGACATCACTTATCGAAGGACAATTAAACATATGGAACTAATATATTAACCGCCGAGACCTTTCCAACGATATAGAAATATGAACGATGTGATCCGACTCTTGATAATCGAAATAAAGAAGATATCGTCACTGTCATGCCAAAGGGGCGAATGTGCATTTTTAAAAATGTTGGAAAATCAAATTTTGAATTAGAAAAAAAATAAAAATTAGAAAAATTTATATTTTCTTTAATTTTTTCTATGATTTTAGTTTATTCGTGAATTATTACAACGTATATAAAATATCTTTAGATTTGGACAACCTACTGAATTATAAATACGGATTTTGTGAGGCTATATCCTGATCAAAACGCAAATATTTTTTTATGATATAACTTTGTATTAGCGCAAGATAAAATAGTAATTTAGATGCATAAATTGTTTGTTTTTAAAACACCTATCGATTTGCATCATTAATTAAAAATATTTTTTCAACAATAATTTGCCATTTGTTATTTGCAGGTAAAATGTTTGGCAATTTATTTTTAAATAATTATGCAGTTCGATAGGTGCTTTAAAAACAAACAATTAGTACCTGAACACGACTATTATATCTTGCACCAATAAAAAATATAGCAAAAAAAACGAAAAAAATTCTAAAAATTGAAAATCTTGTCATGCCAAAAGGACGAATCTTTTAATTTTTTACTATAACTCTTTAATGGTACAAGATAAAATAGTGATGTAAAGGCATTTATTATTCGTTTTTAAAGCAACTATCGATCTGCATCATTAATTAAAAATATTTTGTCCAACATTAATTTGCGATTTGTTATTTGCAGGAAAATATGTTTGGCAAAATATTTTGAAATAATGATGCAGTTCGATAGGTGCTTTAAAAACAAACAATTAATACCTCAACACCACTATTATATCTTGCACCAATAAAAAGTTATGGCGAAAAAACGAAAAGATTCGCCCTTTTGCCATGACAAGATTTAAAATTTTTCAAATTCGCCCTTTTGGTTTTCTCTTTTGTGGCTAGAAATACCCTAAAAAATGACACGCGATTTTGGCACAGCATACTTGGGGATAAACTACATTCAAAAATGTAAAAAAAACGCAAATGTCAAAAATTGCACATTCGCCCCTTTGGCATGATAGTGACGATATAATGAAAAACGATTTGGCAGGCTCAAAAAAAAATTGTTTCAACACTTTCTCGAGGTAAAAATTACTACGTAAAAGTGTGTATTTTTTAGTGTAAATTTACAAATGTGTAAACAAAGTGTGTAAAAAAACGATTTATATAATTATTGTTTAATGTTACAACTATTTACGTGTACATATACATTTTATTTTCATTTTTAAACCATTGTTGTTCTATATTGTTTAACTTTGATATGCCGAATGTTTAAAATTAAACACGCGTGGTAAATTTACATATCATTTGTTTATTCTTAGACAAGCTTTGTTGAACTTTAGCACATTTTGTTGAAACTTGCGACTATTAGTTTGTAGTAAAAATGTCGCCAAGACGTGCTCATTCATTCTAATTAAACTAGCTTGTACCTCAGAAAAAAATCCTATTAAAAATTGTCAATAGGACAGTTATCGATTCAATAGTATACAAAAAATAAATATTTTCATGTAAACACAAAAACAATTTAATAGTATTTAATAGTATTTTGTGGTATTAAATGGAATTTACCTATTAAAATAATAATTTATCCTATTGACTAATTTGAATAGCAAAAAACTATTGATTTTATAGTATATTTTTCTGAGTGTAGTATAGACATCTATAAACCATGAACATCACCAGAAACCAGAAAACAGAAGATATTGGCTTTATAAAAATTGTATTTATGAATTTATATTTAAATGAAAATTAAAGTGTTCTCATTTTTATTTTAATAAAATTTCTTTTTATTTTTAGACTGTGAACGAAATGGATAGGTATCATTTTTGTTCTGTGTGAGTGAAATACCACGAACATTAATGCATTTACTTTTCTGATCTTCTGATTTTGTTTATATTATTTAAATAATAAATAAAAACAAAATAAAATTGATTTAAAAACTAATACATTGATGTTCTCAGAGCAAAATGATACTTAGAAATTTCTGAAACGCAATCTCCCGTAAAAATTAAAAAAAAAAATGAATGTTTTATTTTATACACTTTTCAATTCAGAAATGTTTAATTTTACACATTTTATGATTAAATTAACACATTTTATATTTAAGTTAACACCAAAAAAGAGTATTTTTCGCATTTGAATGTTTAATTTTACACATATATTGTTGATTCTTAAAGTTTAAATTATAAACATAAGAGATTCAATTTTAAATGCGTGTTAAAAAATGCGCCTATAAAGCGAGGAAACAAGTTGCCTCGCTTTATGATCGTAACATTACAAAAATGTTCTTTTGTGTGCGGTATTTGTACACGAGACCTTAAGAATACAAGGCCGGCTTCAAAAATGTTTACTTCAGGCGCAAAAGACAGGTTTGATCACCGAAGGCAACACAAGTAATCTTCAAAATTTCATTGATCTTTCTCTTCTAGTATTCCTGTAATCGAGAATTCAAAAAACAGAAGAACAGACGGACATTGTAAATCGCTAAATCGACCCAGGAGGTCATGCTGATTAATATTAAAATTTTTCCACACCGAATATACCTTCTTTTTGTATTACAATCGGCGTACTGAACTCAATATATAGTTTAGGGTATAAAAAGCAAAAAAACAAGAACACAAACAAAAATAATTGACACAAAAATGAAAATACTAAAACAAATGCAAGTGTTTTAGTATCAAAGACATAAACCAAATTGTTTTTAAACTTTTTTAGATTGGTTGTTGTCAAAAATACACTCCATTATAAGAACCGGCTATAAGAACTGACTTAACAATTAAGGGCCGGTTTTACAGTGGTAGTTTAAATAGATTTGTGGGTTAAATGTAGTTTAATCTTAGAATTTAGTTTTACATTGACTTTAAACTGTCGTTTAGAATCAGTTTAAACGTCTTACGTTGGCCGTTTAAACTACATTTAAAATATTAATGATTTTGACGGATACTATTCTCGAATACTATCCACGCTCTCAGTTTCTTGTTCCCGCATTGTGTGTCGGCATGTTTGTGTTCTATTTGTTTTCTTGTATTTCAGAATTGTTTGATTTAACTTCTATCGTCATATGTACTGAAGTTGCTCGATGTTTTGTATATTTCATTTATTTTATTAATCTAAAATCTATTTTCAATGCCTTGATTTATAAAATGTTTGCATAAAGTTATCAGCTGTTCCAAATGAGAGAAATAATCGATAATTTGTTAACATTTGCCAGTGATGCCATATTTATCTGACTTGACTCAGTTCATTTTAAACTTTCACTGTAAAACAGCTATCAAAGTTAAACGTCGTTTAAATTTATGAGACGTTTAATTAAACAAAGGTTAAACTAGATTTAAACTAGCACTGTAAAACCGGCCCTAAGTGAACCGAATAAGAGGTTGAGCAATAAATTGATTGGGCCAACAAATTTGTATTATATGTGTAAATTTGATAATAGTATCGATGCCAGAAGAATTTTTTAAGTTCATTTTAAATTTTATTATTCTATTTCTTAAGTTTTAACCAGGGGTTAAATTGTAAAAACAACGAAAATATTGCAATGCTGTGCTGACACAGTTTACAAATTTTCAAAAATTGTTACTTCTGCGGCCAATTTTGCAGAAACTACAACTTTTTACGATTTAATTAAATAAATAAAAAATAATAAATGTCAAATATTTAAAAGTGACTAAAATACATAAAAAACCTTTTCTGTAGTATAAGTCGAGTAGATAATATAGGTACTTACCCATTAAATCCATTTCTTAAATAAAATCCTTTCAAAATTATTAATTTCGTAGTATATGAACCATCTTAAATTATATATTCTGAAATGAATAAAAAAAAAAACTTTAATTTAACTAGTTATATAAAACATTAGGATACTGTAAAAAACAAATAATATTTTAAAGCAAAGAAGTAAGAGTCAAATTTAATAAAGTTTTATATAGTAAACCTATATTTGTTTATACATTAATTAACCTATTTTTATAAAAATTTAACGTCTTTCATATTTTGTTTGTTTGCCAAAAATTGCGCCAAATCTACTTTCCATATTATTTCATTAATATGCAAGAAATTTGTGGATTGTGGAGTAAAACTCAATGCGCATGCCTCTATCTGAATAAAGCACTTACCACACATAGATGGCGCTATCTATTCTATGCACAAAATCTGTGTCGATAACATGGTGCAAGAGGTGTTTTGGAAATGGTGCAAATTGTTTTCGCAACAAGCAAAATCAAATTGAACGAAAACAAAAATTGAATTTATATTTTTGAAAAGAGGATATAACGAAATTGTTTATGTTTTTTACGCATAACAGTGACTGCTAATATAAGCTAATACTAGAGTGTTATAGATTATTTAATTGATTAAACAATATTTACGCGGAAAAATTATATTATTTGGATTTCAAGAAACAATTTCAAATGCAACTCTACACTTGTTCAATAAATATGTATAGACTAAATTAAAATCCATATAGTATTCTGATGATTTCTTCCATACGCCATTGACTCGGTTTAGAAAAAAACGACAACGGTGTGGCGAACCAATTCTCGGAAATTTATAAAACATATATATATATATATATATATATATATATATATATATATATATATATATATATATATATATATATATATATATATATATATATATTATATGTAAAATTTGATCCATATACCAAAATGGTGTATAAAGCAATTAAGTTAAGTTTAAAATAGTGGATATGGAGCAAAGAGGACGCGTTAGACGGCCAGCCGAAAGGCCCCATATTCAAATCTGGGCTCGGGCTACAAAATATATTTTCATAGCAAAAAGAAGAAAAGAAAGAGGGGTAAAAAAGGAAGAGGGAAAAAAGGAAAGCGGAGAAGAGGGTAAGTTTTGACATTTGTTAAAATGGGTAGCTGTACACCTATTTCCTTTTTTTTTTGTAAACCACAATTCGTTTCCGGGAAAATATTATTTTCATGTATTTGAGCATAAAGTTAATATATATTTGACCAAAGTTCAATTGGGCACGTATAAAGTAAAATTCAGCCGTAAATGTAAATTTTATATATAGGGTATTTGAACATTAGTGGTCGGTTCACAGATCATAATAGAACGATCATACCCATTTTCACTGAAAAATTGAATAGGCATATAAGTCATCTAAATTAGGAGTTTTGTTGATCTAACTGTTTAATTTTTATTTTAGTAGTAGTGATTTAAACAGAAAGACGGACATCGCTAAATGATCAAGAATATATACATTTTTATATACCGGATATACTTCCACTGGGTGTTACAAATGGCGTACCAAACTGAATATACCCTTTCAATTAAGGTGTATTTTTAAAAATGCAAATTCGCCCCTTTGACATGACAGTGATAATGTCATATGCAAGTACAATAAATTTTGATGTACTTGATAGCTGAGACATTTCTGTTTATAAATATGAAACCGGAATTCCGATATCAATTCTTTTACGGCTTTTATTTGCAGTTTAATAGTGCATGTATCATCAAATAATTACAATTTAAATGAGAATAAAATCTTTGAATGACATTTTTTTCGATGTTACTGAATAACAATATCTCGCCACCCCATAATATATATTACTATTACTACATAGAGTCATAGTGAAATTGTTTACTATTGGTCATAATTCGTTTTATGGTTCTGTTTCTATGTTATTTTTTTTGAAGTTTAGATTGTTATTGTTTTACAAGTAATCGTCACGATTTACATTAACTAGTTCTTTGTAATATTTAATTCTTTGTAATAAGTAATGTATTGTTATGGTTACCCAATTTTTATATGAAATGTAATATGATAAATCTACAGCTGTGTGTATAAGTTAGGTTGTCGCCTTTTTCTTCACTGAATTATACATAGAATTTGAGTAACATATTCTGTGAACAGACATTAATAAATGACTTAGTTACCAGATTAATAGACTAATCGTTAGAGAATAACTCATAGAATAACATTTTTTTTTGTGATAACAAATGAGGCTTTGGGAATCAAAAATAGCTAAGTCCATGCTATGGTATTTTGAGAAACAGACGAAAAAAATTTATTAATCAAACGGTCATTTAAAATATTAACTGTCAAATGGGATCAAATACAATTGGATAAATACAAATATAGAATCACTACCTTGCATGGAAATTGAGGATCGTGTCATCCACTAGGTCAAACTCGACGGTGAAAAACGCATGAGCCAACATCCGGAAACTTCAGAAGAAAGGCGTCTTTTCCGATTCGGAAAAAACCGCATTCTGCGCGAAAAGCTTAATGTAGAGAGGCATTCGTAAAAGTTTACTAAACCCAGAATCGAAACCAAGACATCGCTCAGTATCGCTTCGTCGCTTTTGTAAATCGTAGGAGGAACCGACAAAAACCCACCAAAAACTCAACCCTGGGATGTGTTCTAATCGCAGTTGGTAGAACGCCAAACTAGAAAAGAGTACTCGAATCGGCTTAGAAAGACCAAAAAATGAATACAGAAGTAGTAGTTTTTTTAAAAACGCAGTAGAAGATACGTCCACCTCAGATATTCCGAAGGTAAGAATAATTATACTGATATAAGAGAATGTCTCACTAACAATTAAACACAGCTGATTTGTTGCAGAAGTCGAGAGAAGTGGGTGAAGATCCTCATTGCTCTAGATCTGCGACCCAAAAGCGAGTTGACCTGATTCTGGGCAGAAAAATCGCAAAATCGCTGGATCAACCAACTCAACAATAAGCGAAGTCACGTCCAGACAGCGCAAAGGTGTCTGAAGTTGTTGAGGGAAATAAATCACACGCCCTATCTCAAAACCCGCTACTTTGACAGGCCACACTACATCGAAGATAGCGGCTAATGAGTTTAGACGACCGACAAAGGTTGAAGATAAAATATCACACTAACTTGAGTCTGCCGATGCGGGTTGCTTCAAATAAGATATAACCCTCGACACTTCGAACCCTGAAAATTAGAGTAGAAGACCATAGACGGTCATCCCAAAGAACACAACCCATTGTCTACATAGTAGACAAGGCAACTCGGAAAAAGTAGTATAAAACAGATAAAATAATGGTTGAAGATAAAATATTAAATTATCCTGAGTCTACCGATTCGGGTTGCTCCTAACGAGATATATACCTCGACACTTCAACCCTGAAAATTAAAGTAAACGACCAAAGAAGGTCGTCCCGAAGAACACCTACAACGAAGGCTGCATACTGGTCTCTAGAGAAAGCAAATCGAGGGTGAGAACTGGCGACTTCTTGAAAGTCAGTTGTTTCTTCTTGTCCTGAAACTGACGGAACTGTTCAGTCAACTCCCTTACTTTGGTAACATTACCAACCAAAACGTATACAAGGTCGTGCAATTCCGTGGCGACGCGGGAATGGCTCGAAAAGATGGTAAACAAATTGAAAGGGGTTTCGAACGGGGCTTGGCTGGAAGTTATCCCAGTGGAGAACATACCGAGATGGCTCAAGGTTAGAGTGTTCATCACTGGACCAACGAATTCATGAATTCATAAGGAATGCTTGAATGTCTTGAGATGATACAATGTCAGAATAAGAACATTTACCCGTCACAGGATTGGGAGATTGTGCTCATGAGGAACCCCAGGCGGAGAAGCTACTACAAAAAAGTGGCTCTGGTATCATCATCGATCTAAGCAGCGTGGAAAAGGTTGTATAGAACAGATAAAACAACGGTTAAAGATAAAATATCAAACTATCTAGAGTCTAACGATGCGGGTTGATCCAAACGAGATATATCCTTCGACACTTCAAACCCTGAAAATGAGAGTAAAAGACCAAGACGGTCGTCCCGAAGAACAACTACAACGAAGACTGCATACAGGTCTCTAGAGTAAGTACAACATTTAAAGTTGATAAAATAAAGTGTATGAAGTTCTAATTTGAGATAAATGTATTATAATATAAAATTTGTAGCCATAAGTTAAGGGGGTGTGGAACACAAAAATATATAATTTTAAAATTAAAAGTAGAAAATATGAAAAGACAATGCAAAATAAACCCCCAAACACTTATTTTGATTTGTGTTCGCAGGCATAGAATCAAACGACAATTTCTCCTGCCACACACACACATACACTTTAAAAGCACTTCATAAGCTTAATTTAAAAATCTACCAGCAAAATATAAAAACAACAACCTAATAAAAATCATATATAAGCTTAAAAACAACAGCCCACATCATGAATTTTTTTTTGTTGTTTTATTGCAGATGGGTTTAAAGGCAAACTGTTGGTTGTGCCGTTGTCAGACAACGAGGACTTTATAACCTGCCAGACTGCGAGCAACGCAAGGGAGGCGGACACTGCATATTTGGTGCCGAAACTGGGTTCTTTGGCACATTAATCTCCGTTTGTCGATAAAATAAGCAAATGCAGTACGCCTGTACCACTGCCTCAGTGGAAGAAAAGGGAGGTGGGATGGAAACGATGAACTAATGGCAGCAGGTAGCACCAGAGTTTTGTTGCACGATGTCGTTTAAATTGGCTCATGAATTTTTTAAAAGGATTTTCATGCCAACGTCACCCCCCAAAAACACAGTCAAAGAAATACACAGAATACAGATGTAACATATACTGTACGGTACACACACACAGACACACACGGACTTATTAGCTTGGGCGCCGATCTAATTTTTTGGCAAATCTGTTGCCAAGTGAGTCAAAGTTCAGAGGCGCACCAAAGGAACTACGCCACTTTGTCGTTCTTCAGCCCATCCATTCAAAATTCAGATATATGCAGTCGCGGGCAAAGGTGACTGTGTCTCATACTCTCTCTCTCTCGGTCGCTCTCTCTTTATATCGCTCTTTCTCGGTGTATGCCATACCAAGTTTACTCAATTGGGCATAAAATAGGCCAAAATGTGTGTGTGTGTGGCTGGTTGTGTCTCTTAACGAGGCGGGCGAGTCCTGTTGCTTTTTACTTGCATGTGAATCTTGTGACTGGGTCGCTGGTTATAAATTTAAATAATTTATAATATGGCGCAGAATTAGGTTATGGGTTTCGTATATCATCAACACCAGTCAGATGATGGTACTTAAAAATTAATGCTATGAATTATTTATGTTATCAGGTGAACATTTATTTCAATTAAATCAAGTTTATTGTCAATTAAAATTACACATACACCTGCTTTCTTTATAGCTCAGAAACCTGTTTTTAATTGGTATCGTTAATTGTTTCATTAATGTTTTATACAGTTTAATTATAGTTTAATTTCTATATAGAATATATGAAAGACTTGTCTTAATATCTTTTTTTTTTGTTAAAATGTTGCTCAACAATGGACTATTTTTATATGACAAAATATGCCGATACGTGGTGTACCATAAAAAGTGATCGAAAATTTTAAGAACATCATATATATTATAAGATGTTTCAAGAGGTATACAGTAAATTGAATTCATCTAAAGAATATTTAATATAAAATATGAATCATTTGCCTGTCATCGTGGTACTAGCGAGAAAAATAAATTTTTCATACAAAATTTTCAACATTCGACAGCATTTTATACATAACTTCTGAACAATTTAAACTACCACTCTAATTAAAATCTTAAATAATAGAGAAAATCTCATTATTTTCATATTCATTTACAAATTTTAAAAAGGTAGCTTTTGAGATGTGTCATTTTGAAATATACTTTGTTTAAAACTGACCCTTATTAAAGCGACATGGTATAAATATTTTAAGACATCTTTTTTTAAATATTATTATCTTTTAAATGACACATTTTGAAGACTTTATTGAAAAATTATATATGTATAAAAAATTATATTTTTTTAGTTTCTCGAGTTTTTTTTTTTTTTTTTTGAATCATGTAAAAACCGCCAAAATCATTAATAATTAAAACAAGTTGGGATGGTTAGATCACATGGGAAATTTTAAATTTTGTGTTATTTGATAGTTCGGATTATCAAAATTATAGTCGGTCTAAGCCGACTATAAATACCCTACACATATGTGTGGTTACCATTCAAAGTGTTATATAGGTCACCAGGGTATACAAATCCTGAAAATAACTACAAACTTTCCATCACTGAAGAATTTTCTTTCATTTGATACCCATATTTACAAATGGGTAGGTGTACCGAATTTCAATTGTTTTTTGGGAACCACAAGTCGTTTCGTGGAAAAACATTATTTTCATGTATTTGAGCATAATGTCAATATATATATGACCAAAAAAGTTTACCTAAGCACGTATGCAGTAAAATTGATTTGTAGATGTAAATTTTATATGAGGTATTTGAACATAAGTGGTCGGTTCTCAGGTCACAATAGACCGATCATGCCAATTTTATTGTTCAGACAGCTTAGATATATAAGTTATCTAAATCTAAAGTTTTATTGCTCTGTAATCGTGATTTCAACAGACAGACAGAAGGACGGACATCGCTAAATCGACTCACTCGATCATGATGATCGAGAAAATAATACTTTATCATACCGGAGATGCTTTTTTCAGGGTGTTACAAACGGCGTACCAAACTGAATATACACTATGAAAAAAGTGACGTAATAAAATTAAATAAAATTTATTTAAATTTAATTTAAATACTCTTGTAATAAATAAAGTAATACTCTATTCATAAAAATATTACGCGCTTATTTAATTTCAAATTAAATAAAAAGTATTCAATTTTATTACTTTTGCAATTAAATTCATTATTTCAAAAAAATTATATTATAGAAATATTTTTAACATTATTAAAGTTTGTTTTTTGTAAGTAACCACGAAAAAATTATGTAATACGTGGGCATGTGTCCAACCTATAGGACCACCGTGAGTGATAAAAAATTTCGAAAAAAGTAAAAAATAATAATATTATCTTTTCCTAACCTTTACATGAAAAAAATAGTTTTAAAATACCAATTGACAAGTTTATGATCTTGTGATTAAATTAAAACTTAATTATCTTAATAAAAAGTAATAAAAAATATTTACATCAAATTTTATTACCTACGTAATAAATTTAAATAAAAAGTATTTACTTTAATTTTAAATAAAGATATTTAATTTAAATAAAAGAGACAACGGGTGAAAAACGTGTCGAAAAGTATTTAATTTTATTGCTTTTTTATTTAATTTTATTACTTTTTTCCCTCAGTGTACCCTTTCACTCTTAGTGTAGAGGGAGTATACAGAAATAAATTAACATCACTTGTTAAAGGTGACTTTGGAGGTCAAATAAACGTTTAGGACAAATATATTATGCCATGGCCTTTTAACGATACATAAAACTTGATGATCGGACATCGATTAAAGAAGCTATGATGGTTGGCGGTTTTTGGTGGGATAAAAAAAAATATATTTCTGACACTTTCACGAGGTAATCTTTCATTTTAGGGGCGGACTTTCAATCATATTTTTTTCGACCCGGACTAATGTGAACACATCGTTCAGAAATATAGGTATTACGATGCAAAAATAAATGATATATGTACTTTGCCTCAAACACATTGAACTATCGAATATGTTTTATATCTCGAATGTCAGATATGTCGTTTTAAGGAAATATAAATTAATATTGGTATAGTTGCTTCAGATGGGCACACCAATTTGTGAAAATGACAAGTTTTACAATGGTAAATTGTGGACAATTGATTTTTAATATCGTAAGATTTAGTGTAGTGGATTTTATAATTTTAATTATAGTTTTAGTGTATTTTTTTGTGAGGTGATTTTGGAGCCGCGGTAGCTCAGTGGTTAGTGCGTTGGACTGCGAGCTGAAAGGTCCCCGGTTCAAGCCTGGACTGGGGGGCTAACAACATCTTTTCATAGAAACATTTTTCTATACCGCGCTACCTCTCGAAGGTAAATGGCAAATCTTCGAGAGTAAAACCATTGCCTATGAAAAGCTCTCACCCGCAGTTCGGATTCGGCAATAAACTGTAGGTCCCACTACTTTGAGTACAAATATAACACGCACAGCTCAAAATGGTGAGAGAGCTCGGCCGAAGTTCTATACAGGACTGTAGCGTCAAACTATTATATTATTATTTTGGAGTGGTGAATTTTAAAGTGCTGAATATTTCACACCAAATTGACTAGTGGATGGAACTCGCCTTCTTCGATTTTAATGAAATTTGATCAATTGATAAGGGATATCGAGATACTCATTAACCATTTATTTTTTAAGACATATTATATATGAAAATCAATACAAAAGTGATTTTTGGCCAATTTTTTGTGTAACTTTGAAACACTTTAACTCTGGACTAGTGATCGGTAAAAATAAAAACAAAAATGATCAAGGCATATCTCGATACTATTTATCAGTTTCTCAAATTTCACTGAAATCTAAAAGAAAAATCTCAAATTTGACTTTTTTGGTCGATTTGGTGTGGAATGGTTCATTTATATTTTGCATATTTTACAAAGGAAATGTATGAAAAACTAGATATTACAAATATGATCACGATTTTTACATTATGATGAGGCTATTAGTTTTTTTCTTAGTAACTACCAGAAAGTATAAAAAAAAATTCTCAAAACTGCCTCAAGAATTGATTGAATATGGGGCTTAATATTTCAGTATTAGTTTTAACTTTTTAATTATAATAATATTAATATTATTTTTTTAATTATAATAATAATAGTTTGGCGCAACAGTCCTATATAGAACTTCGGCCTAGTTCTCTCACCATTTTGAGTTGTGCATGTTACATTTGTACTCAAAGTGGTGAGACCTACAGTTTATTGCCGAATCCGAACGGCGGGTGAGAGCTTTTTCATAGGCAATGGTTTTACTCTCGTAGGTTTACCATTTACTGACGAGAGGTAGCGCGGTATAGAAAAATGTTTCTATGAAAAGATGTTGTTAGCCCCAGTCCAGACTATAATGTCTTCACACGACTGTTTTATCTTGTACTAATAAAACGTTATCGCTTTGAAATAGCGAAATTCGAAAAATTGAATATCTTGTCATGCTAAAAAGGCGAATATTTTCGTTTTTTTGCTATAACTTTTTATTGGTACTAGATAAAATAGTACTGTATAGTAATTAATTGTTTGTTTTGAAAGCACCTATTAATTGGAATAATTATTTTAAAATATTTTTTCGAATTTTTCTAATTTGCAAGAACAATGTTTGGCAAATAATTTTTTAATAATGATGCCAATGATAGGTGCATTAAAAACAAATTAATGCCTTTATACGACTATTTTAATTTGTACCAATAAAAAATTTGTGTTTTGAAATAGCAAAATTCGAAAAGTTGAAAATCTTGTCATGCCAAAAGGGCTAATATTTTCGTTTTTTTGCCATAATTGGAACAAGATCAAATAGTACTGTAAAGCAATTTATCGGTTGATTTGAAAGCACCTATCAAATGGCATCATTATTTCATTTTAAAGATTTTTGAAAAAAGTTTGATAATGTTTTTAAATAATGATGCCAATCGATAGTTGCTTGGAAAACAATCAATTCATACCTTTAAAGCACTACTTTATCTTGTACCAATAAAAAGTTCTGGTAAAGATTCTGGTAAGATTCGCCTTTTTGGCAAGACAAGATTTTAAATTTTTCAAATTTGCCCTTTTGTTTGTGTCTTTTGTCGATAGAAATATTCAACAAAACCACACACGATTTTGGCACAATATAATTGAGAAAAAACTACGTTAAAAAATGTAAAAAAAAAAAACCAAATGTCAAAAATTACAAATTCGATCCTTTGGCATGATAGTGACGATATGACTATCATATCCAGAGGGACATGACATGCAATTAAAGTGTCTTCTACGGATAGTAGTTACTTCGCAGTCCAACGCACTAACCACTGAGCTACCGCGGCTACATTTCAATATATTACAAATGTTTAAAATTTGATAATATTTCATTTATTGACTATATAACTTTTTCAATAGATAATAAAATAATTTTTCATGACGATGGTGCAATTGATTTTAAAGTTGAAAATTTCTGACTTGGTGTTACTAAAATATTAAAATTTTAGATGATTTTATTAGATATTTAAAGAATAGTTAAAAATATACAACAGAAAATAATTATAAATGAACAGTAATTAAAAAAATATTAATGAAGTAACAATATGTGGAACATTAACGAACAAAACAATTCCCGCTAATTATTTTTAAGTCAGCTATGCACATATTAACATAACAAATAACTTCTTATCTTGTATGATATAAAATATCAATAGACAGCAAATGTTCTCGCATCACTTCAAGTAAAATTAATAATAATAAATATATATTGAATAAACAAACTTGTGAAGTAATAGACAATTTTTAATTATCACAGCAATTATTTTTCTATAAATCAAAGGTGACACCGAAGCAGAGCATTCAGTGCAAATTTATATCTAGCAGCTACTACAAGTACTCAAGTACTATCGGTTAATTACAGACATAGTTAAAGATACGCAATACAATAGTCGCAGTACGGGTTTAAACCTCGGTGACAACGGACGCGTTATTAAAACAAAACACTGGCAAAACTTTAAAAAAGTGCAAAAAGTGAAAAATGCATAATAAGTATGTTTTACAAGATAAACAGATAATAATTAAACTATAGTGTATTTTTAAAAAATCATAAATCTGCAATTGTTCAAAACTAAATTCAATGCTACTTCGTACGAAATTTTACATAGTGTATGAATTCACGATTTATTTAAATACTAAATCCAAGTATCGAATCATAATACGGAATTGTTTTGTTAAACAAAAATATGTTATTTTCTTTTTACATCAATGAGTGACAAAATCAATTAATAAATTTAATAATTAAACTGATAGTTCAAAATAAAATATTCAAAATATTCAATTTCTATACAAAAAAGTTCAATAAAAATTCAGAAATTTCATTTAAAATTCAAAACACTTCAATTGGGGCATTCCATAGTGACGGGCGTTACATTCGTACGATTAAAAACCTTCTCATTTGATAAATAAAAAAGGACAGATATATTTTTAGAATGCTGAGGATAGATCCTATGGTTCTCTATGCATGTATAAAAAAAGTGTTGCCATAGGTCCTATATCTTTCTAAAAATTTAAAGTTAAATGCTGTGACGGGCGTTACACGCACTTTTTCTAAAAACAGAGTTTACTCCACAAAATATTAAATTTAAGCTAAACTAATGGGACTCTGGAGAATAAGTATATCTCAATTACTTCATTAATAATGGGAGTTCTCCCCTCTATAATAAAATTCTAAAATGGTTACTTTGATCACTGTTTTATAAAGTATCAAAACTTGTGACGGGTGTTACACATTTTGTGACGGGCGTTACCTCTACGAATTCTATACAAATATACATGAAAATTCAAATTATGAATTGCAATTTTTTGATGAAAAAGATCAAATTTTTGTGGTAGGAATGGTAAATCGTTATTTTAAGGCACACCGTCGACATATAATTTATGTGGAAAACTAAATATTTCGTTTTGAAAAAAATATGTTATATATAACCATTCTATTAAATAACTATTCTGTCTGCATCATTTGTAGTCCGTTTCCTTCGCATGCTTACGTAAATAATTTTCGCATATCGAAAATAATGTTTTTTTTTTGAATTTTTTATGATTTTTTTTGTAAGGTTTGGAATTTCCCTTTTTTATCTGTGCTTATTGAATATTTTTGAATATTTATCACTTTTTATATGGTTTAATAACAATATAAGTGATTATTGATGCATATATGAACAAATATATAATTTTGCAGTTTTTTTGGTTTTGCGATTATTGTTATTTGTGACGGGCGTTACAATATTTTGGATGGATATAGCAACCATCTGGAATATCTATGAGACCAAAGAGTATAAAAATTGAATAGATACGACAAATATCTTTACTTTCACAAAGTTTCCCAGTTGTACGTTTGCAAAATAGTTCGCAAAATAACTTTTACTATTTTTTTGTGACGGGCGTTACAACTCATAAAAACAGTTTTAGTTTGGTTAATTGTCAGTACTTTGAACCACTCATCACCAATGCAATATGTGGAATACTTTTGCAAACAAATTACCTTTAAAATTGTACTATTAAATTTTTTTTTCGGATTTAAAACAACGAAACTACAGTGTTTCATATATTGCCTCAATTTTATACTATAATAAATTTCAAAAAATATTTGACTTTAATTGAGAAAAAAACCTATTTGCAATGCATTTTGGTAAATTCTGATCACAGAATATGAAATAAGAAGTATTTCTTATTCTAAAAATCATCAAACGGAATCAATATGTTTAACTTTAATATATCACACCTTGGTAACGTTTTCTGTGGAATGCCCCAATTGTAATTTAAAAAATTTCATATGAATTTCAATTGATATTATCTGAATTACAAATAGAAAGTTATCAATATTAATTGATGTAGGTATTCTAAAAATTCAATGGAATTTCTGAATTGTGTTTGTTGTGTTGTGTTTTGAATTTCATATGAAAATTCTGTATTAAAATTGTAAAATGTGTTCTGTATTAAAAAGTGTTATGAATTTCATATGGAATGGCATTGATATTTTCGGAATTACATTTGGTAATGGCGTAGTAGGCATTTTTTAATTCTAATGGGTACAACAGCAAAAAGTAATGCATAAAATGCAAAAAAAAAAATGCATTTTATTTTTTGCAAATAACAAAAATTTACAAAAATATTTTAAAATACTGATGCCAATCGATAGATGCATTAAAATAAACAATTAATGATTTCACACGACTGTTTTATCTTGTACTAATAAAACGTTATCGCTTGGAAATAGCAAAATTCGAAAAATTGAATTTCTTGTCATGCTAAAAAGGCGAATATTTTCGTTTTTTTGCTATAACTTTTTATTGGTACTAGATAAAATAGTACTGTATAGTAATTAATTGTTTGTTTCGAAAGCACCTATTAATTGGCATAATTATTTTAAATTTTTTTTTTCGACTTTTTCTAATTTGCAAGAACAATGTTTGGCAAATAATTTTTTAACAAACAAACAATTAATGCCTTTATACGGCTGTTTTAATTTGTACCAATAAAAAATGATTGTTTTGAAATAGCAAAATTCGAAAAATTCAAAATCTTGTCATGTCAAAAGGGCTAATCTTTTCGTTTGTGTGCCATAACTTTTTATTGGAACAAGATCAAATAGTACTGTAAAGCAATTTATCGGTTGATTTGAAAGCACCTATCAAATGGCATCTCATTTTGAACATTTTTGAAAAATGTTTGATAATGTTTTTAAATAATAATGCAAATCGATAGTTGCTTGGAAAACAATCAATTCATACCTTTAAAGCACCTCTTTATCTTGTACCAATAAAAAGTTCTGGTAAAAAAACGAAAAGATTCGCCTTTTTGGCAAGACAAGATTTTAAATTTTTCAAATTCACCCTTTTGTTTGTATCTTCTGTCGCTAGAAATATTCAACAAAACCACACACGATTTTGGCACAATATACTTGAGGAAAAACTACATTAAAAAATGTAAAAAAAAACCAATGTCAAAAATTATAAATTCGATCCTTTGGCATGATAGTGACTATCATATCCAGAGGGACATGACATGCAATTTAAGTGTTTTCTATGGATAGTAGTTACATCAAATATTGTTCATTGCTTCGGTGGGAGAAATAACACTAGATATCAAGAAGATGCCGTTTTTATTTATCTACTAAGTGTGATTTTCCAATGGACTTCAAGATTCTAAACACGACCTCATACAAAGTTTTTCTATTATCCTTCTATTATCCTTCATAATTTGTTTTTGCAAATCACTTTTAGTCTTCTGATTAAATACAAATGAACTTACACGATTTTTGATTTAAATTTGTGATGATCCTTTCTTCAACTTTTTATTGGAACAAGATCAAATAGTACTGTAAAGCAATTTATCGGTTGATTTGAAAGCACCTATCAAATGGCATCACTATTTCATTTTAAACATTTTTGAAAAATGTTTGATAATGTTTTTAAATAATGATGCCAATCGATGGTTGCTTAGAAAACAATCAATTAATACCTTTAAAGCACTACTTTATCTTGTACAAATAGAAAGTTCTGGTAAAAAAACGAAAAGATTCGCCTTTTTGGCAAAACAAATTCGTCCTTTTGTTTGTGACTTTTGTCGCTAGAAATATTCAACAAAACCTTGTAATTTTTCAAAATTTTAAAATTAAATTAAAAATGTCATACGAAACAAAAAAATAATTTCTTAATCGAATTTATGAATTTGACTTTAATCTCATGATTTAAAAAAAGTGATTTGTAAAAACAAAGTACGAGGTTATATAAAGTTATAGATCAAGTTTGATATAAAATATATACACTTAAAAAATTATGAAAATGATGGATGTTATGCAAAAAATAACAGGTACATCTTAAATTTTATATTTTTGCGTTTAACTTGTCATAACTTTGTTCAGATCCATCTGAAATGCACTAGATTTATTACATAATATTAGTTAAAGTATTCTCAATGGAATACAAAAGAAATCAATTAAAAAATTTATTCTGTAAAAAGTTAAAGTTTAAAATTTGTAAAAAAACATACTTCACTTAGTTTTAAATAAAAAATAATAAAATACTCTATTTTTTTATTTGCAGTCAAGTAAATTATTTGTTTCTGCTGCTCGTTGCTGTAGTATCCGTGACCAGAGCGCAAGTATTTCGTAGTGGAAAATGTTCGGAAAAAGTACAAACTCAACAGGATCTCGATTTGTCCAAGGTTAGTCTTTTAAAACTGTGACACATTTTTAATAAAAAATCATTTTAAAGCTTTTTTTTTTAATTCCCATGCAATAGTACATAAATGTGCGATGGTATGAGCATTCAAAGTATCCATTCGCTTTTGAGTTCAATGGCAAATGCATCTATGCCACGTACGGTTCATTGCCATCCGGTGATGTATCCGTACACAATCATCAAAGAGATCGTCTGTAGGTGTTGTGGTTTTTTTTTTATTTGAAATTCAATTAATTTAACTATATTTTAAAGCACCCAGCAACAAAAAGAGATTCAGGGTTCAGCAAAAGTTGTTGCACCAGGAAAATTCAAAGTGCAATTCCCTGGAATGCCATGTAAGTTGGTGTCTATTGTGGTTTCACAATTAATACAAATAATATAAAACATATCTGTATATTAAATCGACCTTTAATTTTCTGCATTCAATGAACTTGTTGTAGACAAAGTCAATTTTTTAATTACTGGTTTGCAAAAAAAACATGTTTAATTCGTTGCAGCGAATATTAGTTTTAATCGATGAGAACATGTTTATCTATCAATTGGCATTTAACATAACATTGACCTCAATTTTGTCTACTTTTGCAGCCTTCCTCGGTGGCGCAGACTATTGGGTTTTATCCACCGATTATGAACAGTATTCTGTTGTCTACTCATGTACCGAACTATTTGGGCTTTTTCACACAGGTAAGTTTTTTTTCTATAAAGAACAGAGTGCAAAATCATTCTTGCATAAATTATTAAAGTAGTGTATAAACAAAATAAAAATAAATTATTAAATAGATAAATATACGTAAATTATCGTTTACGGTTTTTATTTGCATTTGAATTGCAAAGGCATATCATATTTTCGTAGTAAATTTTTGATTTTTTTTGTATTTTGTAGCTGCGATCTCTTTGAGTATGGATATAAAAACGGTTTTCCAATATCAATGCATTTAAAAGTTTTATTCCCATTTGAATTGGTACTATGAGATATTTGAAATGATCAATTTAAATTTATTAAATTCAAATAAAGGCAGTAAACGAATTGATATCAGACTACCATTTTCATATTTAAATTCAGTTATGTCTCAGCTATGTTTTATGTTTTTCATATATTCGTCCAAAAATTTGAAATGCACTTTCCTTTCAATTGTAAATAAAATCCTTTAACAAAATGATCTAGAAAACTGGGTATTTTATTTTTTATCGTATTTTGAGTTTTGTCGTACGGTGTATTAATTCAACAAGCGTCCAAACTCTTTGGAGATAAAGAGTAAAATACGCGCTATGAATGACACACTCTATAATGACCTTAATACAATCCACGATTGAGATCTTGGTAATAGAGTTGATTATAATGCAAGCAAGACCCAATGTTTTCCGTTGCCTCACAAAAGAATGGATTCGTCCCTCCCACTGTGGAAATTGCGGAGTTATCTGTTCTTAACTCTTTGGGCATATCAATTCAATGTGAACTCCCTAGCAATGATCATATATTTCATGAGCGAAAGAGTGCTTCGGTTTTCTAAAAGGGTGTAAGTCATACTTCAACCCAGTTGCACTGTCTATACCACCTATATTTGGCATAAGATGGAAGTAATGCATACATTTGGGCATAATCATCTTTAGAGTTCTTGGACAGTATCCAGCAACGTGTGATATATTTAATAAGGAACGAAAATATTTCTTCCTCTATACCATAGGTTGTGTAAGCCTATTATATAGGAGTTACAATGGTAAGCAGAGACCGCAAAGATCCGAAACAGTTTCGATTTTTGGAATCGGTACCCGAACCGTTATTAAACCAGTTGGGAAGGTTAGATCACATGGGAAATTTTAAAGTAGGTGTTATTATGATAGTAAGGATTATAAAAATTGTAGTCGATCTAAGCCAACTAAAAATACCCCACAGATATGTGCGGTTACCATTCAAAGTGGTATATAGGTCATCAGGGTATACGAATCCTGAAAAAAACTACAAACTTTCAGTCGCTGAAGAATTTCCATTCATTTGATACCCTTATTTACAAATGGGTAGGTGTACCGAATGTCGATTTTTTTTTTTTCGGGGAACCACAAGAGGTTTCGCGGGAAAACATTATTTTCAAGTATTTGAGCATAAAGTCAATATATATTTGGCCAAAAAAGTTTACCTAAGCATGTATAAAGTAAAATTGATCTGTAGATATAAATTTAATATGTGGTATTTGAATATAAATGGTCAGATCACAGGTCACAATGGACCGATCTCGCCAATTTTTTCACACATACAGCGTAGCTGTATAAGTAATCTAAATTGTGAGTTTCATTCATCTAACTCTTCAATAGTAGCGATTTTAACAGACAGACGACTCAGGAGGTCATGCTGATCAAGAATATATATTCTTTTTCATACCGGAGATCTTCCTTCTGGGTGTTACAAACTGAATATACCCTTTCACTCTTAGCGTAGGATATACAAATGTGTGGAACCGGAATCGGAACTGCTATTTTTAAACACTTGGCACCAGAACCGATATTCCAAAGGTCCTTGAAAAGGACCGCAAAGAACCGGAATCGGAACCGTTTATATTGTTTGCACCGGATCCGGAATCGGAACCGTTATTGGTAGAAACCAAAATCGGAACCGCTATTTTAAAATTCGTGCAACCAGAATCTGATTCGGAACCGAAATTGCATAGGGTTTTACTCCATGATTGTATGTGTTCGGGCGAAGTACATGATTTGATTCTACCAGTTCGTTTGTTCTCTCGTTCTACTCTCTGCCCAACCAACTTATTCGGTTCTCTCAACCGCTTAGTCGGTTGTTATTGTCGCAACTAAAAAAAGTTGTAGTTTGTACTGCAACCAACTGTTTTAGAACAAATTTAGTACAGATTTAGTACAGATTGGGAGTGTGTTTAGACTAATATTTCAAGTGTACAATGGGAGGGAAATATGGGAGTTCCACCAACTAATTTGTGAACAATACGATTTAACCGAATGAAGTTAGTTGGTACTACTAACTTGTTCGTTCGTCCAACCTCATGCCAAAAAAGGATTGTCCTGTGTGTACGTAGTGTACTCACAAAACAATGCATTATAGATTTATGCGTTTATTTCTTCCGACATCTTTGTTATTAACAAGTTCCATATCGGATATGCTGCGTCATACCAAAATGAATATACCCTTTCACGCTTAGTGTAAAAAATGAATTGCACGTGTAAATAATATTATCAATAAATTTTCTCTTATTGAGAATAACATGAATGCATTTGAATCAATAGAAATTAAATGATAATAATATAAATAAAATATAAGTTACAATTATCATTTAAATTGTTTTATTTATTTGTGTGTAGCTTCTGTTCGACACGTGGTCGCTCTTAGATACAAATGCACTCATGCATTTCGTATTTTTATAATATTTTTACTTGTTTTTCATAAAGTGTTGTAGCATTTATATTACAACAGATTCGTTGTACTTTGGCTACTTTATTTTCAATATTCGCAAATATTGCCTAATGAAGATACAATCATGGAAAGAGCGATAGTTAATGATATATTTATAATATTAGATATTATCATTAAACAATTAGCTTTTATAGTAAGATTATCGCATTCAATACGAACTAGGAACATTCTAGAAAACTACTCTATAAGTTTTGTAAAGGGTTTTTCAAATGGGACGCTACAAAAGTAGAGCGACAGGGACAGCAAACGACGCCATATTGCTTGCCGCTCTTTTGACATTTCTCTTCAGTAAGGTTTGCCATTTCATGATGGAAAGATATACGAATTCGAATTTCGGTAGTAAATTTTAATAATTTCGACTCGTTGTTGGCTCGTATATCTTTCCATCAGGAAATGGCAAACCTTACTGAAGAGAAATGTCGAAAGAGCGGCAAGAAATATGGCGTCGTTTGCTGTCCCTGTCGCTCTACTTTTGTAGCATCACTGTTGAAAAACCCTTAAAAAAACGTTTGTAGCGTTCTTATTGAAAAACCCTATATTAAACAATTTTGTAATGCAAAAACTAATTTGTCGGGCTCTAGGTCCACCAACTGCAATATGTATTTTGGTTACCTATAACATCGATTTGTATAATGAACAAAATGCGAATTCTGTTCTGCACAAAGTGACGAGAAGGCAAGCAGCAAAAACTGCACCAAGTTTAATTTTTGTCAATTACTGTTGTTGTGCTGCAGCAAGTTCGTATAGGCTGTAGAGTCTCTACAGTGTTCAAATACGAGAACTGCACTTTGGATAAAAATTAAATCAATGGATTTGTGTATTTTTATAAGCCGTGCCCTTGCGTCACAATTTAATGTTGTTTATTTTTGGTCGACCTTAAAATAGAGTAATGCATTTTTGCTGCTTGCCTTCTCGTTCGCATTTTTCATTACTCTATAAACAATTTTGTACATTTTTCACCAGTCTCACCTATAAATTATATGCTCTCTGTTATTGAAAAAAAAAACATGTGCTAGAAAATACTAAAAAATATTTTAAGAGAGTCGAAAAATAAATACATTTTTAGTGAGTATTTGTGAGTAGATAGAGTGAACATTATTACGTACATGTTATGTTGTCGGCAATAATAACTTAATTAAACTTTGTTTTAATTGTCGTTTTGACACATTTCAACAACTTGTATTACGTACTACGGTTTAAGACGATAACACGTTTAGTTTGTTATTGTTTAGTAAAGTTGTTAAACGTAGCAAACAAATAAAAGAATTATTAGGTTAGTAATTAGTCAAACAAAATATAAAAATGGAAGGCACTTCTTATCATAAAATTTATATTTTTTTATTTTTCAATATTAAATACATTATAAATTAATGCTACACACAAAGAAAAAGATAGGTAAATCTAACCGAAAACGACGGTTAAAATTCCAGTGACCGAGAAACGTGGTAAATCGAACCGACTAAAAATTGTTAAAATAATAGTTCGTGAAAATAGTTCGTTTACCATGAAAAATAGTTCATCTACCAAGAATAATAGTTCGATTACCATGAATAATGGTTCATTTACCATGAAAGATAGTTCGTGTGCCATGAAAATAATTCATATACTATGGACAATAGTTCATTTACCATAAAAATAGTTTATTTACCAAGAAAAATAGTTTATTTTCATGAAAAATAGTTTATTTACCATGAAAAATAGTAATTCACGGTAGTATAAAGCAATAAAAAAATATATTTTTAATATTTAAACGTATTTCTACGCATCAATTAAGATTTTCTTCACAGCGTCATCTACTTTTTCCAACCGCAGAACATATTCACCAGTTCGATAGGCATTCAACACTTATTGAAAATCCTAAAAATTTACAATTATTTATGATTTATTTTGCATATATACACTAACAAAGTCATTAGACAAAGAACTGGATACCTGTGAACATGAAGAAGATTCGATGTCAGTGATGTTCCGCTGTTGCCACTGCTGAATAAAATTAACGAAGTCAGAATTAACAGGATTATCTGGATCATCCGTCTGCAGAACACACTTTATATTGAACAATTCACTATTTCAAAAACTCATTTTAAAATGTTTAATTTATAAGTTAATTGAAAATCACTTAAATCAACCGGTGCGTAAGCACACGTCCACGAATAGTTTGTCACTGAATATTACCGAACGAGTTGTCTCATTTTGTTCAAAGCATCAATATTCTCGATATTCTCATCGTGAAGAGAGAAGAGAGGAGATAATTGCGTCGGAACCATCTTTTCGGTTAGATAACCAACCAAAATAGTAAAGTTACAATTTTATTTGGTTAGTTTTACCATTTCAGTGGTTGAGAATAGTAACTTTACCATTTCAGTGGTTAGTCATACCATTTTTATGGTTAAATTTATGTGCTAAAATTTTTTCGATTAGTTTAACTATTTTTATGGTTAGAAATGCCTCAATTTATTTTAACAATTTTTTGTCGATTAGATTAACCACCTGAATTGTACTTGTTGTTTGTGTTTTCAATGCAAAATAGAAAAATGGTTTATTAGCAACTTTTTTCGGTTTGATTAACCTATCTTTTTTTTCTGTGTGTATTAGAGTTGAAATTATCATGACCAGACTAGCAAATAATATTACGTGCAGTAACACGAACAAAATATAATAATTTGTTCTCGATCATGACCTGAAAAGTATTTCTACTATGGAATAAAACTATTGTTCAGTAGAATATGTTTAATTTCCAAGTATGGTTTTGTTTACCGCTAATATATTCGTGTTTCCAGCAGAGTTAGTATCATAGTTTAGTTTATAAATTTCCAATAGAGTCGTTGTTTTAGTTGGACAGTGCGTCTAGTTACTTTCCAAACACAGTAAAATCAAAATAAGGTTAGATCATATGAGAAATTTTAGAGTTTTTTAGAAATTTTGATACTTACTTTTGTAATGAAGTTAATAAGAGTTATAAAAGTTATATTTGGTCTAAGCAGGTCTCACATAAACCGATATAAAGTAAACTTAACCTGTAGCTGGAAATTTCATATGAAAATTTAGCTTCAAATTTGTAATCGGTTCATAGGGTAAAACGGACCGCTCATTCGCTAACAGATAACGTTGATTTATATTTAATTTAACTTCAGTTTTTCATAAATAAAGGTTTTTCTGTAATCGGGATTTTGAAATACATACAAACAAGGAAGACATCGTTTTTTAAATTTTTTTAGTGCACTAATATAAAATTTAACGACCAACATAATCCCTGGGGGTGTCACTTTTTTTTTTAATCCTCATGCAACACTTCATTCGATTGTTTACTATGACCATATAATAGGAGTTTTATTATTGTTTTTAATTTGCACAACTTGAAATATTTTATGTTATAGATATTTTCGTCATTCCTAGTACACCCAGAAAAAAATTCTCTCAAATCCCATTAAAATTGGTCAATAGGACAATTATTGATTTAATAGTATACAAAAAAAAAATCTTTTCATATAAACTCAAAGGCAATGTAATGGTGTTTTCTAGTATTTAATGGTATTTTCCGATTAAAATAATAATGTATCCTATTGACTTTTTTTAATAGTAAAAAACTATTGTTTATATAGTATTTTTTTCTGGGTGTACAATGCTGAATTGCACTTGTGGCACAAGTACCCGTTGTTCGAGATCCTATCAATTTTTTCATAATTCATATCACATAAATAAGAACATTTTTCTTCATCGAATGGCTTTTAAACATTTACAATAAATCATCAACTATTTGTAATATGAAGCAATTAACTCTGAAAAGCAATTTAAGGTATTTGTTTAATTTTACATCTATGTTTATTTATCTGTGAATGATTGGGTTTAGAATTTATAACTTACTAAAATCAATTTTCAGTTATTAATAACACACAAATCATAAAGAAGAAAATTCAAAACATATTCAATTATATACATATTTTGTAATTAACAAATTGCATACTACGATATCATAGAAATGTATATACACCCAGAAAAAAAATCCCTCAAATCCTATTAAAATTGGTCAATAGGACAATTAGGACAATAGGACAAAAAATAAATCTTTTCATATAAACTCAATGGCAATGTCATGATATTTTCTAATATTTAATGGTATTTTCCGATTAAAATAATAATTTGTCCTATTGACTATTTAATAGTAAAACACTATTATTTATATAGTATTTTTTTTCTGGGTGTACATATTCTAAAATAAAAGAAGTTCCAATATGTGAGTTCGACATGAATATTTGACTTGAAAAAAGATATAAATTGTAATATTTACAATTCATTAAAATACATATATAGAGAAATTAAAACATGTTTATTTGTTTAGTTGTAGAGTAAATTTACAACGCAATACGTTTGATACCAAATTACAAAAAATACATAAAATAAAAATAAAAATACATAAAAGTCAATGCTAATATTTTTACGTTTGAGTTTTCTACTAGTTCAGTTGCATTATTCAACTAAATGTAATTATTTAAGATAAACAAAAATAATAAATAAAAATGATGATAAAATTAAATGTTTTATAAATTAGCAAAAGAAATTTATGTTTGAAATTTACGATTTGGAGTGCAAATATTTTAGGAACAGATTTATTGGTTTATTTCATAACACAAATTGTTGAAGAATTAGGGTCTATTTGGAACACCCAATGTTTTCAAAATTTACTTTAGAAAAATTGATACAACCGCATATTTAATTATTACTTCTACCATTTATTGTATAGATTAAATATATTATATTCATTTTACAGATTATCGATGATAGTTTCTAGTAAATTTTAAAATTGGATTTTATTGGATGCGCTACGAGAGTTTTCTCATTAAAAAATAAATATTTTATTACAACACTCTTTTATAAAAATTAGTTTTTCTCGAAATTTTTATCTATTATTTTGTTTGTATTTTTGTATTATTTGAATTTATAATAGTGTAAAAAACAATTTGTTATACAACTTTTTTTTTCTCGCACTCACCGTTTTCCTTGTGGTGCATTTCTTATAGTGCTCTCAAAATTATCAAAATTCTCAAATTCCACAAAATACAATTTTATTATAAAAAAAACAATACCTAGTTTTTAAAGAATTCTATTTTATGTATTTATTTTACAAAATTTGCATTCAGAATAATTGTTTAAAGTGGTGTCTGTTAGCCTGTATACAGCCAAAATTTATTATTTAATAAATAAACTATATGAAATGCACCACAAGGAAAACGATGAGTGCGAGAAAACAATTTGGTATACAAAATTATGTTTACACCAAGTGCGAGATAAAATTTGTGTATGAAAAAATTGTTTATTATACTATGATACATTCAAAAATACAAAAAAAACAAACAAAATAATTGATAAAAATTTCGAGAAAAACTGAGTTTTAAAAAAAAAAAGTAGTAATAAATTTTTTATTTTTTTAATTCGATGAGACAATTCTCCTAGATAAAATGCCAATATTTTTATACCCTACACCTATGAGGTACAGGGTATATTAACTTTGTGCATATATTGTAACGCCCATTAGGAGGCGTGTCCGGTATGGAAAAGTATATATATTCTTGATCAGCATCCCTACCCGAGTCCGTTTAGCCATGTTCGTCTGTCTGTCTGTCTGTCCGTCTTGTTGTCTTGCTGTCCGAATACAGAATAACTTGAGAAATACTGATCAGAATGCGATGAAATTTCGTCTCAATATATTTTAGCCAAAAGTAGGAACTGAGTTTGAAAATGAGCCAAATCGGTCAACGGACACGCCCCCCTCCCATACAAGTCACTTTCATATAACTCTTTCGGAACTAATAACTCGAAAAGTATTCATGGTATAGTTATAAAATTTAGGCGTGATCCGCAAAAATAGGCGTGATCCGCCCACTTTTTTTTTCATTATTTCCCGGGTTTTCATAGTGGAAATTTGAGCCGTAAATTATTAAAATCAATGAAATATTAACCTTTCAAAATTTTAAATATAGGAGTGGTCCGCCCAATTATATTTTTCAATTTTTTTTTTAGTTGTTTATACTTTTATATAAATTTTTTTATTTATGGGGATATAAGACGTACATTTCTGATATATGAATAATATTCTGAGGGTGGGGAGGTTCAGCATAATTAAAAACTTTAAAATAAAGGTATGCAATTAAATATCCCACATTAATATCCATACCAAAGGTGTAGGGTATTCCATAGTCGGGCCCGACCGCTCCATGTGACCGAACTTACCCATGTGACCTAACTTTCCCAACTCGTTTTTTTTTAGTTTTGTATACTTTATATAATTTTTTTAATTTATGGGGATATAAGACGTAAATTTCTGATATATGAATAATATTCTGAGGGTTAATATCCCCACCAAAGGTGTAGGGTATTCCATAGTCGGCCCCAACGACTATAAAAATCCGCCCAATGTGACCGAACTTACCCATGTGACCTAACTTTCCCAACTCGTTTTTACTACAAACTATGATCGATTATTTGTAAAATGAATGTAATACTTTTGCTCTGGGCTATAAATTGTAGAAGCTATGATTAAATATACTATTGTAGCAGCTTTTCTATAGTAAATTTTGAAAACACCCTGTATATCATTGGGTGTTCCAAATAGATCCAAGGAACGTGAATTTTTAATGTGTATCTATTATTTATACCACGTGTATCTATTATTTATACCATATGTGTTTTTTTTTAAATTAATAAAAGTATATAATATACACACTCAGAATAATCTCATAAAATCCAATTAAAATTTGTTAGTAGGACTGTTATTGATTTAATAGTATACGAAAGATAAATATTTGAATGTCAACTAAAAATTTTCCGATTGAATTAAATAGTTTATACTATTAACTAATTTCATTTCATCATTCTATGATTCCTTTTATTTTGTTTTTTCAAATCGCAATTTGAGTATTACATATTACTGTTCATAACAGTCCATCCGAATTTCATTGGGTTTATTACAAAATATTATCTGTGGTATTCTAAACATAAAATAATTCAGACCGAAAACAAAAATCAGTAAAATGTTAATTTCCAAAATATATTGTGAAACAAATTCCGTATAGGTACCTATTTGTTTTAAATAATAACTCAAGAACTTTAGGAATTATTCAAAAACTGAGTATGAGATATTGATTAGAATCTTGAATTCCACCAAAAAATCATACTTAGAATGCTGATATTTTTTTTGTTGTGCTGTGTTATATTTAAACTACTATAATTTTTATAAAAACGTATATAAAATTTTATTTAAAAAATAAAATTGTTTGTAAACGTACCCAGACAAAATTTTTGGCAGAGTCGATGAAGTTTTGAAACACGTTTTCGATATATTTCAAACAGACAAAGGCGGAGTTCGTATCACAAGCTGTTTTTTTTTCTGCCCGTTAACAAAAAAATGCCGTGTATCTGTATTAAAACCTGCTATATACTTCCCAAAATATTCCATTTATCAATTTGTTTTCCCGAAATATGCCGAAAATATTCCTGAAAAAAACAAAAAAAAATTGTCTCGTGGTAGATTCCCGGAATATTTCGGAAACGGTCAGAAATCAGACAGCTTTTGATACAAACTCCGCTTTTGTTTGCTAGAAATATGTGCAAAAATTGTTTCTAAACTGCTTTGAACGGAAAAATGGGATATATTTGGTCCCGATATGCCTTAAATTGAATAAAAATTGTACATATAATATTCGATCGAAATTTTTATATTAAAAAAACTATCAATGTTCATGCATGTAAACAAAACTTTTATTTTTTCAGAGGTGGTATGGATTCTAACACGCAATCGTCGCCCTTCACAAGAGACCATTGACACTGCTAGAAAAATCATAGAACTGAATGGACTTTCACTGGATCCGCTGCAGAAAACCGATCAAGAAAACTGTCCGGCAGACTATGAAAATGAAATTTAGTTATTTTAACTAATTTCAAAATGTGTTTGCACATAAGTTATAGCATGTCAAACGAAATTATACCAAATATAAATAAATATGTACATTAATATAAAATGCTTTTAAGTTCTATGCATGCAAACACGCAATAATTATTTTTATTTTTTTAGTTTTCTGTTGTAGGTGCATAAAATAAATATTGTTGATAATTCTTGTTAATATGTGAAATACAAATATGTGCAGTATGAGTAAGTGATAAACAAAAACAATATAACAAGCCTATATTTCTAGGTGTCTGACTCAGTGTCTACTTATAACCCTAGAAGGCATATAAATATATGTAAGTTCTCCCGTCTGGCAGTCGGTATATTTAACATGCCGAGGTCTATGCGTCAACAATATAATAAACATCTGATTAGCTCTGTTATGGTTAGGTACCAAATTTGAAACATATGCGGAAAGATGTTTGAATTTCTTTGGCGAGAGATTGTGTCATTTACAGATTTCGAAAATAGAATAAATTCAATGAAACTTCTATACATATAATAGGAAAATGTGTTTAATTCTATCGTCGGTGGCTCAAATGGTTAGTGCGAGCCGAGTCGCTGTATCAAATCAGCGCTGGTTCGAACCCGCGACTGTATAGCATCTGTTTGCATCAAAAAATAGTTTTCTATCCTACGATCGGTCTCGGCATACATAGAGTAAAACATCATAAAAATCACTCACCACTCCATTCGGAGTCAGCATTAAACTGTAGGTCCCATTACTTGCACATTCCATTTTCTACATTCACAACTCAAATCATGAGAGAGTTCGACCTAAGTTATTCAGAGCTCAGAACTACACATCTTAGATTCGTCGCGACTGCCCATAGTAAATTCGCTCATCACTTTGTTACATCCGTCCCAAAGCTAAACAACGCATGCATTTTTAATTATTGTAATTCGAGTGACATGCATCACTTTCAATGCGATTGAAACGATTGCATTGAAAACGATTGAACACAAAGACAATATAGAATTTTATAAAACGAGAAAAATCAACGCTCAGTTGATATTTACATGTACTACGAGTGAAATCGCAAACACAATTTCGGCATATAAAACTAGAGCATGCCACTCGAAAGGTTTTCAGTTGAACGGACTGTCGAGATACGAACATCTAGAATAAAGTGCTGTACGCAAACATCAACAACAAGAATTGTTTATACATTTTTAATTTAATTAACTGATTGCAGCGTCAAGTGAGGGAATAAAAAAAAAATTAAAAAAAAAAAATAACATTGTAATGTTTTTGCAATTGAGGTAAGTGTCAGAGTTCAGTCAACTAGTGAATGTTTTTTTTTATTATTTATTTTTGAAAAGTTATTAACAAATTAATTTTGTTATCAATTTAGTTGGTCTGTCGCTCTTGTGTTGTTGACAATTTGTCAATGCAGTTTGGCGCAGGTGCCTTTTCCGCGACAATGCCCCGAGGTTCAAGTTGTGGAGGATTTTCGTTTGGATGATGTAAGTGGATTTATAATAAAGTTTTTTTTTAATGAAATTGTAAAAGAAAAAATAGGATTATTCAAGTGTCAGTATCAGGTTTTATTAAATGAGATTTATTATATAGGTTGATTTTTAAAACTGAATTTTATAATTGGACTACGTGCCGAAAGGCCGGGTTCGATCCCAACGGCTTTTATCATCTTTTCATAGAAAACATTTTTCTATACGACGCTACCTCTTGGCAGTGAATGGCAAACCTACCTAGTAAAACATTGCTTATGAAAAGCTTTCACCCCGCCGCACAGTTTCGCATTTTCACTTTTAGCTTGCCAAAAGTCATAACTTGAACACCAATTGCCACGCCTACTTCCCATACAAATGGTAATATAAAATTTGGAAAATATCTCAAAACTTTTGATATTTTGTATGAAGACACAAAATATAACGTGATACATTAAGTAATTAACCTTTTCTTTGAACTGTCACACTTCAAATTTGTAAAAAATACGAAAATAAAATTAAAAAAATAATTTGAATTACAAAAAAAATATTTTTACAATTGATCAGTACAGCAATCAGAATAAAAAACATTCATTTTTTCATAATTACATAATTACATTATTACTCTGCTACTCAAAAACCGAACAACTGGTGCCGCGAAAATTCAGCGCTGCTTCCAATAAATCGAGCAACTGGTGCTTTAATTTGACAAGACTTGTTCAGCATGGACAAATTGGGAAAAACATTTTATGGATTATATAACAGGACAGTCCAAATACAGTATGTATTAACATTTGTTGCCAGTATTATATGGTAAACAAATTTGCAGTTCACGAAAAATCCTGATTCATAAAAAAAAATAAAAAAAGTTACTATGTATAACGAATTTTTTAAAAATATTATCTTCAATTAAAGCATAAAGTCATAATTAAATTTCACACATATATGTTCATCTATTAATGCAAAATAACAATATTGACAGAAAAGTATCAGCAAACCAACTATAAAATTCGCCAGTTGATTGACATTTTCACCAACAATGTAAGCAAATTTCTTTCATACTTTAAACTTTCCATTCGCAGTACCGTTTTATTAACATCAGTTCGATTTTTTGGAAAATTAGATGTTTTATGATATATAAAAGGTTTTTCAATAAGAGCGCTACAAAATTTTTTTTCAAGGGTTTTTCAACAGGGACGCTTCAAAAGTAGAGCAACAGGGACAGCAAACGACGCCATATTTCTTGCCGCGCTTTTGACATTTCTCTTCAGTAAGGTTTGCCATTATATGATGGAAAGATATACGAGCCAACAACGAGTCGAAATTATTAAAATTTACTACCGAAATTCGAATTCATATATCTTTCCATAACGGTTTCGATTTCGGTTTCGGTTTTTTCCGCGTTTCGGTTTCGGTTACGGTTACGGTTTCGGATTTAAGTTTTTATAACGAAACGGTTTCGGTATACCGGTTCCATGTTACGGTTTCGGTTTTGATTTCGGTTTTTGTATAAATTTTCTTTATTTCCATATTTTTCAAATAATTTTACATTTTAAATTATGTTCAAATTATGATACTGGGGTAAAGTGGGAAACGTAATTTATACAATGTTTGTTGTTATTTTAGTAAAAATATTGTGTTATATGAATTATTTAATTGATTACGCCAAGAAAAAATTTTAATTTAAAATTTCGTGACCACAAACCAATGAAAAGCAACATTTTGACTTCACCTGAGATATGATCTGAATTGCAAAGAAGAAGAATTTTGTACAATTTTCATCCATAAAAGCCAAAGAAATTAAATTTCAACAATTCTGTGAACTGCAATGTAAACTAGTGATGATCATTTGCAAGAGCAAGGCAAGAAATGGTAATCTTAATCTTTTAAATTTTAAATAAAAGATCGAAGACAAATATCATAAACTGCATATTAATTATGAAAACGAATAGAATTTGAACAATAATTGTAATAATTGTACTTATTTTCAATTTCTTCAACATTTTACTAACAAAAAAAAAAATCCAATAACCAAAAATTGGAATTATATTTCAAAATGCTAAATATTTTTTACAAACTTCTTTATGTATCTGTCAATTGATAAGAAAATGTAAATCTATTAGTTGATATTTCAACTTTAAAAATGCATCAATTACTTTTTATAATATTAATCAACAAACTCGAAAATTAAGTTTTTCATAAAAATGTGTTTGGTGACTTTTCGTTCTACAACGACGATATACATTATATTGTATACATATACAATAAATATAAGGAATATTTCGTATAGGCATATTTCTGTTTTCGTCACATATTAAAAAATCCGTATGTCAATAGAACTCAAATAATATCTTGCATAGTAACATTCTTCTTTGCGAACACCATGCGAACACAAACTCAAACGCTACAAAGCGAATACTAACAGAAAGAAGAGAATATAACAATAACGATTACGATTCTTATACACACACTTTCACAACGACAACTCTTAGTTGCTATCCTGTATCATCGCATGGCAACAAACAGACGCATGACAAACAGACAGACGCATGACAACGGACAGACGCATGACACAGTCAAACGCATGGCAACGGACAGACGCATGGCACCACACTACATGTATGTATCTAGTACAGCTTTCTAGTTGGCAACAACAACGAGTTCTCTTTGTGGTACAAACAATTTCCCGCCAAAAATTCTATCAAAAGCTTGGATGTTGCTTTATTCGCATTTTTGTTGTTGTTGCACTTTCAAACGAATCAGCGGATTTGTGAAAAAAGAAAAACACCAAAAGCAATATATCAGCTAATTATATCACACTGTAAAATGTTCATCTATTATTTTTTATTACCTCATGATTTTCCAATTAACAAAAAAACTATGTATAAAAGTAAAATAAAAATGTGCATAGCACAGTGCATATGCACAATCGATGTACGAACTAGCGTAGCGAAGAAAAGAGAAAAACATTGTTTTGTCTGTTTTATCTTTTTGAAGCGACTTTTGAAGCACTTTTAAAGCTATTTACCGCTTCAAAGTGCATCACAGGCCTTATTTTTAAGATGTTTATATTCTTTAGAATTGACACAAACAAAAAAACACATCTTCATTAATGTTCACGTTCATAAATATTTTACACGCTTTCCATTGTTTCTTGTTGTTCAATATTTAGTAATATTATGAATTATTTTGTATATCATTATTACCTTAAAAACATAATAAAAAAATTAAAATCATAAAAGAACGCAAGAGTCTTCCTTTTCTTGCAGTCTTAGTCTTGCCCTTGCTCTTCTTCTTTTTTTTTTGCAAAATGTCGATCTTGTTCTTGTTCAAAAAAATGCAAAATTTTTAATAATCACTAATGTAAACAAATATCTGCCTTATACTTGAAATGTTTAAACTTGTCGAACTTGCACTTCATTTTTCGTATTTCCTTAAATAGTTACTGAGATGATAATAATTTGAAACTTTTTTACATTTTTTCTTGCATTACCAGTGTTTTGTTTATGTCCGAAATTGAGCTGTTTTGAAACATCAGTCAAAAATCCATTAGAAGACTTATAAAAAATATTCTATTGAATAGATCCTTTAAAAGAATATAAAAAATTGTCAAATGAACTTTTTAAAACTTGTCCCACTTACCCCAAGCTCCCCTATATATTTTACTAATAAAATAAAGTAAAAACCAATATTATTAAAATTTGAATCATTTTTTAACGTAAAAATTTAGCTTGGAGTTGTTGGTGTTTTGTTGTTAATTTGATTAATGAAACAAAAAACAAATTTTAGACCAAATACCGTTGTTTTTGGAAATATCGTTTCTCAAAAAACAACATGTGAATTTTTGTACAACCAAAAATGTTTATTTTGGGAACTCCAAATTTTAATTAATGACATTTTACTTAAGATCTTCTATATGAAATAAAATATGTTTTTCTGTTTCTTTTAATACTTTTTTAAAAACCGTTTTAAACCGGTATAAAACCGAAACCGTTTATATCGGTTTTGGATATCGGTTTATTTCTGATTTTCGTATATCGGTTTCGGTTTCGGTTACGGTTTCAATCCTTGGTTTAAACACAAAAAAAAAAAAATGTTAGGTTTTGGCAAGCTTAAAGTGAAAATGGGACACCGTTCGGATTTGGCATTAAACTGTAGGTCCCATCATTTTGAGGCTATTTTTTCCGAGAAAATTTTTGCATGAGATAATTATTCGAATATATTTCGGATACAATATTTCTGAAGACAATTCTTATTCAGAAAATATTATATGGTATTAAAGTATTTATGACAATTCAGATTATAATTTAAAATAAATTGTAGTATGAACAAACGTAAACAATCGATATCTTGCCACAAACTTCAATGCAAAAAAGGTGCAATAAACTAAACATATACCGAAAAAATTACTTTAGTAAACTATACAACATTTATGTCTTTGTTTTGAAAAAATGTAGTTCTACTACAATTTCATCATCAGGAGAATATTTTTTGTTATAAAGTTCTACAAGTTTGTATATATTTCTTAGATATTTTTCTTGAAATTATAGGTTTTAATACAGTATTTTTTTTTTTGTGCAGAAGTTTTGAACAAATTTAAAATTTTTCGAAAATGATTTTTCCAAAGGAATCCAGAAGTATACGGGGAGTGATATACAGCAATACCGAAAATCCACAATTTCAAGAAAAGGATTATATATATTTATTTATTTATTTCATTACATCTACTGGGCTAAAGTCCCTTACAGATTACATTATTATCTTAACATTAAATTGACATGAATTATGATTAATATGAAAATTGGCAATTTAACAATTTAATATATATTCAAATTAATTAAACAATATACATAAATTAAGCTTAAACTTATGTTTATTTACATTAAAATTTAAAATTTGTGAGAAGCTATTACATAATCTTATGCATCTTTCTATTGGTTCATTAAATACGTAGTTTGTTCTATGAAAATGTTCAGAAAACAAAGGATTTTGTCTTAAAGTTCTGGACGGAACATAAATATTAAAAAGATTGGAGATTTCTGTATAAACCAATTTGCCTGACAACATATATTATATATAACATATATTATATATATATATATATATATATATATATATATATATATATATATATATATATATATATATATATATATATATATATATATACAAATATTAGCGAAAAATATGTCCTTCGATCGTTTAAAAATTGCAAGCCCAGCAATTTACGTCTGGCATCATAAGACGGAAGATCATCTGTTGTTCGCTTAGTTGTCAAAAAAAAAGTAACTAAGAAGAATTATTCTTGAATTTAGTTATTATTTTCTTAGTTATCAAAAAGTAACTAAGTAGAATTAGTCTTGATTTCAGTTATTAATTTCTTAGGTATCAAGAATGTTGTTGCTGTTTTCGTCCAAAAATTCAATGAACACGTGTTCGTATAGTTGTTGTTTTTTAGATCATGCTTTGTCGCTTTTATGTATTGTTTTGCGTTGTCCGTCTGTCAGCGCCTTCTGTCGATATGTTGAAAGTAACTAAAGAAATTATTTCGAAGCTAACATAAAAAAATATATTATACGTAATTTATTGTTTATTTACAATTTCATTACCTATATGTATTTTTGTATATTATTTTAAAAGCGTTTACTTACCTCATACACTTTCTTCTCTTCGGCTGCCTCTACTGTTGGTTATGTATAGATCTTCTTGACGTTACCCATAAGCATTGTATAGTGTATTAAGATAACAATGGAATGAAATCAACTTGGTATTTATGCAAAATTGAACCCAAATTTATGTTTAGGAACTGAAACCATACCAATATTCGTAGGAAAAATCGTTTTTTCTATTTATATCTTTAACATTCATACATACACAGACGCTTGCATGTATGGTTGTGCTTTGTTGTTCTATTCGTGAAAACACACACATGCAAACATTGTATATCATGCCGTTTTTTGATACCTAAGAAGAAAAAAATTTGCAATCCAGACAAACTGTACGTGATTACTTTTTTTATACCTAAGAACTTAATGTCTGAATATCTAGAAAAATTTGGCTACTTTCAACAGACAGACAAGCTGACTAACAAACAGATGGCGACATCGCAAAACAAAGCATACAGTCAGAGCAATATCGATGAAAACAACACCAGACACATGAACACGTGTTCCCTTTAGCGAAGAATACAGCTACAATTTTGTGTGTTCTTTTTGGTTTTTAATAATCAATAAATTAACTTCTGAAAATCCAGTTGAATAAAGTTTGTTTACTTTTTGAAAAACTAAGTAATTTGCTTTCTTGATATACAGATGACAAATTCTTGAACTTTAGTAGTATTTTATTGATATTAGTCAAATTCTACTATTTTTGCTTTCTAACCGAATTCTTCTCGAGTTTTAGAATTTTTTTTCCCTCCGTGTATATATGATAATGTCCAGATCATGATCGTCATGTAACAAGGAACTGGTTATGACAAATAAAAAATGCAATGATAAGTTCCCTGCAATGACCCTATTAAAATTTCTGCTAGGGACACTATGGAAATCATAAGTAGTTAAAAAAAAAAACTTTAAAGGTGGTGAATTTACGTTATAAGTAAAGCATTTAAATCTATAATTTGTTTGTTTGGAAATGAAATAATATAAATTAATCTTTTCTATAGTACATGGGCATCTGGTATGAGTACTCAAAGTATCCGTTTGTCTTTGAAATCGGCAAGAAATGCATGTATGCACGTTATGAAAATATTGGTGACAATACAGTGTCCGTCATGAATGCTGCCATCAATAGACTGTGAGTATGAACAAAAAAAAGAAACCTCCTAAAATAATATAAAACTTTAAAAATACTAGCACCGGTAATGCTTCAAATGTTACCGGCAAGGCCAAGGTGATTAGTTCCGGAAAACTGGCCGTTGCTTTTCCAGGAAGTGGTAGTCGTGAGTAATTTTTTATTAACAAATAATTTTTATAATACATTTTCTATAATAATTTTTTATTATTTTCAGAAAATTTCGATAAAGCGAATTATTTGGTATTGGGCACCGATTACACGTCATATGTTGTGGTCTACAGTTGCTCAAATTTTACACCCATAGCACATACAAGTGAGTATTTCAATTGGATACTGGGTCGCAATTCTTGAGTTCGGTATTCTTTATTCTTTTCTAATGCAAAATTTAAAAAAAAAACCTCATTAAGAATAACCTTTTCATTCTATTATTCTAATGTAAAACATTTTCTAATAAGAGAATGTTGACGTTTAATGCTAGAATAAGTGAATTTCGAATATATTTCGATACGACAATATAGAAAATTTATCTAATTTATCTAGCATTAAATAAAAATTCATATGTTTTATAATTTCTATATTAGAAATAATTGTAGTAATTTTTGAAAATATTAAAATATATTCTCTTATAGAAATTGTATGGATTCTAACACGTGATCGCAAACCCAGCGATGCCGCTATTGAAGCCGCCAAAAATATCATGGACACGAATAATCTTTCGCAAACGTATCTCATGGAAACTCTACAGGATGGTTGTCCCGATGTTAATGCAACATATGTGGCAACGAGTACCACAGAAATGGATGTCAATCCCGAAATGTTTTTAAATAATTTGAATGAGCAGGCCTGAAAGTTGATAATGTTGGCATACCGAAGAAGTGTGCTGGAAATGCGACGATTATGGTTATTTTTTTATTATTAGTTTTTATATCATTGATATTGCAATAAGATTAAATAAAATTCTCATTGATTCCTTTTTGAATTTTTAATTTAGACTGAAATCGATTTCACAAATCGATGTGGAATGGAAAAGTTAATAAAATGCAATCGATTTTAGTTATTTCAAACAATATATTTTGAGTATTTTCTATTACATATTATGAAATGATTTAATTCTAAAAACAACTAAATTGCTACCTGAATACATTATTTAAATAACATTTTCCTTAATATACAAAAATTTAGCATATTTATAATGACATTTTCTCTTTTGCCAAACAACTTTGTTTGTCAAAAGCATTGTAAAACTAATCATGCTTTACGCCTCAAGCTACATGAAATCAAAAGGACAAATTTCACAATTTGTGAATCACCAAAAAACACAAAAATGGGAAACCGTTTAAGGTTTGAGTGTTTAAATCGAAACACTTATTAAAAATAAAAAGACAAAAAGTATGAAATGTATGTAAAAAGAAATACCTAAATTGAAAAATTAAACCAAATATAATCAAAATCAGTGAGGAAGATTAGAATACATGAGAAATGTTTAAGTACGGAAATGTTGATAGATGGTGTTAGTAATAATTATGAAAGTTAATGTAGCCGCGGTAGCTCAGTGGTTAGTGCGTTGGACTGCGAGCTGAAAGGTACCCGGTTCAAGCCAGGACTGGGGCTAACAACATCTTTTCATACCGCGCTACCTCTCGGCAGCAAATGGCAAACCTACTAGAGTAAAACATTGCCTATGAAAAGCTCTCACCCGCCGTTCGGATTCGGCAATAAACTGTAGGTCCCGCTACTTTGAGTACAAATATAACACGCACAGCTGAAAATTGTGAGAGAGCTCGGCCGAAGTTTTTATAGGACTGTAGTGCCAAACTATTATTATTATTAATGTCGGGCTATGCTTTCTTGAGTGAATTCACTTTCATTTGAGTACTCATACAATATGTAAGTGTACCGAAATTCGATTTTTTTGAACACCACAATTTGTTTCTGATAAAAATTCTATTTTTTTATATATTTGATCAAAAATATTTACTTCTGGCAGAATAAAGGAAAATTCGCCCGCAGATATCAGTCAGGTATTTTAACATAAGTGGTCGGTTCACAGGTCACAACCGACCGATGATTTTCAGCGTGTCGCTAAATTGACTCAGGAGATCATTCTGATATAGAACATATATAATTTTCCATACCGGATATGCTTTCATCGATTATACCTTTCCACTATAAGGGCCGGTTTTACAGTGCTAGTTTAAACCTAGTTTAACCTTTGTTTAATTAAACATCTCATAAATTTAAACGACTTTTAGCTGATAGCTGATTTACAGTGAAAGTTTAAAATGAACTGAGTCAAGTCAGATAAATATGGCATCACTGGCAAATTTCAAGAAATTATCGATTATTTCTCTCACATTTTGTAAATCAAGACATTGAAAATAGAATTTAGATTAATAAAATAAATGAAATATACAAAAGATCGATCAACTTCAGTACATATGACGATAGAAGTTTGATTAATACAATTCTGAAATACAAGAAAACAAATAGAACACAAACATGCCGACACACAATGCGGGAACAAGAAACTGAGAGCGTGAATGGACAGTTCTAAAAGTGTGCAACTCTCATTCTTGTGTTTAGTATCTGTCAAAATCATTAAGATTTTAAACGTAGTTTAAACGGCCAAGTTAAGACGTTTAAACTAATTTTAAACGACGATTTAAAGTCACTGTAAAACTGAATTCTGAGATTTAACTACGTTTAACCCACAAATCTAGTTAAACTACCACTGTAAAACTGGCCCTTAGTATAGGTTATAAAAAGAAACAAATCCAATAGTGTACTTAACTAAAATATGAAAATAATTGAAGAAAAGTTTCCTAAAATTGAGGAAATACTACCTAATATTTCAAAAAATGTTACTCTCAAACTGTTTTATTCCAACAAAGCTATCAAACTGTTTTATTCACTTTCTGATATTTCAACCAATGTTACTCTCAAACTGTTTTATTCCAACAAAGCATACATACTGTTTTATTCAAACGTTTAAATTTGTTACATTCAATGGAATGTTCGTAATATAATTCACAGGTTCTAATTCAGAAAACAATTTGTATATAAGGCTAATAACAAATGATAGTAATGTTGGTAGATCAAGGATGTTTGTAGAAATTTGTTATCGATAGATCAGCTAGTTTTACATAAGTTAAGTGAAAGATTTTCTCAAGCAGAGGACAATAGAAGACAAACAAAAATAATTTATTAAAAAGAAAATATTTAAAAAAAAAAATAATATATAAAAAAATATTATAAATAAATTAAAAATATTAAAGATTTTTTTTTATATAAAAAAAAATTGCACCATATTTAATTTATTATTTAAATTTTAATTTTTTTCTCTTAAAATCTTATTAACATTTTTTTTTTAATCGGAGAACTTTTTTTCTAAAAATCATAAAAACATTCTTTAGTTAAAAGAAATACATTACATAAAACGAGGAAACGATTTTTTTAAATTGAAGAAATTGTATTCAATCCTGAGAAATAATTTTTAATTATTTTAAATAAAATTACGAAACACTATGAATTAGAGAAATTTTTCAATGAAACTAAATCATTGCCAATTTTCTTCAAATCTAGTATAAATTTCCATGATATAAATACATTTTTTTTGGTGTAGTCATATCTTAATGAGATAGGTGGACTGGACGTGGCACCTCCCATATAAAAACACATTAAATCTGTAATTTGGATAGCGAATTTGATGAAATTTTATTCAGCGGTTTACGTCTCCATTTTAAACGGTTTCGCCAAATGATGCAAGACACATTTATAACATCAATAAAAATAGCCGCAACGAAGCACGGGTCCCTGCAAGTTTTCTTTAAAAAGAGAATTTAATATTTTAATATTTCAAAACTTCAATATTGTATAGTACAAGTTGGCAATTATCCAAATATTTCAATAGACAGCATTTTTGCCATGTTCAATGCAGTTTAAAAACATTTCTTCAAAAGATTTCAAGCAGACAAAGCCGGAATTTGTATCAAAAGCTATCGTTTATCTGACCATTCTTAAAATATATCGGGAAACTGCTTTTCAAATCCATTAAATTTGATAATCTGCCATATACTTTCTGCACACTTCCTTTTATCTGCGTGTTTTTGGTGGAAATATTCTTGAACAATTACAGAAATTTTATCTCGAGTTGGCACAATTTATTTAGTATACATATGGTTACCATAAATAATAATTATGATTGTAGTAGCAAAGAGCATATCGTCGGTGATACTGTAATACAACCTATCTACATTTATGAATACCGCTTACAAAATAAATTTTACAGAACAAAAAAAAAAACTAATTTCATATTCTGTGATCAGAATTTACCAAAATTCATGGCAAATGTGTTTTTTTCTCAATTAAAGATAAATATTTTTTTGAAATTTATTATAGTAGAAAATTGAGACAATATATGAAACACAGTAGTTTTAAGTCCGAAAGAAAATCGAATAGTACAAATTGAAAGGTAATTTGTTTGCGAAAGTATACCTCACATTGTATTGGAGATAATTGGTTCAAAGTACTGACAATTAACCAAACAGTTTTGCTTTTTTGAGTTGTAACGCCCGTCACAAAAAAAATAGTAAAAGTTATTTTGCGAACTATTTTGCAAACCTACAACCGGGAGACTTTGTAGAAGTATAGATTTTTGTCGTATCGATTCATTTATTATACTCTTTGGTCTCACAGATATTCCAGATGGTTGCTATATCCATCCAAAATATTGTAACGCCCGTCACAAATAACAATCGTCGCAAAACAAAAATTCTGGAAAATAATATATTTGTTAATATCCCTATTAGAAATTTGCACGATGCGCCATCGGGAAATGATCGGGGTTTCGTTGGGTAAGTCCTATTAAAGAAAATATGATCATTGCCTTTGCATGCCCTTATCATGCTCACCATACCAGGGTTTGCATTAACTAAATAGTCAATGTTCCTGATCATAGCTACATTATTTGTTCCTCATAACGAAATGACATCAGACAATGATCGAGATTTAATGAGAGAAACCCTATTATGCTTGGGCTCTGACAAGGCAATTGTCGGGTAAATAATAAGTTGGGGAATTGCCCGATCAGTGCATGATCATGGCCTGAGGTCAATACATGATCAGGACACTGCGTTACAAGGACATTATGGGCCTCGTCATATCCCGATCATCTCAAATAATGACATGATCACTTCATGACCATGGCCCTACCAAAATTTCTACTAGGGGTATGCATTAATAATCAATTTTATTATTATTATTATTTAACCATGGAAAAAGTAGTAAAAATTCCAAAAAATTCAATAAGATAAAAAAGGGAAATTCCCAACCTTTACAAAAATATCATAAATAATCACAAAAAAATCATAAATAATCACAAAAAAATCATTAATAATCACAAAAAAATCCTTATTTTCGATATGCGAAAATGTTTTATATAAGCTGCGAGGGAAACGGATTACAAATAATGCAGACAGAGTAGTTATTTAAAAGAATGGTTATAAAATATTTTTTCAAAACGAAATGTTTAGTTTTCCACATAAATTATATGTGGACGGTGTGCCTTAAAATAACGATTTACCATTCCTACCACAAAAATTTGATCTTTTTCATCAATAAATTGCAATTCATAATTTGAATTTTCATGTATATTTGTATGGAATTCGTACAGGTAACGCCCGTCACAAAATGTGTAACACCCGTCACAAGTTTTGATACTTTATAAATCAGTGATAAAAGTAACCATTTTAGAATTTTATTATAGAGGGGAGAACTCCCATTATTAATGAAGTAATTGAGATATACTTATTCTCCAGAGTCCGATTAGTTTAGCTAAAATTTAATACTTTGTGGAGTAAACTCTATTTTTTGAAAAAGTACGTGTAACGCCCGTCGGAGCATTTAACTTTAAATTTGTAGAAAGATATAGGACCAATGGCAAAACTTTTTTTATACATGCATAGATGACCATAAGATCTATCCTCAGCATCCTAAAAATATATCTATCCTTTTTTATTTATCAAATGAGAAGGTTTTTAATCGTACGAATGTAACGCCCGTCACAATGGAATGCCCCAAAATATTTTTAAATAATGATGCCAATAGATAGGTGCTTTAAAAGCAAACATTTAATGCCTTTTAATTACTATTTTATCTTGCTCTAATAAAAAGTTATAACATAAAAAACAAAAATATTTGCGTTTTGATCAGGACATAGTCTCACAAAATCCGTATTTATAATTCAGTAGGTTGTCCAAATCTAAAGATATTTTATATACGTTATAATAATTGACAAATAAACCAAAATAATAGAAAAAATTGAAAGAAATATAAATTTTGCTAATTTTTAAAGCACTTCAATCTTACAAATTTGATTTCTCAACATTTTTAAAAGTGCACAATCGCACCTTTGGCATGACAGTGACGATATAATTTAAAATCTGATTATAAGACATAGTTCGGCTTATTTTTTAAATGTAGTTTGACGATCTATTTCCACAAATTTAAACGATTTTAGTAATGAATTGCATACTTTTAATGCTTCCAATTCTTGTTATAAGTACCACAAATATAGGAAATGAAATGAGAAAATCAAATTATGACTGTCATAAACGTGATTTATCTGGCGTAATAATGCCCACAAAATAATTTTTCACCGCGTGTATTTTTCACTACTATTGTAATACTGAATATATTTTCGTACAAGTTTATATAGATATTGTGAAAACAACAACTATGTTTGGCGTAATGCGTTGTATGCAATAAATTTGCAAAAACACTCACGTACAAAGCGTTACATACTCAGTAGTCGAATCCAATCGAAGTGCGACTGTATTCTGAATTTCGAATTTCGGTCTTATGAAAAAAACAAAACAAAAAAAAAGAACACATATTGTACAAACATTATTCTGTCTTAGTAAAAGTAAAACTAACGAAATAATGTTTATCAAAAACACAGTATTAAAGTTTACTGATTAATACTGTAAAAAGTAGTTAATCAATTTTAAAAATTGAAATATCATTCGATAGAATAATATTTCTTAAATATATATTTAAAATATGGACCTTATTTAGTTGACATTTTCTGATATATAAACATTTTTGTAAATTAGTTATTGCTTTATTTAAAAATATACTTGGTGCGTTTTATTACTACAACGACGATATAACATTGTTGGACAAGAAAGCGGACATATTTTTATTTTTCTGAATTTTGTGCTTGCCGCTGGTTGTGGGTATGGAAATTCCCAGAGTTAGTTTACCACAGCACCACAACGGAAGAGCCCTTTGGCAACTGATATCTCGTACGCGGACCGAGTAACTAGTTAGTTTACACAGCAGCAGCCGCCGGCTGGCAATGGAAAGGACTAGAATAGAACGTGTAGAAAACTTTTACATAATATGCGCAAAAAGCATATATGAATCAAACAAATGGCTGTAAAACGAAAAAGAGAATAATTTTTTGTAGAACATGTTTTTTGTTGAAGGTGTTCGTATAGCATTACGCATTGGTCTGAATAATTTTAGATAACCAGAAAAATATAAATAAGTCAAGGAAAATATAAAAAAAAACCTACATATATTTTATTTGCAAAATGCCAAATTTTGTTAAGGAATAAACAACGAGCTGCTGCTGGTATGGCAAACAAACATGCATCCGCCGGGGAAATTTAATGCACCGATGAATTTTGTATTTATTTTGGTTATGCGTGTCACGTGAGCATATTTCATAAGTAAAAATATAAATAATTCATTTGTTAGAGACGGAAGTGTGGACAATAAAACATATACAACAATGCTTATTTTAAGGATTTTCAAACATTTTAGTTATGTAAAAAATTGAAAATCTAAAGTCACTTGCAAACGGAAATTTGTAGCGATAATACTATTTTTCTAAATCAACAATATATAGACAATTTTTAGATCAGTCATATTTGGAACCTAATTAAATTTAATATGTATCCATTTTGGTTGCATTTACCGAATTGTAAAATTGACATTTTCCGTTTTTAGAAAAACCAAAAAGAAAACTAATCATATCTATGTCAAATATAATATTACAAGTATTTAGTACAAGTTTAATAGTATTTGTAATGATAATTTCAAGAATTATGAAAGTACTAGTCACCCTAAGCCGACTATAAAAATCGTACACATTATCACAGTTCACTGTAAATAAACGGAGGGAAATAAAATTCTAAAACTTGAGAAGAATTCGGTTAGAAAGAAAAATAGTAGAATTTGACTAATATCAATAAAATAATACTAAATATCAAGAATTTGTCATCTGTATATCAAGAAACCAAATTACTTAGTTGTCAAAAAAGTAATCAAACTTTATTCAACTGGATTTTCAGAAGTTAATTTATTGATTATTAAAATCGAAAAAGAACACGCAAAATTGTTATTGTATTCATCGCAAAAAGAACACGTGTTCATGTATTGTTGTTGTTTTCATCGATATATCTGTATGCTTTGTTTTGCGAGGTCGCCATCTGTTTGTTATTCTGCCTGTCTGTCTGTTGAAAGTAACTAAGCCAAATTTTTCTAGATATTCAGACATTAAGTTCCTAGGTGTCAAAAAAGTAACTAAGTACAATTTGTCTGGATTGCAAATTGTTTTCTTCTTAAGTATCAAAATACGGCATGATATACAATGTTTGCATGTGTGTGTTTTCACGAATAGAACAACAAAGCACAGCCAGACAAGCAAGCGTCTGTGTATGTATGAATGTTAAAGATATAAATAGAATAAACTATTTTTCCTACGAATGGTATGGTTTCAGTTCGTAAACATAAATTTGGGTTCAATTTTGCATAAATACCAAGTTGATTTCATTCCATAGTTATCTATTTACACTATACAATGCTTATGGTAAACGTGCGGAGGGTTTATACATAACCAACAGAAGAGGAGAAAGTGTATAAGGTAAGTAAACGGTTTCAGAATAATATACAGATATTAAATTAAATAAAACAACAACTACTAAGAAAATCCATTTCTTGAAATTAAGAATATTTCGATTTAGCTGTATATCCTTCCGTATTCTTCTTGATTCCTGCTGGATTTTAGAACTTTTTTTCCAGTATACAAAACCGAATTTCTTGTTGTGTTGACGGTGGAATTTCTCCGGACTTTACATCACTTCTTCTACGTTTTCTCGTCTCGATTTCCAAAAAAATTGTGTGAGATTTATGCTTTGAACACATAGACCGCGACAGCGACATGTCCACACGACGACAACTAGTTCTTCTCGACAAATGAAGTCGTCTTGTGAGCTACTTGATTACATTCAACGCGACAACGACAATCCTTTGCTCACTTCATTTTAAATGTTATATCGATTAAACACCATGGATTTTATAAATTCATTTTTAAATTTATTCATTTTAATTATTTATCAGCATAATTAACACAAAAAATGCACAAACAATTCTCAAAACTAATAAATATATCGGTTGTCGCCTGTCAAATTAGAATTCAATCTATATTGGCGACAGCGACAATTGTCGCCAAGTCGTCATGTTGTCGTGCCGTAGCCAAAATATTCGTATCCATAAACCTTCATGTTTTTATACCCTACACTAAGAGTGAAAGGGTATATTCAATTTGGTACGCCGCTTGTAACACCCAGAAGGAAGCATCTCCGGTATGGAAAAGTATATATATTCTTGATCAGCATGACCTCCTGAGTCGATTTAGCGATGTCCGTCTGTCTGTCTGTCTGTCTGTCTCTCTGTCTGTCTGTTTAAATCCCTACTACTTTTAAAATTGAAGAGCTTGATAAATGAAACTTATAACTTAGATTACTGTATGTGCTGTATGTGCGAAAAAATTGGCGAGATCGGTCCATTGTGACCTATGATCCGACCACTTATGTTCAAATACCTCATATAAAATGTACATATAAAGATCAATTTTTATGTACACGTGCTTAGGTAAACTTTTTTGGTCAAATATATATTGATATCATGCTCAAATACATGCTAATAATGTTTTCCGGCGAAAAGACTTATGGTTCACAAAAAAAAAAAATCGAAATTCGGTACACCTACCCATTTGTAAATATGGGTATCAAATGAATGGAAATTCTTCAGCGATTGAAAGTTTGTAGGTATTTTCAGGATTCGTATTCCCTGGTGACCAATATACTACTTTGAATGGTAACTACACATATGTATAGTCGGCTTAGACCGACTATAATTTTGATAATCCTAACTATCATAATAAAACCTACTTTAAAATTTACCATGTGATCTAACCTTCCCAACTGGTTTAATTTTGACAAGTGTAGCAAGTTCGTTGTCGCTTCGAATGTGTTTAAAGCATTAAAAATTAAATATCTTGAGACGTCAATCAATGAAATGACAGTTTTTATTTTTCTAAAAATCATCGCCAACTTACGAACTTATGCTAGACCCTTTATAGGAATTTAAGGAGTTAGATGGAAAAACCCTTTAAAAAAACTCTGGTGAACTTTATTATTTTATTTGTTTTGTTCGGCATACCTGAGAAAAACATATTATAATATTAAGTGCATGCTATGAAGAAAATGCATTCTAGTCTTGATATAAAACACACCTAAAAGACAAAAATATTATTTTTTGGTGAACACTACCCACTGACATTATACAAATTCTATTAATAAGATCCCCGACAATAGCATCGTTTCCTAGAAATGATCTAGAATATTAATAACAACAAACAATAACAAATAAATGAATAAAAACAAGAAGAAAATGTGATTTATGTAAATGACTAGGATTTGGTTGACAAGAACAAGCAGGCAATTAAATGAAAATATCCTGGAAAAAAGCCTGTGGGTAAACGATGATGGTGCAATTTAAGTCAAGGTAAGTCCGAAAAAAAAACAAAATTCTAAAGAAGATGACAAAGTAGATGAGAAATAAAAAGAAAAAGTGCCAATTCAGAGGGAATTCAGAGAAATGGGCGACATTGCCCCAAAATAAATGTCAACTAATTAGACACGTTAAGTAATTGTTGTATCTCAAATCAGTTTCACTTTTAAAAACAGATTTTAGAGAAACATTTTCAGGGCAGCAACATTTAAATGACATTTTAAGGGTGTTTCTTATATTAATTTTTGTATTTTTTTTTGTAATTTTCTATATCACCGTCAAGTTAATGTGTTTCTTTAACAAATCATCACGTTTGCAACGTCTATAAAATAGTGCTTAGAATACAAGACAGACAGACAGACAGACAGATAGATAGACAGTCATCCCAACAGACAGTTGGCTTAAAATGATTGATGAGTTCACTTAAAACAGGAGCCGTGACAGCACTAGTGCTGGCAGCACCACCAACCGGCAAGCGGAAGCAACAACAAAACTTTTGTCGACTGCAAAAAAGTGTCTCCCCGATTTTTTGCGTTGTGTTTAGACATTGTATTTGGTCTGTTCGTTTTTACGTATGGCAACGAAAGTGCAACACAAACAACATTCAATTACAACGCATCGTGGAGTCGGTCGCAGCCTAAAAGTGTGCTTTGCAATTTGGCGCAGCGAAAACTTTTTCATTTGTCAATGTTGTATGATTGGTAGCAGGCCGCCATAGCGTTGCCAGATTACACGATTTTTTGTATACGAAGTTTTTTTTTTTAGAAATTTAGTAATTTCATTTTACGTATCAATGTTTTTGCGTATTTTAACGACAAATGAATGAAAATTTTAAACAAATTTAAACAAAGTGGAAAAATCAACAACGTTTTAAATTATTAAAAAAAAAAATTTAAACGTTTATTGAATGCTTATCCTCGTTGTAAGTGTAAAACTTACTTCTTTGTAAATAATTTCTCAGTAGTAAATTTGAGGCGCAAGAAGCTATGCTAGCACTGATTCTCAAGCAGATAAAACCCCTTCCCGACTAAATGATTTCCTTTTTTCTTTTTTATATGAAATGAACATTTTTGCAGGACTTCCCTATTCGTTTCTCAGAGAAAGGGTCTCAGAAGGTCTCACAAAATAGTTTGACCTATTACTGTAAGCATTCCATTAGAAGGTAAGCTAACAGTGCTTCGCTTTTGTATTTGAAAAATATTAGAAATAGTCACCAAATCGACTGGCGCTGATTCTCTAGAAGGTGTGCTGGAAGTACACTAGCTTCAGTGATGGCAGAATGTGTATTGAGCATGCTAAGAAGTGGTTATATCAGGGCTTCTACTGGCAGGCAAGGCCTGGACAAATTTACAAAGCAATTTTGTATTTTCACAGTATTCTTATAATTCTTTTTTAATTTATTAAAAAAGAATAATATAAATTCTTGTGAAAGTATATAACAAATATACTTTTCTGATGATGAAGCATAATTAAATATGCAACTATTGCCATCATCATCATTTTCAACGACACCAATAGAGTATGATCAAACTCTATAAGCGTTTCTTTTGAGTTCTGATGGTTTGAGGTGGGCGTTGATCGATCAGTCAGTCAATCAGGACTTGTTTTTTTTATATATTTATAGTTAATATGTTAAATCTGGCCACTCTGCCAATTTTAAAATTTTATGTATTCGCTCATTTATGACACCAGCAGCAGCACCACCAACTACTTCACATTTTCGCAGTAAAAACTAAAGAATTTCAGAAAAGAGCGTCGGCGAGACATTTGTTGCAGCCAGGACGAACAGACGATAACAATGACGAGGATCAAGGCATTCTAAGCGCAAATATTGTGAGCTTGCCAAGGGCGCTATTAGTGGTAATAACAACAACAAATATAACAACAACAACAGTAACTACAAACTGCAACAGACAGCAGCAGCAACTCGCCCCGCTTTAATCAGTGCCACTGCAAAAAGGGTGCAAACATTGTTTTACTATTTTTATTGTTTTTTTTTCCATACATTTTTTATATCACAACTATGGTCCACCCACATCACCAATATGCAGCGCCGCCTTATCTCTACTATGCGTCGGCACACACTCATGTTTGTCACTTATTTTACAATGTCTGGCAGTCAAATGGCAATTGAATTGAACAGAATTGCGCGCCGCCATTGACCCGACCCGTCAACTATCGTAACAACGCCGCCGTAAAAAGACCCCATGTTGTCCGTCTTGGTAGCCTGTTTGCCACTTGAACGCCTTGAATGTAGTAGTGCCGTCGTCGTCGTCGCCGTTCTCGTCCACTGTCAATGTCAATGTCTTGCACAAGAGAAAGAGAAAGAGAGAAGTAGCAGCAGACTTGCTGCGCGCCTCAACTGCTTAACAGCGCCATCTACTTTTAATGTCAAGCACCAGACGGCAGTTGGCACTGTGTGCTGTGTGTCTCTAGTTGTTTTGTTTTTGTCGAGGAAAAACAAATAAAATTGTTGAGATTCTCATAAATAAAAAATGCATCAAAACCAATAACTTGCGAGAAAATGTAATAAAAAAGGCAGCCCCTTGTTTGTCGGCATCAGTAAGAGAAATAAAAAATAAATAAAGTTTAAAAAACATATGCAATTTTTTTTTTTTAACTAAGAAAAATACTTTACTGTGAAGTAAAGTACACACAAATAATAATAAAAAAAATAGCACAAAAAACATATGTGATTGTTTTGCGGCGACTGTTGCCGCGTACAGTGGGTTGAAATTTCATGGGATATTTCAAAATTTTCTTTTAGAATTTAAGGTATGTATTTCGTTGTTGAAAGCAGGGATTGAAATAAAAAAATATCAGTTTAAAATCGTTCATTTTTAAAAACGCAACCGGTATCGTAATCGATATTTTAAAATCAGAAATAACCAAAAGCAATAACCGAACCGAATTCAGTATAAAACCGTTTAATTTTTAAAACCGAAACAGAAATCGTTACCGCTAAGATATTTTAAAATCAATCAATTCTTTTTACTAATCAACGCTCAGGGAATTCGCCCTATTCATGCAATGCATAATGTTGATCGTAGGAAAGGATTTTTGTTAAAGCAAGGGTTGAAAGATGAGGAAGTGACGGTGAATGTTTTGTATTTAATTTGGCAATATTAAAAATATCGGGAAAAACAGAAGCACAAAACGTATCCTGCGACTGAAGATCGCATGGTCTCTGTATTGCGTGATTCTATTGAGAACCGAGTGGGCTACGTAGGGGCGGGCTTGGTTCGATGCCCAACCGGAAGAACACACGGCTTGGTGGAATTAGAACATATATTTCACACGAACGCTTACCTTTGAAAAACCTATAAAACAGGCATACACACTCTACGGTCCTTCGGTGCTCAAGAGAAACAATGAAATATGAACTAATATCATCCCCTATTATATATATTCGGTTTTGGACCACAAATTCCAAAGAAGATTTTGAAGCCCGAATTTTCTTCCAAATATGGGAAGTGAGACAGTGCCTAAGTTAAAAAAAACGAGGCCTTTAGCTGCTTCTTTCGACACATCATATTTTCAACATCATAATTTCAACGAAGGTCACATTGAGTTAATACGCCCAGCAGCTGACTCCACAATATCCCCAGCACTCGTATTTAGAAGAGCGATTGATCCATGCATTATTTTGTAAGATTACAGACAACATTGGGTGTTCCTCGCATTAAAATCGAAAATTATTTGCAATTCCTCAGTAGCGCCGGTAGCTTAAAGGTAAATGCGTTGGACTGCGAGCCGAAAGGTCCCAACTTCAAATCAGGGCTAGGGCTAACAACATCTTTTTCTTAGAAAACATTTTTCAATAAAGCGCTACCTCTCGGCAGTCAATTGCAAATCTACGAGAGTAAACATTGCCTATGAAAAGCTCTCACCCACCGTTCAGATTCGGCATTAAACTGTAGGTCCCACCACTTGAGTACAAATATAACACGCAGAGCCCAAATGATGAGAGATCTCGACCTAAGTTCTTCAGGACTGTAGCGCCAAACTTTTATTATTATTATTTGCAAATCCTCATTAGTAGATTGTTTAAGGGTCATTATTGAGTGTGTCATTCATAGCGCGTCTTTTACTCTCAAACTTTAAAAAGTTTGTGCACTTGTTGGACGAATATAAATGACAAATGTTACTTTTATTTGCCAAGGAATGGAGAGGGTTATGGATCAAGAACGGAAGATCATTGGTAAATATCAGAAATAATGACAGGGATTGGACGGAACTCTGCGAAACTCCAGAATTGATGTAATGCTGTACTGAAAGACTACCATAGATCGCAGTTCGTATTGAACGACCCTGAATTAAGGTCGACATTTGCTTGTTATCGAGAAAACATATATACCGGCACCATATGCAATTAGTACCTCTAAATGGAAACTGTATGTGGAAGACTTTATTAAACAGAAAACCAAAACCCTTTCAGAACAAGAAACTACAGTTGAAAGTAATTTAAGTGTGGTTCCATATCACTCAATATTCTTGGACAAGCGAGATTTCAAAAAAGGTTAGATGCAAAATACCAAAACAAAGAACGGACCAGAGCCAAAAGAATGGTCTTAAATTTGTCTATAAAAAAAGAGAGTTTGTAATTGCAATGTGCAACGTGCATAGTTGGACAATGTGAGGCTTAAGCTTTAAACTACCCTAAACAAACCGTTCTATAAATCCAGATCTTAACCTCACCAATCGGAAATGTTTTAATTCAAATATAGAAATGTCTAATCCTAAATTTTCTATTTTATGTATACAGATTTTAAAAACCAATTAATTTAATCCTATTTAAAAAAAATGATATTCGTTAATCATTGCATTCGTTAATCATACATATCGTCGTAGTAGAACGAAAAGCCACCAAATGCATTTTTATGAAAAACTTTAATTTCGAGTTTGCTCATTAATATTATAAAAAGTAATTGATGCATTTTTAAAGTTGAAACATCAATTGATAGATTTACATTTTCGTTATCATGTGGTCAAAAATTTTGAGATTATCGATTAAAAATTGACAGATTTTAGTAAATGAATATTTGGCATTTTGAAAATGTATTTGGTGACTTTTCGTTCTATAACGACGATATTATGTATTGAGAATTCACTATGTAAAGAGTTTGGTTTGATTAATCAAAAGACTACGTCATACATAAATAAATGTTTTGTGTGTAAAATACGATGATTTGACTTATGAGAAATATAAAATGATATTATTATTATTATTCATATTTTATTTTGCTATTTACTGCAATAATTACTTATTTTCTTTTAAACTTATCAATTTATCGGAATATTTATAAATCAATTTAACATAGTTTATGAAAATAATCACTATTTGTAAAAAGTGTACCTACTTTTATAACAATAAAAATTCATCTAGAGAAGTTTTAAAAACCTTCAAAATTAGTTTGCTCCACTGTCGCACATGTGCTTCTGTGATATTCAGTGGCAACCTTTGCCAGTACCAGTATGGCTGTTTCTTTTTGTTGACCTCTTTAAATATTAAATCCTGTTGTGATTGCAATGGGAATTGTGATTGACTTTTTATGCCCAATCGTCAAATACATATACCCAGACCCTCCCAAGATTTTTGACCCCCCTTTTACAAAAGACAAGCAAAAATACAAAACACCATTATAGTCCCATTTTACCACAATTCAATACATCTTAAAACAACAAACAAACCAGTACCCAACTCATATCCAGATGCACCCAATGTATGTCCTGAGTGAAATCGAAACTTCCCAAACAATTCATGCAACCAGTGGCAACTCTCGTGGGAGCACACGGCAGCCACTTCACACTTTCTAAAATTGGCAGAAAATATAACATTTGTTCAAAGCCACTTTTTCTTCATTTTCGAAAGCAAAGAGGGTGCGTGAGGTCGTCTCGAAAGACGTTCTGGGAATTAAGTGCAACTCATGCTGCCAGCCCGGCCACAATGCGTATTAAATGCGACTGCATGTTGTGCCAAACATACGTTTGGCATTTTGTCCCATTCCTAACCAAATACATTGGTTTCATTCTGTATTTTTGTACATTAATTGAACTTCAATATATATTTTGCCACTTGATACTTTGGCTAATGCTCTGACGGCGGTGCGTCTTAGTTGCCAGCACCCCGTCCAAAACTCCACCAAAGTAACGTAATGATGTTGATGACCTCGTATAGTAGTGTAGCCGCCCAAAAGTTTTACGTATTGGAAAACTTAACTAATTGATGATTTGCCATTAGCATCAATCCAAAATGGCGTCGACTGTGCTGGCAGAAATGCATGCCATGAATGCCAAATGTGAAACCATCATGTCGAAAGTTACAGATTTGCAAACTTTTTATGATCGGCGTTAAGTATTGCAGATATATATTGCAAATGTTAGTAAAATTCACATATCGCAACTATCTTTCCATAATGAAATGGCAAACCTTACTGAAGAGAAATGTCAAAAGAGCGGCAAGAAATATGGCGTCGTTTGTTGTCCCTGTCGCTCTACTGTTGTAGCGTCCCTGTTGAAAAACCCTATTATTCGGAGTCCTTTGTTCGTACGATCAAAAAAAGATTGACTGAAGATGTTGATGTTGATGGTTATACAAATACCAGACAAGAATTGTTGAAGTTAAAAAACCTGTACCAAAATATTAAAAAATACCTTTATTTTTTTTGAAAAATTTAAGAGCTACATAATAAACGACAAAACGAACGTCTTAGCCGACTCATCACAACTTCCTCGACAGAAATTTTATTCTGCAGATTCATAAGGAAATTTAAACAATTAGAAGCAATCGTAAATTTGTGGATAGTTCCTTATTTTTCTACCAATCTGCAGTAGTTACAAAAGAAGTAAGAAGGCACAATAAACTCCAATATTTACATTCAAGTAGCCGCGGTAGCTCAGTCGTTAGTACGTTGGACTGCGAGCCGAAAGGTCCCCGGTTCAAGCCTGGACTTGGGCTAACAACATCTTTTCATAGAAACATTTTTCTATACCGCGCTACCTCTCGGCAGTAAATGGCAAACTTACGAGAGGAAAACATTGCCTATGAAAAGCTCTCGCCCGCCGTTCGGATACGGCAATAAACTGTAGGTCCCACCACTTTGAGTACAAATATAACACGCACAGCTCAAACTGGTGAGAGAGCTCGGTCTAAGTTCTTATAGGACTGTAGTGCCAAACTATTATTATTATTATTAAATTTACATTCAAGAATTCTTGACGAAGAGATTAATGCCATTCTGGTATGAACATGAAATGTTCACATTAATTTGGTCTTTTCTAGTTTCCTGCCTAAGCTCCTCTATTACAGTAAAACGGCCTTCAAGTTAGGGATGTGCATCTGAAGAAAAATATCGATGTTTTGGTCGACTCGTTACATCGATGTTTTCCTATGTATCGAACAAAAACATTGATGTTTTTGATGTATCGAATTAAAAATTATTACGTAAATAATTTAAATTTTGATATATATTTTATAAGTTTTTATATGTCAAATAAACGTAATAAGAAGTTTAAAATAAATAAGTGTTTGACTTAGAACATTTTCCTAAAATACAAAATAATTAATGCATTTAGAATCAAAAATGCTAAGTCCATGTTATGTCATGTAAAGGGTTTTTTAACAGGGACGCTACAAAAGTAGAGCGACAGGGACAGCAAACGACGCCATATTTCTTGCCACTCTTTTGACATTTCTCTTCAGTAAGGTTTGCCATTTCATAATGGAAAGATATACAAATTCGAATTTCTGTAGTAAATTTTAATAATTTCGATTCATTGTTGGCTCGTATATCTTTCCAACATGATATAGCAAACCTTACTGAAGAGAAATATCAAAATAGCGGCAAGAAATATGACGTCGTTTGCTGTCCCTGTCGCTCTGCTTTTGTAGCGAACCTGTTGAAAAACCCTGTATGAAGCAAAGTTTATTTAAAGTGTTTAATTTCAAATATAATAATTTCAAATAAATAATTAAATCTATCAAGTTTCGATTAGCAAATATGATTTTAACAGTGATTCGATATATCGAAAAAATACATCGATATATCGAATAGATTCTGAAGCTTATATTGCATCGGAAATCATCGTTGTATCGAAGCAATATATCGATTGTTTATAAAGCATCGATGTATTTTGGACATCCCTACTTTAAGTGATATATAAGCAATGACGTGATATTGGTGTCTCGAATTTCAAATCTACCAAATTCTCCAAAACTTAGGCCATAAATAAAATATAGGTAACAATGAAGTGGTGATGACATTTAATATTTCAGGGAAAATGAGTATGCAGCATCCAGTAAGGCGTACTAAACTACCGATAATTTCTATAGCCTTAAATATATGAAATTGTATATTTCGAATATTTAATGCTACTATAAAAATATAGAAATTGATTTTTTTTTTATGAATAGTGAAAGTCTGAGGTCTTTACAATGAGGAATGTGCTATTCTTATTTAAAAACTAATTTCTAGAATCAGTGGACCAATTTAAATAATTAATAAACCCACAAAGAGCTCATGCAAACATTGTAAACTGTGCAAAGATTCTGCGATTACATACTGTGTTAATCTGTAATTCTTTTATATTATATATATTTATACTCTACACTAAGAGTGAAAGGGTATATTCAGTTTGGTACGCCGTTTGTAACATACAGAAGGAAGCATCTCCGGTAAGGAAAAGTATATATATTCTTGATCAGCATGACCTCCTGAGTCGATTTAGCGATGTCCGTCTGTCTGTCCGTCGTCTGTTGAAATCCATACTTCTTTTAAAATTGAAGAGCTAGATAAATCAAACTTATAACTTAGATTACTAATATACCTACGCTGTATCTGCGAAAAAATTGGCGAGATCGGTCCATTGTGACCTATGATCCGACCACTTATGTTCAAATACCTCATATAAAATGTACATATAAAGATCAATTTTTATCTATACGTTCTTAGGTAAACTTTTTTGGTTAAATATATATTGATATCATGCTCAAATACATGATAATAATGTTTTCCGGTGAAAAGACTTGTGGTTCAAAAAAAAAAATCGATATTCGGTATACCTACCCATTTGTAAATATGGGTATCAAATGAATGGAAATTCTTCAGCGATTGAATGTTTGTAGTTATTTTCAGGATTCGTATACCCTGGTGACCTATATATCACTTTGAATGGTAACAACACATATGTGTAGGGTAGTTATAGTCGGCTTAGACCGACTATAATTTTGATAATCCTAACTATCATAATTACACCTATTTTAAAATTTTCCATGTGATCTAACCTTCCCAACTGGTTTTTTATCAAAACCCATCTTACTCTTCATATACTGAAAGAAAGAAGAACAATGCGATATAATATAAGATCTCTCTCGAATTCTTGTCACAATTGAGGAATAGAGAAAAATTTCGAGAACGAGATTGCATTTCCCTTTACACTAATTTATACATCTACGCTCAACAAGAAAATTGGAATGATCGGCCAATTGTGACCTGGGAACCGATCACTTATATTCAAATACCTCATATAAAATTTACATCTACAGATGAATTTTACTTTATACGGAGTATTTTTGATAAAATTTAATTGAAGTTATGCTCAAATATATGAAAATAATGTTTTCCCGTGAAATAACTTTCTCAAAAAAAAAAAAAATGTAATTGATCTTTGAAATTCTGAAATAAATAATAGATTTCTTGCAGCTTACTTCTCGTCAATGCAGACAATATTAATTAAACAAACTTTGATTTTTGTTTTGAAATTTCATTGTCATTTGTAATTTTTTTTTTATTAATTTTACTTGAAATAACGCAAAAATCTGACATCTACTTAATTTAAAAGGTGTGTATAATATACGCGGTAAGTAATTTGACAATTCTAAAAAGTTTTCAATACAATATCTTAATTTACCTAATTTCAGACTGAAATCAATAAAAAAAAAATTAAGCGTGGAGTTACGAAAGATTATACATTTTAAAATTCCACGTAAGTTCACTTTCTCGACAATTTAAAATCCAAACATAACGACTTTAAATATTGTTGTATTTTTAGATCCATCTACATGTTATTTCTTCAATCAATTGCAAACATCCTTAAAACATAAATAAAATAAAAACGTTAAACGAAACAAGAAATAAAACTATTTGCAATTTTATTCGAGCTAAAAAGTATCCATTACCCAGTAGTAAATTTGTCCAGGCCTTACCATTAAAAGTCCTGCTATAATAACTTCTTAGCATGATCAATACACATTCTGCCATCACTGAAGCTAGTGTACTTCCAGCATACCTTCTAGAGAATCAGCGCCAATCGAATTGGTGACTATTTCTAATATTTTTCAAATACAAAAGCGAAGCACTGCTAGCTCACCTTCTAATGGAATGCTAACAGTAATGAGTCAAACTATTTTGTCAGACCTTGTGAGACCCGTTCTCTGAGAAACGAATAGGGAAGTCCTGCAAAAATGTTCATTTCATATAAAAAAGAAGAAAGGATATCATTTAGTCGGGAAGGGGTTCTATCTGCTTGAGAATCAGTGCTAGCATAGCTTCTTGCGCCTGAAATTTACTACTGGGTATATATCCAAACAATAGGAAGCGCACCATAAATGCCTTTAAATGGAGGTTTATTAGAATTTCTTCCTGTGAATATATTCTAAAAGTATTTCTTAAAATTCACAGCTTGAAGACCTCCAAACAAAGTTGTTTATGAACCTCTTCTACACTCACTTCTCCGAGAAACGAGAGTGGAACACCTTGCAATAAAAACCGTTTCATACCAAAAATAATTAAGGAAAGTATCGAGTCGGTAAGGGGCTCTGGCTTTATAGAATAAATTCTACAATTGCTTTTAATTGATTCTATTTACTACTGGGTACGAACAGATTTGTGCAGATTCTCTAAAATAAAATTTGGAGCTCCTGGACCGAATAAAATATGGTGAATATATTTAATAGGGGATGAAAATATGTTTGTCCTCTATTAATTCTCTTGAGCACCGAAGAACCATGGGGTGAACTGGCATATTTTATAGGTAATACAATACTAATTGTAAATGGAACCTCTACTGTGTATGAAGTATTGTATAGGTAATGTACAATGGGAACTATCCCTCATTACTACCGCTTACCTAGTTATGTATAAAAAGACCACTATTCATTAAGATTGCAGGAAATGTAATGTCTACATGGAAACCCCTTTAGGAAACCCCTTTGGTTATGAAGTTATGATATATGGCATTACCTAATATAGGTTACAACGGTTAAAAATAGGATTCCCGTTTACACTAGATGAAGCAAGTATTGGCTGTTGGTTTTTGTGGAACATTACTTCATAATAAACAATGAATGCATTCAGGTCATATGACATGTCTGAAAAAAAATATTTAAAAAATAATTAAGATTCATTCTGAGATGCCGACGCACTCCGATTCAATACCAATTGCGAAGTAATCGTCTACGTAATAATTATATTTCCTATTGGGTTAAAAGCTACAATTAAATTTTTAAAAAAAAATCCTTTGTAAAATGTTTCAGTTTTTGTGTTGTTGTTTCCAATGTCAATAAAAGATTTGAAAACAAACTAGAAAACTTCATAAACAACAATATACAACTAAATGTTACGAGCAGCTGTCACCAAAATAGCAGCACTGCTGCGTGTTCCCGCCTTTGAGGGATTTCCACAATTTATTGCATCGCGACAGGCGCACGGCCCGCCAGAGACCGAAGAGGAATTTATTGCAAAATACGTCTATCAATTCAATCGTTGGGACATCGATGGCTGGGAAATACGCAAGGCGATGAACGATCTGCTCGGCATGGACTTGGTGCCCGATCCGAAGATTATAATCGCGGGAATGCGTGCATGTCGAAAGGTCAATGACTTTGCATTGGCTGTACGTTGGCTAGAGGGTTGCAAGGACAAATGTGGAGATCATACAGCGGTGCTGTTTCCCTATCTTATGAAGGATATAAAACCTACTATGGATGAGCTGGGGGTGCCGACATTGGAGGAGATGCTCTACCATGAACCACAATTGGCGTTAAAGTCGGTATATGATATGTGAACTTAAAATGGCGGGAATTCGAAGGGAGGGAAACAAAACAATCAAACAGCGACAACAACCAAACAATTTATATATTTCATTGTAATTTTTGTTTAATTTAATAACTTAATAATAATAGCAACCAGTTTAAAGCCATTAAACAGTCGATTAAATTTTCGCAATTTAATTGCGTGGCCACATGTCGCGCACAACCGCAACAACCAGACAAACTTGGTCATTACAATGGCAACAGCAACAGCAACAACAACAACATAAATTACAGCAACAACAATTACATTTAGTCAGTGGTCCCAAAAATTTAAATACAAAATCTAGCGTATAAATTATGCGCTTTACCACGTTTTTGGTTGCTGTCCGCATTTATTGCCATTTTTGGTTTTGGTTTCAACGCGTTCTCGAGTTTCAACCACCTTTTGTATTTTTGTGTTGTAGTCGAATTTTTCATTTTTAGAATTACATACTAACCGGTTTTTTTTTCATAGAAAAAGAGGTTTTTAAAATGAGAAATATTTTTGGATATATTTTCCGTTTGCAATTGGTATCGGTTCTGAATTGGAATTGAATCTGTCTTAAGTATAAAATCAAGTTATATTACCTAGAAAGTCCAATAACTACAAAATCGATTTCGTTAATGAATCTATGTCAGTTTTGTTTAATGTCCAAGTCCTGTCGTTTTTACCCATTAAGCAATTGAGGTGCGCTTTGAAATTGGAGTCATAAAGGAGACCAATTTTTGAGTGTTTTATGAGCCCTCAGAAAAGTGACTCATTTAAGTATCTCATTTAAGACTGTTTTCAGAGCTCTCAAAAATATTACTCATAAAAGATTTGTATGTAGGAGTTATTTAGGAGCCCTCATAAATTAGACTCCTAAAAGCATCAAAAATAAAATTGTTTCTGAGCGCTCAGAAAATAGACTCATAAAAGTTCTATATTTTAGAATGTTTTAGGAACGCTCAAAAAATTTGACTTATAAAAGAGTCCCATTCATGAGCGCTTTAGGAGCCCCCTCAAATCAAACTCATAAAATCATCAATTTTAAGAGTATTTTAGGAGCACTCAGAAAAGGGAGTCATAAAAGTATCTTATTTATGCTGGCTTTAGGAGCCTACTGTTTAATTAAATTTGATATAATTATATTCGTTTTGAATTTCATATCAAATGAAAAATTATAAAATATTATTGTAAATTCAACAGACAAACCCACATAATAAATGGGATTTTTGAAATGATTGCATTTTCTCACGATGTCTCGACAAAGATTAACATAAACATATACTATGTTGGATTCATTTCAGACACATTCTATATTTCTGAAGAAAGACAAACTCCAAAAATGAAATAATTGTGGTGTCTGAAAATTCTCAAAAATGTGAAGATTTTAAAAATATTTTAAAATGATCAAAAATATGCGGATTTTTGCGCTCTTTAAAGCGTGTCCACTACCCAAGTTTCGGTAGCCTTTTGGGGCTCTTTTTGGTGCTCAAATATGAATGTTTTAGGAGCAATAAAAGTCTCATAAAATGAGGCCCTCTACCCCGGGGTCTGAAGCCTTTTTGGGCTCTTTTAACTGCTCATATATGAGTGTTTTAGGAGCACTGAAAGTCTTATAAATATGAGTGTTTTTGGCTCATAAAATTGTGCCCCTAACAGGGAGTCTTTTTGGGCTATTTTAAGTGCTCATGTATGAGTGTTTTAGGAGAAATGTAAGTCTCATTAAATGAGGCCCTTTACCCAGAGGTCGTTTGCCTTTTTGGGCTCTTTTAAGTGCTCATATATGAGTGTTTTAGGAGAAATAAAAGTTTCATAAATATTAGTGTTTTTGGGCTCATCAAAACACCAAAAATGAAGTAATTGTGGTGTCTGAAAATTCTCAAAAATGTGAATGTTTTAAGAATATTTGAAAATGATCAAAACACGCGGATCCTTAAAGCGCAGTTTATGTAGCCTTTTTGGGGTCTTTTTAGAGCTTAAATATGAGTGTTTTAGGAGTAATAAAGTGTTACAAATATGAGTGTTTTTGGTGCTCATAATTTGTGCTGATGAAAATGGGCTCTTTTTAAAACTCAAATATGAGTGTTTTAGGAGTAATAATAGTGTCAGAAATATGAAGATTATTGAGCTCATAAAATGTGAGTCTTTATGGGTTGAGAGTCTTTATGGGCTCTTTTAAGTGCTCAAATATAAGTAATAGTCAGAAATATGAGGGTTTTTGGGCTCATAAAATGGGCCCAGGTGTCGGGAGTCCTTTTGGACTCTTTTAAGTGCTCATATATATGGGTAACACTCATAAATATGAAACATTTAGGGCCGTTTTCACAATGTTCGGTTACGTTAAAATTTATCTGTACGTTTGTTAACTGGCAGATAGCCTAACTTTCAGAATAAAGTTTCCGTTAACAATTTTCGTTTTCACCAACACAAATTATTTAACTTCCGGTTAGAACGATATTGTAATAGATTTTCTGTCATATCTGGCATCTAATTGACATAAATAAATTAATTCAAATTTAATTTGTCAAATTTAAAATTTCATTAAATTGTGAATTTGTTTGTCGTCATATTTGCGACGACAGATTTGCAATCGCAATAGACAGTTTCGCTAATATTTCTATTACAATTTAACTTTTGATATTTTGCGACATTGTATTTTGGTATTTCGGGAATTATTTTATGTACAAATTGCAGCATAATTTTTTCAATGTATTGTCAAAATCTGTCGGTTATAAATATAACGGAAACATGATCTATCGGTTAAAGTATCTGCCGGTTAAAGACAATTTAAATGACAAACAGATATAACAGATGATTGTGAAAAAGAATTTTGCGCAAACTGTCGGTTAAAGTGGAAGTTAATATTTAACTAGATATTGTGACAACGGCCCTTAGGTATCTTAAAAGACTCAAAATGTTTGCTGGGTAGTTCTGATTGCGATTTCCATTTCGAGTACTTTTTCTGTGTGTGAAGTACTTTAGCTTCAGTGAGGACAATATCTGTATTGGGTATACTAAGTAGTTTCTGCTGACAAGACCTGGAAAATATGACTGCTGTTTTTACACTTTTTCGGCACCGTATGGAGTCCATGTTGCATACTAGTAAAAGTAGATTTTGTGTATCCTTTTTATTTCATGCTACCTTTTGTACTACATCTCATAAAAAATATAAAAGCGACGTAAGAGATTTTCCTAGTCCTGCTTGCTTTTAGTGCATATATATTTTTTGTAATGAATCTGGCATTAGTGCTGCAATAAATATAGATTTCCTTCCACTTTTATTTCTTTATCTCGAATATTAAGATAGACAGTTGAAAAAGTTACATATTTGTTTTATAATTCCTTGCAGATTTTGCTAATGTATTCGGTAATTAAAAATTATTCCATTTCTAGTAACCATTTCTGGCAAACTCAATTTAGCAAAGTCGCAACGGCAACATATGTTCTTTTTACAGTCGTCTGTATACGTTTAAATTAAACACCTAATCGTTGGCCAAGCTTCTAAAAACGTTGTAAAATAATTGCTACCATTAAATAGGAAGTTGCTGTTGCCTTTCTGTAAACCGCATCGTTGCTGTGTCGAAGGGGGACCACCTCCGCCACTGCTTGTCAACCCAGACAATGTTACGATTCTGCTGTGGCAATTAAAGCCAACTGACTAAAGGATTCAATGCGATTGGAAACATATTTGGAATCGCATAAAATTTAAGCACTTAACGAGGATAACGACGGCATCGACGCTCATTGAATGTCTCACTGAATTCTTACATTTTAAAAGGATTTTATATACCCAATATTATGTTATAGTCCTTGAAGAGTTTTTTTATGTGAAATTTGAAGCAGTTGTCACAAAAATTGCCAAAGATTTCGTTTTAACGTAAGTAATGCATTAAAAGAAATAACTCAATTGTTCTCGTTGTTTAAAACTTCTGATTATGTTTTAGCTTTTCCAGAACTAAATATTTCAATACCAAATCAATGGAATTTAATACCACTTTCTAAAAATAAAACGATTTAAAGAAAAATTTAAATTTTCGGCTAATTTAGTCAATTTAAAAGATATTCCCAGAAAAAAATTCTTTTATTACATCCTTAAGTTGCGTCTCTAAGACCCTCCGTTTAAAAAATATGACGATAAACAAGGCGTTGAAAGTAGGCGCTTTTTATAGACATTGAATGCCTAATTTTTCACTGTAAATTTCATTTAATTCGATCGGTGGGTTCTGGAATAATAAGGTTTTCAAAATCGATTTTCAAACTATTTCTTTAATTGGTCATAACTTCTAAACGGAGCGTCCTAGAGGGTTGAAAGTAGGCGATTTTTATAGACATTGAATGCCTAATTTTTCACTGTAAATTTCATTTAATTCGATCGGAGGGTTCTGGAATAATAAGGATTTCAAAATCGATTTTCTAACTATTTCTTTAATTGGTCATAACTTCTAAATGGAGCTTCCTAGAGGGCTGAAAGTAGGCGCTTTTTATAGACATTGAATGCCTAATTTTTCACTGTAAATTTCATTTAATTCGATCGGAGGGTTCTGGAATAATAAGGATTTCAAAATCGATTTTCTAACTATTTCTTTAATTGCTCATAACTTCTAAACGGAGCGTCCTAGAGGGTTGAAAGTAGGCGTTTTTTATAGACATTGTATGCGTCCTAGAGGGTTCAAAGTAGGCGATTTTTATAGACATTGAATGCCTAATTTTTTCACTGTAAATTTCATTTAATTCGATCGGAGGGTTCTGGAATAATATAGATTTCAAAATCGATTTTCTAACTATTTCTTTAATTGGTCATAACTTCTAAACGGAGCGTCCTAGAGGGTTGAAAGTAGGCGTTTTTTACAGACATTGAATGCGTCCTAGAGGGTTGAAAGTAGGCGCTTTTTATAGACATTGAATGCCTAATTTTTCACTGTAAATTTCATTTATTTCGATCGGAGGGTTCTGGAAAAATAAGGTTTTCAAAATCGATTTTCAAACTATTTCTTTAATTGACGGTTCTGGAAAAATAAGGTTGTCAAAATCGATTTTCAAACTATTTCTTTAATTGGTCATAACTTCTAAACGGAGCGACCTAGAGGGTTTAAAGTAGGCGCTTTTTATAGACATTGAATGCCTAATTTTTCACTGTAAATTTCATTTAATTCGATCGGAGGGTTCTGGATTAATAAGGTTTTCAAAATCGATTTTCTAACTATTTCTTTAATTGGTCATAACTTCTAAACGGAGCGTCCTAGAGGGTTGAAAGTAGGCGTTTTTTATAGACATTGAATGCCTAATTTTTCACTGTAAATTTCATTTAATTTGATCGGAGGGTTCTGGATTAATAAGGATTTCAAAATCGATTTTCTAACTATTTCTTTAATTGGTCATAACTTCTAAACGGAGCGTCCTAGAGGGTTGAAAGTAGGCGCTTTTTATAGACATTGAATGCCTAATTTTTCACTGTAAATTTCATTTATTTCGATTGGAGGGTTCTGGAAAAATAAGGTTTTCAAAATGGATTTTCAAACTATTTCTTTAATTGGTCATAACTTCTAAACGGAGCGTCCTAGAGGGTTGAAAGTAAGCGCTTTTTTTAGACATTGAATGCCTAATTTTTCACTATAAATTTCATTTAATTCAATCGGAGGGTTCTGGAATAATAAGGATTTCAGGAGGGTTCTGGAAAAATAAGGTTTTCAAAATCGATTTTCAAACTATTTCTTTAATTGTCCATAACTTCTAACCGGAGCGTCCTAGAGGGTTGAAAGTAGGCGCTTTTTATAGACATTGAATGCCTAATTTTTCACTGTCAATTTCATTTAATTCGATCGGAGGGTTCTGGAAAAATAAGGTTTTCAAAATCGATTTTCTAACTATTTCTTTAATTGGTCATAACTTCTAAACGGAGCGTCCTAGAGGGTTGAAAGTAGGCGCTTTTTATAGACATTGAATGCCTAATTTTTCACTGTAAATTTCATTTAATTCGATCGGAGGGTTCTGGAATAATAAGGATTTCAAAATCGATTTTCTAACTATTTCTTTAATTGGTCATAACTTCTAATAGGAGCGTCCTAGAGGGTTGAAAGTAGGCGCTTTTTATAGACATTGAATGCCTAATTTTTCACTGTAAATTTCATTTAATTCGATCGGAGGGTTCTGGAATAATAAGGATTTCAAAATCGATTTTCTAACTATTTCTTTAATTGGTCATAACTTCTAAACGGAGCGTCCTAGAGGGTTGAAAGTAGGCGCTTTTTTTAGACATTGAATGCCTAATTTTTCACTGTAAATTTCATTTATTTTGATCGGAGGGTTCTGGAAAAATAAGGTTTTCAAAATCAATTTTCAAACTATTTCTTTAATTGGTCATAACTTCTAAACGGAGCGTCCTAGAGGGTTGAAAGTTTTCACTGTAAATTTCATTTATTTCGATCGGAGGGTTCTGGAAAAATAAGGTTTTCAAAATCGATTTTCTAACTATTTCTTTAATTGGTCATAACTTCTAAACGGAGCGTCCTAGAGGGTTGAAAGTAGGCGCTTTTTATAGACATTGAATGCCTAATTTTTCACTGTAAATTTCATTTAATTCGATCGGAGGGTTCTGGAATAATAAGGATTTCAAAATCGATTTTCTAACTATTTCTTTAATTGGTCATAACTTCTAATAGGAGCGTCCTAGAGGGTTGAAGGTAGGCGCTTTTTATAGACATTGAATGCCTAATTTTTCACTGTAAATTTCATTTAATTCGATCAGAGGGTTCTGGAGTAATCAGGATTTCAAAATCGATTTTCTAACTATTTCTTTAATTGTCCATAACTTCTAACCGGAGCGTCCTAGAGTGTTGAAAGTAGGCGCTTTTTATAGACATTGAATGCCTAATTTTTCACTGTAAATTTCATTTAATTCGATCGGAGGGTTCTGGAATAATAAGGATTTCAAAATCGATTTTCTAACTATTTCTTTAATTGGTCATAACTTCTAAACGGAGCCATTGAATGCCTAATTTGTCACTGTAAATTTCAATTAATTCGATCGGAGGGTTCTGGAAAAATAAGGTTTTCAAAATCCATTTTCTAACTTTTTCTTTAATTGGTCATAACTTCTAAACGGAGCGTCCTACAGGGTTGAAAGTAGGCGCTTTTTTTAGACATTGAATGCCTAATTTTTCACTGTAAATTTCATTTAATTCAATCGGAGGGTTCTGGAATAATAAGGATTTCAGGAGGGTTCTGGAAAAATAAGGTCCTAGAGGATTGAAAGTATGCGCTTTTTATAGACATTGAATGGCTAATTTTTCACTGTAAATTTCATTTAATTCGATCAGAGGGTTCTGGAGTAATCAGGATTTCAAAATCGATTTTCTAACTATTTCTTTAATTGTCCATAACTTCTAACCGGAGCGTCCTAGAGTGTTGAAAGTAGGCGCTTTTTATAGACATTGAATGCCTAATTTTTCACTGTAAATTTCATTTAATTCGATCGGAGGGTTCTGGAAAAATAATGTTTTCAAAATCGATTTTCTAACTATTTCTTTAATTGGTCATAACTTCTAAACGGAGCGTCCTAGAGGGTTGAAAGTAGGCGCTTTTTATAGACATTTAATGCCTAATTTTTCACTGTAAATTTCATTTATTTCGATCGGAGGGTTCTGGAATAATAAGGATTTCAAAATCGATTTTCTAACTATTTCTTTAATTGTCCATAACTTCTAACCGGAGCGTCCTAGAGGGTTGAAAGTAGGCGCTTTTTATAGACATTGAATGCCTAATTTTTCACTGTAAATTTCATTTATTTCGATCGGAGGGTTCTGGAAAAATAAGGTTTTCAAAATCGATTTCCTAACTATTTCTTAATTTGGTCATAACTTCCAAACGGAGCGTCCTAGAGGGTTGAAAGTAGGCGCTTTTTATAGACATTGAATGCCTAATTTTTCACTGTAAATTTCATTTAATTCGATCAGAGGGTTCTGGAGTAATCAGGATTTAAAAATCGATTTTCTAACTATTTCTTTAATTGTCCAAAACTTCTAAACGGAGCGTCCTAGAGGGTTGAAAGTAGGCGCTTTTTTTAGACATTGAATGCCTAATTTTTCACTGTAAATTTCATTTATTTTGATCGGAGGGTTCTGGAAAAATAAGGTTTTCAAAATCAATTTTCAAACTATTTCTTTAATTGGTCATAACTTCTAAACGGAGCGTCCTAGAGGGTTGAAAGTTTTCACTGTAAATTTCATTTATTTCGATCGGAGGGTTCTGGAAAAATAAGGTTTTCAAAATCGATTTTCTAACTATTTCTTTAATTGGTCATAACTTCTAAACGGAGCGTCCTAGAGGGTTGAAAGTAGGCGCTTTTTATAGACATTGAATGCCTAATTTTTCACTGTAAATTTCATTTAATTCGATCGGAGGGTTCTGGAATAATAAGGATTTCAAAATCGATTTTCTAACTATTTCTTTAATTGGTCATAACTTCTAATAGGAGCGTCCTAGAGGGTTGAAAGTAGGCGCTTTTTATAGACATTGAATGCCTAATTTTTCACTGTAAATTTCATTTAATTCGATCGGAGGGTTCTGGAATAATAAGGATTTCAGGAGGGTTCTGGAAAAATAAGGTCCTAGAGGATTGAAAGTATGCGCTTTTTATAGACATTGAATGCCTAATTTTTCACTGTAAATTTCATTTAATTCGATCAGAGGGTTCTGGAGTAATCAGGATTTCAAAATCGATTTTCTAACTATTTCTTTAATTGGTCATAACTTCTAAACGGAGCCATTGAATGCCTAATTTGTCACTGTAAATTTTAATTAATTCGATCGGAGGGTTCTGGAAAAATAAGGTTTTCAAAATCCATTTTCTAACTTTTTCTTTAATTGGTCATAACTTCTAAACGGAGCGTCCTACAGGGTTGAAAGTAGGCGCTTTTTTTAGACATTGAATGCCTAATTTTTCACTGTAAATTTCATTTAATTCAATCGGAGGGTTCTGGAATAATAAGGATTTCAGGAGGGTTCTGGAAAAATAAGGTCCTAGAGGATTGAAAGTATGCGCTTTTTATAGACATTGAATGCCTAATTTTTCACTGTAAATTTCATTTAATTCGATCAGAGGGTTCTGGAGTAATCAGGATTTCAAAATCGATTTTCTAACTATTTCTTTAATTGTCCATAACTTCTAACCGGAGCGTCCTAGAGTGTTGAAAGTAGGCGCTTTTTATAGACATTGAATGCCTAATTTTTCACTGTAAATTTCATTTAATTCGATCGGAGGGTTCTGGAAAAATAAGGTTTTCAAAATCGATTTTCTAACTATTTCTTTAATTGGTCATAACTTCTAAACGGAGCGTCCTAGAGGGTTGAAAGTAGGCGCTTTTTATAGACATTTAATGCCTAATTTTTCACTGTAAATTTCATTTATTTCGATCGGAGGGTTCTGGAATAATAAGGATTTCAAAATCGATTTTCTAACTATTTCTTTAATTGGTCATAACTTCTAAACGGAGCGTCCTAGAGGGTTGAAAGTAGGCGCTTTTTATAGACATTGAATGCCTAATTTTTCACTGTAAATTTCATTTATTTCGATCGGAGGGTTCTGGAAAAATAAGGTTTTCAAAATCGATTTCCTAACTATTTCTTAATTTGGTCATAACTTCCAAACGGAGCGTCCTAGAGGGTTGAAAGTAGGCGCTTTTTATAGACATTGAATGCCTAATTGTTCACTGTAAATTTCATTTAATTCGATCGGAGGGTTCTGGAAAAATAAGGTTTTCAGGAGGGTTATGGAAAAATAAGGTTTTCAAAATCGATTTTCAAACTATTTCTTTAATTGGTCATAACTTCTAAACGGAGCGTCCTAGAGGGTTGAAAGTAGGCGCTTTTTATAGACATTGAATGCCTAATTTTTCACTGTAAATTTCATTTAATTCGATCGGAGGGTTCTGGAAAAATAAGGATTTCAAAATCGATTTTCTAACTATTTCTTTAATTGGTCATAACTTCTAAACGGAGCGTCCTAGAGGGTTGAAAGTAGGCGCTTTTTATAGACATTGAATGCCTAATTGTTCACTGTAAATTTCATTTAATTCGATCGGAGGGTTCTGGAAAAATAAGGTTTTCAGGAGGGTTATGGAAAAATAAGGTTTTCAAAATCGATTTTCAAACTATTTCTTTAATTGGTCATAACTTCTAAACGGAGCGTCCTAATTGGTCATAACTTCTAAACGGAGCGTCCTAGAGGGTTGAAAGTAGGCGCTTTTTATAGACATTGAATGCCTAATTTTTCACTGTAAATTTCATTTAATTCGATCAGAGGGTTCTGGAGTAATCAGGATTTCAAAATCGATTTTCTAACTATTTCTTTAATTGTCCAAAACTTCTAACCGGAGCGTCCTAGAGGGTTAAAAGTAGGCGCTTTTTATAGACATTGAATGCCTAATTTTTCACTGTAAATTTCATTTAATTCGATCGGAGGGTTCTGGAAAAATAAGGATTTCAAAATCGATTTTCTAACTATTTCTTTAATTGGTCATAACTTCTAAACGGAGCGTCCTAGAGGGTTGAAAGTAGGCGCTTTTTATAGACATTGAATGCCTAATTGTTCACTGTAAATTTCATTTAATTCGATCGGAGGGTTCTGGAAAAATAAGGTTTTCAGGAGGGTTATGGAAAAATAAGGTTTTCAAAATCGATTTTCAAACTATTTCTTTAATTGGTCATAACTTCTAAACGGAGCGTCCTAGAGGGTTGAAAGTAGGCGCTTTTTATAGACATTGAATGCCTAATTTTTCACTGTAAATTTCATTTATTTCGATCGGAGGGTTCTGGAAAAATAAGGTTTTCAGGAGGGTTATGGAAAAATAAGGTTTTCAAAATCGATTTTCAAACTATTTCTTTAATTGGTCATAACTTCTAAACGGAGCGTCCTAGAGGGTTGAAAGTAGGCGCTTTTTATAGACATTGAATGCCTAATTTTTCACTGTAAATTTCATTTAATTCGATCAGAGGGTTCTGGAGTAATCAGGATTTCAAAATCGATTTTCTAACTATTTCTTTAATTGTCCAAAACTTCTAACCGGAGCGTCCTAGACATTGAATGCCTAATTTTTCACTGTAAATTTCATTTAATTCGATCGGAGGGTTCTGGAAAAATAAGGATTTCAAAATCGATTTTCTAACTATTTCTTTAATTGGCCATAACTTCTAAACGGAGCGTCCTAGAGGGTTGAAAGTAGGCGCTTTTTATAGACATTGAATGCCTAATTTTTCACTGTAAATTTCATTTATTTCGATCGGAGGGTTCTGGAAAAATAAGGTTTTCAAAATCGATTTTCTAACTATTTCTTAATTTGGTCATAACTTCCAAACGGAGCGTCCTAGAGGGTTGAAAGTAGGCGCTTTTTATAGACATTGAATGCCTAATTGTTCACTGTAAATTTCATTTAATTCGATCGGAGGGTTCTGGAAAAATAAGGTTTTCAGGAGGGTTATGGAAAAATAAGGTTTTCAAAATCGATTTTCAAACTATTTCTTTAATTGGTCATAACTTCTAAACGGAGCGTCCTAGAGGGTTGAAAGTAGGCGCTTTTTATAGACATTGAATGCCTAATTTTTCACTGTAAATTTCATTTAATTCGATCAGAGGGTTCTGGAGTAATCAGGATTTCAAAATCGATTTTCTAACTATTTCTTTAATTGTCCAAAACTTCTAACCGGAGCGTCCTAGACATTGAATGCCTAATTTTTCACTGTAAATTTCATTTAATTCGATCGGAGGGTTCTGGAAAAATAAGGATTTCAAAATCGATTTTCTAACTATTTCTTTAATTGGCCATAACTTCTAAACGGAGCGTCCTAGAGGGTTGAAAGTAGGCGCTTTTTATAGACATTGAATGCCTAATTTTTCACTGTAAATTTCATTTATTTCGATCGGAGGGTTCTGGAAAAATAAGGTTTTCAAAATCGATTTTCTAACTATTTCTTAATTTGGTCATAACTTCCAAACGGAGCGTCCTAGAGGGTTGAAAGTAGGCGCTTTTTATAGACATTGAATGCCTAATTGTTCACTGTAAATTTCATTTAATTCGATCGGAGGGTTCTGGAAAAATAAGGTTTTCAGGAGGGTTATGGAAAAATAAGGTTTTCAAAATCGATTTTCAAACTATTTCTTTAATTGGTCATAACTTCTAAACGGAGCGTCCTAGAGGGTTGAAAGTAGGCGCTTTTTATAGACATTTAATGCCTAATTTTTCACTGTAAATTTCATTTATTTCGATCGGAGGGTTCTGGAAAAATAAGGTTTTCAAAATCGATTTTCAAACTATTTCTTTAATTGGTCATAACTTCTAAACGGAGCGTCCTAGAGGGTTAAAAGTAGGCGCTTTTTATAGACATTGAATGCCTAATTTTTCACTGTAAATTTCATTTAATTCGATCGGAGGGTTCTGGAAAAATAAGGTTTTCAGGAGGGTTCTGGAAAAATAAGGTTTTCAAAATCGATTTTCAAACTATTTCTTTAATTGGTCATAACTTCTAAACGGAGCGTCCTAGAGGGTTAAAAGTAGGCGCTTTTTATAGACATTGAATGCCTAATTTTTCACTGTAAATTTCATTTAATTCGATCGGAGGGTTCTGGAAAAATAAGGTTTTCAGGAGGGTTCTGAAAAAATAAGGTTTTCAAAATCGATTTTCAAACTATTTCTTTAATTGGTCATAACTTCTAAACGGAGCGTCCTAGAGGGTTAAAAGTAGGCGCTTTTTATAGACATTGAATGCCTAATTTTTCACTGTAAATTTCATTTAATTCGATCGGAGGGTTCTGGAAAAATAAGGTTTTCAGGAGGGTTCTGGAAAAATAAGGTTTTCAAAATCGATTTTCAAACTATTTCTTTAATTGGTCATAACTTCTAAACGGAGCGTCCTAGAGGGTTAAAAGTAGGCGCTTTTTATAGACATTGAATGCCTAATTTTTCACTGTAAATTTCATTTAATTCGATCGGAGGGTTCTGGAAAAATAAGGTTTTCAGGAGGGTTCTGAAAAAATAAGGTTTTCAAAATCGATTTTCAAACTATTTCTTTAATTGGTCATAACTTCTAAACGGAGCGTCCTAGAGGGTTGAAAGTAGGCGCTTTTTATAGACATTGAATGCCTAATTTTTCACTGTAAATTTCATTTATTTCGATCGGAGGGTTCTGGAAAAATAAGGTTTTCAAAATCGATTTTCTAACTATTTCTTTAATTGGTCACAACTGCTAAACGGAGCGTCCTAGAGGGTTGAAAGTATGCGCTTTTTATAGACATTGAATGCCTAATTTTTCACTGTAAATTTCATTTAATTCGATCGGAGGGTTCTGGAATAATAAGGTTTTCAAAATCGATTTTCAAACTATTTCTTTAATTGGTCATAACTTCTAAACGGAGCGTCCTAGAGTGTTGAATGCCTAATTTTTCACTGTAAATTTCATTTATTTCGATCGGAGGGTTCTGGAAAAATAAGGTTTTCAAAATCGATTTTCTAACTATTTCTTAATTTGGTCATAACTTCTAAACGGAGCGTCCTAGAGGGTTGAAAGTATGCGCTTTTTATAGACATTGAGTGCCTAATTTTTCACTGTAAATTTCATTTATTTCGATCGGAGGGTTCTGGAATAATAAGGATTTCAAAATCGATTTTCTAACTATTTCTTTAATTGGTCATAACTTCTAAACGGAGCGTGCTAGAGTGTTGAAAGTAGGCGCTTTTTATAGACATTGAATGCCTAATTTTTCACTGTAAATTTCATTTATATCGATCGGAGGGTTCTGGAATAATAAGGTTTTCAAAATCGATTTTCTAACTATTTCTTTAATTGGTCATAACTTCTAAATGGAGCGTCCTAGAGTGTTAAAAGTAGGCGCTTTTTATAGACATTGAATGCCTAATTTTTCACTGTAAATTTCATTTATTTCGATCGGAGGGTTCTGGAATAATAAGGATTTCAAAATGAAAGCAGGCGCTTTTTATAGACATTGAATGCCTAATTTTTCACTGTAAATTTCATTTATTTCTTTTTATAGACATTGAATGCCTAATTTTTCACTGTAAATTTCATTTAATTCGATCAGAGGGTTCTGGAAAAATAAGGTTTTCAAAATCGATTTTCTAACTATTTCTTTAATTGGTCATAACTTCTAAACGGAGCGTCCTAGAGGGTTAAAAGTAGGCGCTTTTTATAGACATTGAATGCCTAATTTTTCACTGTAAATTTCATTTAATTCGATCGGAGGGTTCTGGAAAAATAAGGATTTCAAAATCGATTTTCTAACTATTTCTTTAATTGGTCATAACTTCTAACCGGAGCGTCCTAGAGGGTTGAAAATAGGCGCTTTTTATAGACATTGAATGCCTAATTGTTCACTGTAAATTTCATTTAATTCGATCGGAGGGTTCTGGAAAAATAAGGTTTTCAGGAGGGTTATGGAAAAATAAGGTTTTCAAAATCGATTTTCAAACTATTTCTTTAATTGGTCATAACTTCTAAACGGAGCGTCCTAGAGGGTTGAAAGTAGGCGCTTTTTATAGACATTTAATGCCTAATTTTTCACTGTAAATTTCATTTAATTCGATCAGAGGGTTCTGGAGTAATCAGGATTTCAAAATCGATTTTCTAACTATTTCTTTAATTGTCCAAAACTTCTAACCGGAGCGTCCTAGACATTGAATGCCTAATTTTTCACTGTAAATTTCATTTAATTCGATCGGAGGGTTCTGGAAAAATAAGGATTTCAAAATCGATTTTCTAACTATTTCTTTAATTGGCCATAACTTCTAAACGGAGCGTCCTAGAGGGTTGAAAGTAGGCGCTTTTTATAGACATTGAATGCCTAATTTTTCACTGTAAATTTCATTTATTTCGATCGGAGGGTTCTGGAAAAATAAGGTTTTCAAAATCGATTTTCTAACTATTTCTTAATTTGGTCATAACTTCCAAACGGAGCGTCCTAGAGGGTTGAAAGTAGGCGCTTTTTATAGACATTTAATGCCTAATTTTTCACTGTAAATTTCATTTATTTCGATCGGAGGGTTCTGGAAAAATAAGGTTTTCAGGAGGGTTATGGAAAAATAAGGTTTTCAAAATCGATTTTCAAACTATTTCTTTAATTGGTCATAACTTCTAAACGGAGCGTCCTAGAGGGTTGAAAGTAGGCGCTTTTTATAGACATTTAATGCCTAATTTTTCACTGTAAATTTCATTTATTTCGATCGGAGGGTTCTGGAAAAATAAGGTTTTCAAAATCGATTTTCAAACTATTTCTTTAATTGGTCATAACTTCTAAACGGAGCGTCCTAGAGGGTTAAAAGTAGGCGCTTTTTATAGACATTGAATGCCTAATTTTTCACTGTAAATTTCATTTAATTCGATCGGAGGGTTCTGGAAAAATAAGGTTTTCAGGAGGGTTCTGGAAAAATAAGGTTTTCAAAATCGATTTTCAAACTATTTCTTTAATTGGTCATAACTTCTAAACGGAGCGTTCTAGAGGGTTAAAAGTAGGCGCTTTTTATAGACATTGAATGCCTAATTTTTCACTGTAAATTTCATTTAATTCGATCAGAGGGTTCTGGAAAAATAAGGTTTTCAAAATCGATTTTCTAACTATTTCTTTAATTGGTCATAACTTCTAAACGGAGCGTCCTAGAGGGTTGAAAGTAGGCGCTTTTTATAGACATTGAATGCCTAATTTTTCACTGTAAATTTCATTTAATTCGATCAGAGGGTTCTGGAGTAATCAGGTTTTCAAAATCGATTTTCTACCTATTTCTTTCTGTCCATAACTTCTAAACGGAGCGTCCTAGAGGGTTTAAAGCAGGCGCTTTTTATAGACATTGAATGCCTAATTTGTCACTGTAAATTTCAATTAATTCGATCGGAGGGTTCTGGAAAAATAAGGTTTTCAAAATCCATTTTCTAACTTTTTCTTGAATTGGTCATAACTTCTAAACGTAGCGTCCTAGAGGGTTGAAAGTAGGCGCTTTTTATAGACATTGAATGCCTAATTGTTCACTGTAAATTTCATTTAATTCGATCGGAGGGTTCTGGAATAATAAGGTTTTCAAAATCGATTTTCAAACTATTTCTTTAATTGGTCACAACTGCTAAACGGAGCGTGCTAGAGTGTTGAAAGTAGGCGCTTTTTATAGACATTGAATGCCTAATTTTTCACTGTAAATTTCATTTATATCGATCGGAGGGTTCTGGAATAATAAGGTTTTCAAAATCGATTTTCTAACTATTTCTTTAATTGGTCATAACTTCTAAATGGAGCGTCCTAGAGTGTTAAAAGTAGGCGCTTTTTATAGACATTGAATGCCTAATTTTTCACTGTAAATTTCATTTATTTCGATCGGAGGGTTCTGGAATAATAAGGATTTCAAAATGAAAGCAGGCGCTTTTTATAGACATTGAATGCCTAATTTTTCACTGTAAATTTCATTTATTTCTTTTTATAGACATTGAATGCCTAATTTTTCACTGTAAATTTCATTTAATTCGATCAGAGGGTTCTGGAAAAATAAGGTTTTCAAAATCGATTTTCTAACTATTTCTTTAATTGGTCATAACTTCTAAACGGAGCGTCCTAGAGGGTTGAAAGTATGCGCTTTTTATAGACATTGAGTGCCTAATTTTTCACTGTAAATTTCATTTATTTCGATCGGAGGGTTCTGGAATAATAAGGATTTCAAAATCGATTTTCTAACTATTTCTTTAATTGGTCATAACTTCTAAACGGAGCGTGCTAGAGTGTTGAAAGTAGGCGCTTTTTATAGACATTGAATGCCTAATTTTTCACTGTAAATTTCATTTATATCGATCGGAGGGTTCTGGAATAATAAGGTTTTCAAAATCGATTTTCTAACTATTTCTTTAATTGGTCATAACTTCTAAATGGAGCGTCCTAGAGTGTTAAAAGTAGTCGCTTTTTATAGACATTGAATGCCTAATTTTTCACTGTAAATTTCATTTATTTCGATCGGAGGGTTCTGGAATAATAAGGATTTCAAAATGAAAGCAGGCGCTTTTTATAGACATTGAATGCCTAATTTTTCACTGTAAATTTCATTTATTTCGATCGGAGGGTTCTGGAATAATAAGGATTTCAAAATCGATTTTCTAACTATTTCTTTAATTGGTCATAACTTCTAAACGGAGCGTGCTAGAGTGTTGAAAGTAGGCGCTTTTTATAGACATTGAATGCCTAATTTTTCACTGTAAATTTCATTTATATCGATCGGAGGGTTCTGGAATAATAAGGTTTTCAAAATCGATTTTCTAACTATTTCTTTAATTGGTCATAACTTCTAAATGGAGCGTCCTAGAGTGTTAAAAGTAGGCGCTTTTTATAGACATTGAATGCCTAATTTTTCACTGTAAATTTCATTTATTTCGATCGGAGGGTTCTGGAATAATAAGGATTTCAAAATGAAAGCAGGCGCTTTTTATAGACATTGAATGCCTAATTTTTCACTGTAAATTTCATTTATTTCGATCGGAGGGTTCTGGAATAATAAGGATTTCAAAATCGATTTTCTAACTATTTCTTTAATTGGTCATAACTTCTAAACGGAGCGTCCTAGAGTGTTGAAAGTAGGCGCTTTTTATAGACTTGAGTGCCTAATTTTTCACTGTAAATTTCATTTATATCGATCGGAGGGTTCTGGAAAAATAAGGTTTTCAAAATCGATTTTCTAACTATTTCTTTAATTGGTCATAACTTCTAAACGGAGCGTCCTAGAGTGTTAAAAGTAGGCGCTTTTTATAGACATTGAATGCCTAATTTTTCACTGTAAATTTCATTTATATCGATCGGAGGGTTCTGGAAAAATAAGGTTTTCAAAATCGATTTTCTAACTATTTCTTTAATTGGTCATAACTTCTAAACGGAGCGTCCTAGAGGGTTTTTATAGACATTGAATGCCTAATTTTTCACTGTAAATTTCATTTAATTCGATCGGAGGGTTCTGGAATAATAAGGATTTCAAAATCGATTTTCTAACTATTTCTTTAATTGGTCATAACTTCTAAACGGAGCGTCCTAGAGGGTTGAAAGTAGGCGCTTTTTATAGACATTGAATGCCTAATTTTTCACTGTAAATTTCATTTATATCGATCGGAGGGTTCTGGAAAAAAAAGGTTTTCAAAATCGATTTTCTAACTATTTCTTTAATTGGTCATAACTTCTAAACGGAGCGTCCTAGAGGGTTTTTATAGACATTGAATGCCTAATTTTTCACTGTAAATTTCATTTAATTCGATCGGAGGGTTCTGGAAAAATAAGGTTTTCAAAATCGATTTTCTAACTATTTCTTTAATTGGTCAGAACTTCTAAACGGAGCGTCCTAGAGGGTTGAAAGTAGGCGCTTTTTATAGACATTGAATGCCTAATTTTTCACTGTAAATTTCATTTATATCGATCGGAGGGTTCTGGAAAAATAAGGTTTTCAAAATCGATTTTCTAACTATTTCTTTAATTGGTCATAACTTCTAAACGGAGCGTCCTAGAGGGTTGAAAGTAGGCGCTTTTTATAGACATTGAATGCCTAATTTTTCACTGTAAATTTCATTTATATCGATCGGAGGGTTCTGGAAAAATAAGGTTTTCAAAATCGATTTTCTAACTATTTCTTTAATTGGTCATAACTTCTAAACGGAGCGTCCTAGAGTGTTAAAAGTAGGCGCTTTTTATAGACATTGAATGCCTAATTTTTTACTGTAAATTTCATTTATATCGATAGGAGGGTTCTGGAAAAATAAGGTTTTCAAAATCGATTTTCTAACTATTTCTTTAATTGGTCATAACTTCTAAACGGAGCGTCCTAGAGGGTTGAAAGTAGGCGCTTTTTATAGACATTAAATGCCTAGAAGTAAATTTCATTTATATCGATCGGAGGGTTCTGGAATAATAAGGATTTCAAAATCGATTTTCTAACTATTTCTTTAATTGGTCATAACTTCTAAACGGAGCGTCCTAGAGGATTGAAAGTAGGCGCTTTTTATAGACATTGAATGCCTAATTTTTCACTGTAAATTTCATTTATATCGATCGGAGGGTTCTGGAATAATAAGGATTTCAAAATCGATTTTCTAACTATTTCTTTAATTGGTCATAACTTCTAAACGGAGCGTCCTAGAGGGTTGAAAGTAGGCGCTTTTTATAGACATTGAATGCCTAATTTTTCACTGTAAATTTCATTTAATTCGATCGGAGGGTTCGAGAATAATAAGGTTTTCAAAATCGATTTTCTAACTATTTCTTTAATTGCTCATAACTTCTAAACGGAGCGTCCTAGAGTGTTAAAAGTAGGCGCTTTTTATAGACATTGAATGCCTAATTTTTCACTGTAAATTTCATTTAATTCGATCGGAGGGTTCTGGAATAATAAGGATTTCAAAATCGATTTTCTAACTATTTCTTTAATTGGTCATAACTTCTAAACGGAGCGTCCTAGAGGGTTGAAAGTAGGCGCTTTTTATAGACATTGAATGCCTAATTTTTCACTGTAAATTTCATTTATATCGATCGGAGGGTTCTGGAAAAATAAGGTTTTCAAAATCGATTTTCTAACTATTTCTTTAATTGGTCATAACTTCTAAACGGAGCGTCCTAGAGGGTTTTTATAGACATTGAATGCCTAATTTTTCACTTTAAATTTCATTTAATTCGATCGGAGGGTTCTGGAATAATAAGGATTTCAAAATCGATTTTCTAACTATTTCTTTAATTGGTCATAACTTCTAAACGGAGCGTCCTAGAGGGTTGAAAGTAGGCGCTTTTTATAGACATTGAATGCCTAATTTTTCACTGTAAATTTCATTTATATCGATCAGAGGGTTCTGGAAAAATAAGGTTTTCAAAATCGATTTTCTAACTATTTCTTTAATTGGTCATAACTTCTAAACGGAGCGTCCTAGAGGGTTTCTATAGACATTGAATGCCTAATTTTTCACTGTAAATTTCATTTAATTCGATCGGAGGGTTCTGGAAAAATAAGGTTTTCAAAATCGATTTTCTAACTATTTCTTTAATTGGTCATAACTTCTAAACGGAGCGTCCTAGAGGGTTGAAAGTAGGCGCTTTTTATAGACATTGAATGCCTAATTTTTCACTGTAAATTTCATTTATATCGATCGGAGGGTTCTGGAAAAATAAGGTTTTCAAAATCGATTTTCTAACTATTTCTTTAATTGGTCATAACTTCTAAACGGAGCGTCCTAGAGGGTTGAAAGTAGGCGCTTTTTATAGACATTGAATGCCTAATTTTTCACTGTAAATTTCATTTATATCGATCGGAGGGTTCTGGAAAAATAAGGTTTTCAAAATCGATTTTCTAACTATTTCTTTAATTGGTCATAACTTCTAAACGGAGCGTCCTAGAGTGTTAAAAGTAGGCGCTTTTTATAGACATTGAATGCCTAATTTTTCACTGTAAATTTCATTTAATTCGATCGGAGGGTTCTGGAATAATAAGGATTTCAAAATCGATTTTATAACTATTTCTTTAATTGGTCATAACTTCTAAACGGAGCGTCCTAGAGGGTTGAAAGTAGGCGCTTTTTATAGACATTGAATGCCTAATTTTTTACTGTAAATTTAATTTAATTCGATCGGAGGGTTCTGGAATAATAAGGTTTTCAAAATCGATTTTCAAACTATTTCTTTAATAGGTCATAACTTCTAAACGGAGCGTTCTAGAGGGTTGAAAGTAGGCGCTTTTTATAGACATTGAATGCCTAATTTTTCACTGTAAATTTCATTTAATTCGATCGGAGGGTTCTGGAATAATAAGGATTTCAAAATCGATTTTCTAACTATTTCTTTAATTGGTCATAACTTCTAAACGGAGCGTCCTAGAGGGTTGAAAGTAGGCGCTTTTTATAGACATTGAATGCCTAATTTTTCACTGTAAATTTCATTTATATCGATCGGAGGGTTCTGGAAAAATAAGGTTTTCAAAATCGATTTTCTAACTATTTCTTTAATTGGTCATAACTTCTAAACGGAGCGTCCTAGAGGGTTGAAAGTAGGCGCTTTTTATAGACATTGAATGCCTAATTTTTCACTGTAAATTTCATTTATATCGATCGGAGGGTTCTGGAAAAATAAGGTTTTCAAAATCGATTTTCTAACTATTTCTTTAATTGGTCATAACTTCTAAACGGAGCGTCCTAGAGTGTTAAAAGTAGGCGCTTTTTATAGACATTGAATGCCTAATTTTTCACTGTAAATTTCATTTAATTCGATCGGAGGGTTCTGGAATAATAAGGATTTCAAAATCGATTTTATAACTATTTCTTTAATTGGTCATAACTTCTAAACGGAGCGTCCTAGAGGGTTGAAAGTAGGCGCTTTTTATAGACATTGAATGCCTAATTTTTTACTGTAAATTTAATTTAATTCGATCGGAGGGTTCTGGAATAATAAGGTTTTCAAAATCGATTTTCAAACTATTTCTTTAATAGGTCATAACTTCTAAACGGAGCGTTCTAGAGGGTTGAAAGTAGGCGCTTTTTATAGACATTGAATGCCTAATTTTTCACTGTAAATTTCATTTAATTCGATCGGAGGGTTCTGGAATAATAAGGATTTCAAAATCGATTTTCTAACTATTTCTTTAATTGGTCATAACTTCTAAACGGAGCGTCCTAGAGGGTTGAAAGTAGGCGCTTTTTATAGACATTGAATGCCTAATTTTTCACTGTAAATTTCATTTATATCGATCGGAGGGTTCTGGAAAAATAAGGTTTTCAAAATCGATTTTCTAACTATTTCTTTAATTGGTCATAACTTCTAAACGGAGCGTCCTAGAGGGTTGAAAGTAGGCGCTTTTTATAGACATTGAATGCCTAATTTTTCACTGTAAATTTCATTTATATCGATCGGAGGGTTCTGGAAAAATAAGGTTTTCAAAATCGATTTTCTAACTATTTCTTTAATTGGTCATAACTTCTAAACGGAGCGTCCTAGAGTGTTAAAAGTAGGCGCTTTTTATAGACATTGAATGCCTAATTTTTTACTGTAAATTTCATTTAATTCGATCGGAGGGTTCTGGAAAAATAAGGTTTTCAAAATCGATTTTCTAACTATTTCTTTAATTGGTCATAACTTCTAAACGGAGCGTCCTAGAGGGTTGAAAGTAGGCGCTTTTTATAGACATTAAATGCCTAGAAGTAAATTTCATTTATATCGATCGGAGGGTTCTGGAATAATAAGGATTTCAAAATCGATTTTCTAACTATTTCTTTAATTGGTCATAACTTCTAAACGGAGCGTCCTAGAGGGTTGAAAGTAGGCGCTTTTTATAGACATTGAATGCCTAATTTTTCACTGTAAATTTCATTTATATCGATCGGAGGGTTCTGGAATAATAAGGATTTCAAAATCGATTTTCTAACTATTTCTTTAATTGGCCATAACTTCTAAACGGAGCGTCCTAGATTGTTGAAAGTAGACGCTTTTTATAGACATTGAATGCCTAATTTTTCACTGTAAATTTCATTTAATTCGATCGGAGGGTTCGAGAATAATAAGGTTTTCAAAATCGATTTTCTAACTATTTCTTTAATTGCTCATAACTTCTAAACGGAGCGTCCTAGAGTGTTAAAAGTAGGCGCTTTTTATAGACATTGAATGCATAATTTTTCACTGTAAATTTCATTTAATTCGATCGGAGGGTTCTGGAATAATAAGGATTTCAAAATCGACTTCTAAACGGAGCGTCCTAGAGGGTTGAAAGTAGGCGCTTTTTATAGACATTGAATGCCTAATTTTTCACTGTAAATTTCATTTATTTCTATCGGAGGGTTCTGGAAAAATAAGGTTTTCAAAATCGATTTTCACTGTAAATTTCATTTAATTCGATCGGAGGGTTCTGGAATAATAAGGATTTCAAAATCGATTTTCAAACTATTTCTTTAATTGGCCATAACTTCTAAACGGAGCGTCCTAGAGGGTTGAAAGTAGGCGCTTTTTATAGACATTGAATGCCTAATTTTTCACTGTAAATTTCATTTAATTCGATCGGAGGGTTCTGGAATAATAAGGATTTCAAAATCGATTTTCTAACTATTTCTTTAATTGGTCATAACTTCTAAACGGAGCGTCCTAGAGGGTTGAAAGTAGGCGCTTTTTATAGACATTGAATGCCTAATTTTTCACTGTAAATTTCATTTAATTCGATCGGAGGGTTCTGGAATAATAAGGATTTCAAAATCGATTTTCTAACTATTTCTTTAATTGGTCATAACTTCTAAACGGAGCTTCCTAGAGGGTTAAAAGTAGGCGCTTTTTATAGACATTGAATGCCTAATTTTTCACTGTAAATTTCATTTAATTCGATCGGAGGGTTCTGGAATAATAAGGATTTCAAAATGGATTTTCTAACTATTTCTTTAATTGGTCATAACTTCTAAACGGAGCGTCCTAGAGGGTTGAAAGTAGGCGCTTTTTATAGACATTGAATGCCTAATTTTTCACTGTAAATTTCATTTAATTCGATCGGAGGGTTCTGGAATAATAAGGATTTCAAAATCGATTTTCTAACTATTTCTTTAATTGGTCATAACTTCTAAACGGAGCGTCCTAGAGGGTTGAAAGTAGGCGCTTTTTATAGACATTGAATGCCTAATTTTTCACTGTAAATTTCATTTATTTCTATCGGAGGGTTTGGAAAAATTAGGTTTTCAAAATCGATTTTCTAACTATTTCTTTAATTGGTCATAACTTCTAAACGGAGCGTCCTAGAGGGTTGAAAGTAGGCGCTTTTTATAGACATTGAATGCCTAATTTTTCACTGTAAATTTCATTTATTTCTATCGGAGGGTTTGGAATAATAAGGATTTCAAAATCGATTTTCTAACTATTTCTTTAATTGGTCATAACTTCTAAACGGAGCGTCCTAGAGGGTTGAAAGTAGGCGCTTTTTATAGACATTGAATGCCTAATTTTTCACTGTAAATTTCATTTATTTCTATCGGAGGGTTTGGAAAAATTAGGTTTTCAAAATCGATTTTCACTGTAAATTTCATTTAATTCGATCGGAGGGTTCTGGAATAATAAGGATTTCAAAATCGATTTTCTAACTATTTCGTTAATTGGTCATAACTTCTAAACGGAGCGTCCTAGAGGGTTGAAAGTAGGCGCTTTTTATAGACATTGAATGCCTAATTTTTCACTGTAAATTTCATTTAATTCGATCGGAGGGTTCTGGAATAATAAGGATTTCAAAATCGATTTTCTAACTATTTCTTTAATTGGTCATAACTTCTAAACGGAGCGTCCTAGAGTGTTGAAAGTGTTGAAAGTCTGCCTAATTTTTCACTGTAAATTTCATTTATTTCGATCGGAGGGTTCTGGAATAATAAGGATTTCAAAATCGATTTTCTAACTATTTCTTTAATTGGTCATAACTTCTAAACGGAGCGTCCTAGAGGGTTGAAAGTAGGCGCTTTTTATAGACATTGAATGCCTAATTTTTCACTGTAAATTTCATTTAATTCGATCGGAGGGTTCTGGAATAATAAGGATTTCAAAATCGATTTTCTAACTATTTCTTTAATTGGTCATAACTTCTAAACGGAGCGTCCTAGAGTGTTGAAAGTGTTGAAAGTCTGCCTAATTTTTCACTGTAAATTTCATTTAATTCGATCGGAGGGTTTTGGAATAATAAGGATTTCAAAATCGATTTTCTAACTATTTCTTTAATTGGTCATAACTTCTAAATGGAGCGTCCTAGAGGGTTGAAAGTAGGCGCTTTTTATAGACATTGAATGCCTAATTTTTCACTGTAAATTTCATTTAATTCGATCGGAGGGTTCTGGAATAATAAGGATTTCAAAATCGATTTTCTAACTATTTCTTTAATTGGTCATAACTTCTAAACGGAGCTTCCTAGAGGGTTAAAAGTAGGCGCTTTTTATAGACATTGAATGCCTAATTTTTCACTGTAAATTTCATTTAATTCGATCGGAGGGTTCTGGAATAATAAGGATTTCAAAATCGATTTTCTAACTATTTCTTTAATTGGTCATAACTTCTAAACGGAGCGTCCTAGAGGGTTGAAAGTAGGCGCTTTTTATAGACATTGAATGCCTAATTTTTCACTGTAAATTTCATTTAATTCGATCGGAGGGTTCTGGAATAATAAGGATTTCAAAATCGATTTTCTAACTATTTCTTTAATTGGTCATAACTTCTAAACGGAGCGTCCTAGAGGGTTGAAAGTAGGCGCTTTTTATAGACATTGAATGCCTAATTTTTCACTGTAAATTTCATTTATTTCTATCGGAGGGTTTGGAATAATAAGGATTTCAAAATCGATTTTCTAACTATTTCTTTAATTGGTCATAACTTCTAAACGGAGCGTCCTAGAGGGTTGAAAGTAGGCGCTTTTTATAGACATTGAATGCCTAATTTTTCACTGTAAATTTCATTTATTTCTATCGGAGGGTTTGGAAAAATTAGGTTTTCAAAATCGATTTTCACTGTAAATTTCATTTAATTCGATCGGAGGGTTCTGGAATAATAAGGATTTCAAAATCGATTTTCTAACTATTTCTTTAATTGGTCATAACTTCTAAACGGAGCGTCCTAGAGGGTTTAAAGCAGGCGCTTTTTATAGACATTGAATGCCTAATTTGTCACTGTAAATTTCAATTAATTCGATCGGAGGGTTCTGGAAAAATAAGGTTTTCAAAATCCATTTTCTAACTTTTTCTTGAATTGGTCATAACTTCTAAACGTAGCGTCCTAGAGGGTTGAAAGTAGGCGCTTTTTATAGACATTGAATGCCTAATTTTTCACTGTAAATTTCATTTAATTCGATCGGAGGGTTCTGGAATAATAAGGATTTCAAAATCGATTTTCTAACTATTTCTTTAATTGGTCATAACTTCTAAACGGAGCGTCCTAGAGTGTTGAAAGTAGGCGCTTTTTATAGACATTGAATGCCTAATTGTTCACTGTAAATTTCATTTAATTCGATCGGAGGGTTCTGGAATAATAAGGTTTTCAAAATCGATTTTCAAACTATTTCTTTAATTGGTCACAACTGCTAAACGGAGCGTCCTAGAGGGTTGAAAGTATGCGCTTTTTATAGACATTGAGTGCCTAATTTTTCACTGTAAATTTCATTTATTTCGATCGGAGGGTTCTGGAATAATAAGGATTTCAAAATCGATTTTCTAACTATTTCTTTAATTGGTCATAACTTCTAAACGGAGCGTGCTAGAGTGTTGAAAGTAGGCGCTTTTTATAGACATTGAATGCCTAATTTTTCACTGTAAATTTCATTTATATCGATCGGAGGGTTCTGGAATAATAAGGTTTTCAAAATCGATTTTCTAACTATTTCTTTAATTGGTCATAACTTCTAAATGGAGCGTCCTAGAGTGTTAAAAGTAGGCGCTTTTTATAGACATTGAATGCCTAATTTTTCACTGTAAATTTCATTTATTTCGATCGGAGGGTTCTGGAATAATAAGGATTTCAAAATGAAAGCAGGCGCTTTTTATAGACATTGAATGCCTAATTTTTCACTGTAAATTTCATTTATTTCTTTTTATAGACATTGAATGCCTAATTTTTCACTGTAAATTTCATTTAATTCGATCAGAGGGTTCTGGAAAAATAAGGTTTTCAAAATCGATTTTCTAACTATTTCTTTAATTGGTCATAACTTCTAAACGGAGCGTCCTAGAGGGTTGAAAGTAGGCGCTTTTTATAGACATTGAATGCCTAATTTTTCACTGTAAATTTCATTTAATTCGATCAGAGGGTTCTGGAGTAATCAGGTTTTCAAAATCGATTTTCTACCTATTTCTTTCTGTCCATAACTTCTAAACGGAGCGTCCTAGAGGGTTTAAAGCAGGCGCTTTTTATAGACATTGAATGCCTAATTTGTCACTGTAAATTTCAATTAATTCGATCGGAGGGTTCTGGAAAAATAAGGTTTTCAAAATCCATTTTCTAACTTTTTCTTGAATTGGTCATAACTTCTAAACGTAGCGTCCTAGAGGGTTGAAAGTAGGCGCTTTTTATAGACATTGAATGCCTAATTTTTCACTGTAAATTTCATTTAATTCGATCGGAGGGTTCTGGAATAATAAGGATTTCAAAATCGATTTTCTAACTATTTCTTTAATTGGTCATAACTTCTAAACGGAGCGTCCTAGAGTGTTGAAAGTAGGCGCTTTTTATAGACATTGAATGCCTAATTTTTCACTGTAAATTTCATTTATTTCGATCGGAGGGTTCTGGAAAAATAAGGTTTTCAAAATCGATTTTCAAACTATTTCTTTAATTGGTCACAACTGCTAAACGGAGCGTCCTAGAGGGTTGAAAGTAGGCGCTTTTTATAGACATTGAATGCCTAATTTTTCACTGTAAATTTCATTTAATTCGATCGGAGGGTTCTGGAATAATAAGGTTTTCAAAATCGATTTTCAAACTATTTCTTTAATTGGTCATAACTTCTAAACGGAGCGTCCTAGAGTGTTGAATGCCTAATTTTTCACTGTAAATTTCATTTATTTCGATCGGAGGGTTCTGGAAAAATAAGGTTTTCAAAATCGATTTTCTAACTATTTCTTAATTTGGTCATAACTTCTAAACGGAGCGTCCTAGAGGGTTGAAAGTAGGCGCTTTTTATAGACATTGAATGCCTAATTGTTCACTGTAAATTTCATTTAATTCGATCGGAGGGTTCTGGAATAATAAGGTTTTCAAAATCGATTTTCAAACTATTTCTTTAATTGGTCACAACTGCTAAACGGAGCGTCCTAGAGGGTTGAAAGTAGGCGCTTTTTATAGACATTGAATGCCTAATTTTTCACTGTAAATTTCATTTAATTCGATCGGAGGGTTCTGGAATAATAAGGTTTTCAAAATCGATTTTCAAACTATTTCTTTAATTGGTCATAACTTCTAAACGGAGCGTCCTAGAGTGTTGAATGCCTAATTTTTCACTGTAAATTTCATTTATTTCGATCGGAGGGTTTGGAATAATAAGGATTTCAAAATCGATTTTCTAACTATTTCTTTAATTGGTCATAACTTCTAAACGGAGCGTCCTAGAGGGTTGAAAGTAGGCGCTTTTTATAGACATTGAATGCCTAATTTTTCACTGTAAATTTCATTTATTTCTATCGGAGGGTTTGGAAAAATTAGGTTTTCAAAATCGATTTTCACTGTAAATTTCATTTAATTCGATCGGAGGGTTCTGGAATAATAAGGATTTCAAAATCGATTTTCTAACTATTTCGTTAATTGGTCATAACTTCTAAACGGAGCGTCCTAGAGGGTTGAAAGTAGGCGCTTTTTATAGACATTGAATGCCTAATTTTTCACTGTAAATTTCATTTAATTCGATCGGAGGGTTCTGGAATAATAAGGATTTCAAAATCGATTTTCTAACTATTTCTTTAATTGGTCATAACTTCTAAACGGAGCTTCCTAGAGGGTTAAAAGTAGGCGCTTTTTATAGACATTGAATGCCTAATTTTTCACTGTAAATTTCATTTAATTCGATCGGAGGGTTCTGGAATAATAAGGATTTCAAAATGGATTTTCTAACTATTTCTTTAATTGGTCATAACTTCTAAACGGAGCGTCCTAGAGGGTTGAAAGTAGGCGCTTTTTATAGACATTGAATGCCTAATTTTTCACTGTAAATTTCATTTAATTCGATCGGAGGGTTCTGGAATAATAAGGATTTCAAAATCGATTTTCTAACTATTTCTTTAATTGGTCATAACTTCTAAACGGAGCGTCCTAGAGGGTTGAAAGTAGGCGCTTTTTATAGACATTGAATGCCTAATTTTTCACTGTAAATTTCATTTATTTCTATCGGAGGGTTTGGAAAAATTAGGTTTTCAAAATCGATTTTCTAACTATTTCTTTAATTGGTCATAACTTCTAAACGGAGCGTCCTAGAGGGTTGAAAGTAGGCGCTTTTTATAGACATTGAATGCCTAATTTTTCACTGTAAATTTCATTTATTTCTATCGGAGGGTTTGGAATAATAAGGATTTCAAAATCGATTTTCTAACTATTTCTTTAATTGGTCATAACTTCTAAACGGAGCGTCCTAGAGGGTTGAAAGTAGGCGCTTTTTATAGACATTGAATGCCTAATTTTTCACTGTAAATTTCATTTATTTCTATCGGAGGGTTTGGAAAAATTAGGTTTTCAAAATCGATTTTCACTGTAAATTTCATTTAATTCGATCGGAGGGTTCTGGAATAATAAGGATTTCAAAATCGATTTTCTAACTATTTCGTTAATTGGTCATAACTTCTAAACGGAGCGTCCTAGAGGGTTGAAAGTAGGCGCTTTTTATAGACATTGAATGCCTAATTTTTCACTGTAAATTTCATTTAATTCGATCGGAGGGTTCTGGAATAATAAGGATTTCAAAATCGATTTTCTAACTATTTCTTTAATTGGTCATAACTTCTAAACGGAGCGTCCTAGAGTGTTGAAAGTGTTGAAAGTCTGCCTAATTTTTCACTGTAAATTTCATTTATTTCGATCGGAGGGTTCTGGAATAATAAGGATTTCAAAATCGATTTTCTAACTATTTCTTTAATTGGTCATAACTTCTAAACGGAGCGTCCTAGAGGGTTGAAAGTAGGCGCTTTTTATAGACATTGAATGCCTAATTTTTCACTGTAAATTTCATTTAATTCGATCGGAGGGTTCTGGAATAATAAGGATTTCAAAATCGATTTTCTAACTATTTCTTTAATTGGTCATAACTTCTAAACGGAGCGTCCTAGAGTGTTGAAAGTGTTGAAAGTCTGCCTAATTTTTCACTGTAAATTTCATTTAATTCGATCGGAGGGTTTTGGAATAATAAGGATTTCAAAATCGATTTTCTAACTATTTCTTTAATTGGTCATAACTTCTAAATGGAGCGTCCTAGAGGGTTGAAAGTAGGCGCTTTTTATAGACATTGAATGCCTAATTTTTCACTGTAAATTTCATTTAATTCGATCGGAGGGTTCTGGAATAATAAGGATTTCAAAATCGATTTTCTAACTATTTCTTTAATTGGTCATAACTTCTAAACGGAGCTTCCTAGAGGGTTAAAAGTAGGCGCTTTTTATAGACATTGAATGCCTAATTTTTCACTGTAAATTTCATTTAATTCGATCGGAGGGTTCTGGAATAATAAGGATTTCAAAATCGATTTTCTAACTATTTCTTTAATTGGTCATAACTTCTAAACGGAGCGTCCTAGAGGGTTGAAAGTAGGCGCTTTTTATAGACATTGAATGCCTAATTTTTCACTGTAAATTTCATTTAATTCGATCGGAGGGTTCTGGAATAATAAGGATTTCAAAATCGATTTTCTAACTATTTCTTTAATTGGTCATAACTTCTAAACGGAGCGTCCTAGAGGGTTGAAAGTAGGCGCTTTTTATAGACATTGAATGCCTAATTTTTCACTGTAAATTTCATTTATTTCTATCGGAGGGTTTGGAATAATAAGGATTTCAAAATCGATTTTCTAACTATTTCTTTAATTGGTCATAACTTCTAAACGGAGCGTCCTAGAGGGTTGAAAGTAGGCGCTTTTTATAGACATTGAATGCCTAATTTTTCACTGTAAATTTCATTTATTTCTATCGGAGGGTTTGGAAAAATTAGGTTTTCAAAATCGATTTTCACTGTAAATTTCATTTAATTCGATCGGAGGGTTCTGGAATAATAAGGATTTCAAAATCGATTTTCTAACTATTTCTTTAATTGGTCATAACTTCTAAACGGAGCGTCCTAGAGGGTTTAAAGCAGGCGCTTTTTATAGACATTGAATGCCTAATTTGTCGCTGTAAATTTCAATTAATTCGATCGGAGGGTTCTGGAAAAATAAGGTTTTCAAAATCCATTTTCTAACTTTTTCTTGAATTGGTCATAACTTCTAAACGTAGCGTCCTAGAGGGTTGAAAGTAGGCGCTTTTTATAGACATTGAATGCCTAATTTTTCACTGTAAATTTCATTTAATTCGATCGGAGGGTTCTGGAATAATAAGGATTTCAAAATCGATTTTCTAACTATTTCTTTAATTGGTCATAACTTCTAAACGGAGCGTCCTAGAGTGTTGAAAGTAGGCGCTTTTTATAGACATTGAATGCCTAATTGTTCACTGTAAATTTCATTTAATTCGATCGGAGGGTTCTGGAATAATAAGGTTTTCAAAATCGATTTTCAAACTATTTCTTTAATTGGTCACAACTGCTAAACGGAGCGTCCTAGAGGGTTGAAAGTAGGCGCTTTTTATAGACATTGAATGCCTAATTTTTCACTGTAAATTTCATTTAATTCGATCGGAGGGTTCTGGAATAATAAGGTTTTCAAAATCGATTTTCTAACTATTTCTTTAATTGGTCATAACTTCTAAATGGAGCGTCCTAGAGTGTTGAAAGTAGGCGCTTTTTATAGACATTGAATGCCTAATTGTTCACTGTAAATTTCATTTAATTCGATCGGAGGGTTCTGGAATAATAAGGTTTTCAAAATCGATTTTCTAACTATTTCTTTAATTGGTCATAACTTCTAAATGGAGCGTCCTAGAGTGTTAAAAGTAGGCGCTTTTTATAGACATTGAATGCCTAATTTTTCACTGTAAATTTCATTTATTTCGATCGGAGGGTTCTGGAATAATAAGGATTTCAAAATGAAAGCAGGCGCTTTTTATAGACATTGAATGCCTAATTTTTCACTGTAAATTTCATTTATTTCTTTTTATAGACATTGAATGCCTAATTTTTCACTGTAAATTTCATTTAATTCGATCAGAGGGTTCTGGAAAAATAAGGTTTTCAAAATCGATTTTCTAACTATTTCTTTAATTGGTCATAACTTCTAAACGGAGCGTCCTAGAGGGTTGAAAGTAGGCGCTTTTTATAGACATTGAATGCCTAATTTTTCACTGTAAATTTCATTTAATTCGATCAGAGGGTTCTGGAGTAATCAGGTTTTCAAAATCGATTTTCTACCTATTTCTTTCTGTCCATAACTTCTAAACGGAGCGTCCTAGAGGGTTTAAAGCAGGCGCTTTTTATAGACATTGAATGCCTAATTTGTCACTGTAAATTTCAATTAATTCGATCGGAGGGTTCTGGAAAAATAAGGTTTTCAAAATCCATTTTCTAACTTTTTCTTGAATTGGTCATAACTTCTAAACGTAGCGTCCTAGAGGGTTGAAAGTAGGCGCTTTTTATAGACATTGAATGCCTAATTTTTCACTGTAAATTTCATTTAATTCGATCGGAGGGTTCTGGAATAATAAGGATTTCAAAATCGATTTTCTAACTATTTCTTTAATTGGTCATAACTTCTAAACGGAGCGTCCTAGAGTGTTGAAAGTAGGCGCTTTTTATAGACATTGAATGCCTAATTTTTCACTGTAAATTTCATTTATTTCGATCGGAGGGTTCTGGAAAAATAAGGTTTTCAAAATCGATTTTCAAACTATTTCTTTAATTGGTCACAACTGCTAAACGGAGCGTCCTAGAGGGTTGAAAGTAGGCGCTTTTTATAGACATTGAATGCCTAATTTTTCACTGTAAATTTCATTTAATTCGATCGGAGGGTTCTGGAATAATAAGGTTTTCAAAATCGATTTTCAAACTATTTCTTTAATTGGTCATAACTTCTAAACGGAGCGTCCTAGAGTGTTGAATGCCTAATTTTTCACTGTAAATTTCATTTATTTCGATCGGAGGGTTCTGGAAAAATAAGGTTTTCAAAATCGATTTTCTAACTATTTCTTAATTTGGTCATAACTTCTAAACGGAGCGTCCTAGAGGGTTGAAAGTAGGCGCTTTTTATAGACATTGAATGCCTAATTGTTCACTGTAAATTTCATTTAATTCGATCGGAGGGTTCTGGAATAATAAGGTTTTCAAAATCGATTTTCAAACTATTTCTTTAATTGGTCACAACTGCTAAACGGAGCGTCCTAGAGGGTTGAAAGTAGGCGCTTTTTATAGACATTGAATGCCTAATTTTTCACTGTAAATTTCATTTAATTCGATCGGAGGGTTCTGGAATAATAAGGTTTTCAAAATCGATTTTCAAACTATTTCTTTAATTGGTCATAACTTCTAAACGGAGCGTCCTAGAGTGTTGAATGCCTAATTTTTCACTGTAAATTTCATTTATTTCGATCGGAGGGTTCTGGAAAAATAAGGTTTTCAAAATCGATTTTCTAACTATTTCTTAATTTGGTCATAACTTCTAAACGGAGCGTCCTAGAGGGTTGAAAGTAGGCGCTTTTTATAGACATTGAATGCCTAATTGTTCACTGTAAATTTCATTTAATTCGATCGGAGGGTTCTGGAAAAATAAGGTTTTCAAAATCGATTTTCAAACTATTTCTTTAATTGGTCACAACTGCTAAACGGAGCGTCCTAGAGGGTTGAAAGTATGCGCTTTTTATAGACATTGAGTGCCTAATTTTTCACTGTAAATTTCATTTATTTCGATCGGAGGGTTCTGGAATAATAAGGTTTTCAAAATCGATTTTCTAACTATTTCTTTAATTGGTCATAACTTCTAAATGGAGCGTCCTAGAGTGTTAAAAGTAGGCGCTTTTTATAGACATTGAATGCCTAATTTTTCACTGTAAATTTCATTTATTTCGATCGGAGGGTTCTGGAATAATAAGGATTTCAAAATGAAAGCAGGCGCTTTTTATAGACATTGAATGCCTAATTTTTCACTGTAAATTTCATTTATTTCGATCGGAGGGTTCTGGAATAATAAGGATTTCAAAATCGATTTTCTAACTATTTCTTTAATTGGTCATAACTTCTAAACGGAGCGTGCTAGAGTGTTGAAAGTAGGCGCTTTTTATAGACATTGAATGCCTAATTTTTCACTGTAAATTTCATTTATATCGATCGGAGGGTTCTGGAATAATAAGGTTTTCAAAATCGATTTTCTAACTATTTCTTTAATTGGTCATAACTTCTAAATGGAGCGTCCTAGAGTGTTAAAAGTAGGCGCTTTTTATAGACATTGAATGCCTAATTTTTCACTGTAAATTTCATTTATTTCGATCGGAGGGTTCTGGAATAATAAGGATTTCAAAATGAAAGCAGGCGCTTTTTATAGACATTGAATGCCTAATTTTTCACTGTAAATTTCATTTATTTCGATCGGAGGGTTCTGGAATAATAAGGATTTCAAAATCGATTTTCTAACTATTTCTTTAATTGGTCATAACTTCTAAACGGAGCGTGCTAGAGTGTTGAAAGTAGGCGCTTTTTATAGACATTGAATGCCTAATTTTTCACTGTAAATTTCATTTATATCGATCGGAGGGTTCTGGAATAATAAGGTTTTCAAAATCGATTTTCTAACTATTTCTTTAATTGGTCATAACTTCTAAATGGAGCGTCCTAGAGTGTTAAAAGTAGGCGCTTTTTATAGACATTGAATGCCTAATTTTTCACTGTAAATTTCATTTATTTCGATCGGAGGGTTCTGGAATAATAAGGATTTCAAAATGAAAGCAGGCGCTTTTTATAGACATTGAATGCCTAATTTTTCACTGTAAATTTCATTTATTTCGATCGGAGGGTTCTGGAATAATAAGGATTTCAAAATCGATTTTCTAACTATTTCTTTAATTGGTCATAACTTCTAAACGGAGCGTCCTAGAGTGTTGAAAGTAGGCGCTTTTTATAGACTTGAGTGCCTAATTTTTCACTGTAAATTTCATTTATATCGATCGGAGGGTTCTGGAAAAATAAGGTTTTCAAAATCGATTTTCTAACTATTTCTTTAATTGGTCATAACTTCTAAACGGAGCGTCCTAGAGTGTTAAAAGTAGGCGCTTTTTATAGACATTGAATGCCTAATTTTTCACTGTAAATTTCATTTATATCGATCGGAGGGTTCTGGAAAAATAAGGTTTTCAAAATCGATTTTCTAACTATTTCTTTAATTGGTCATAACTTCTAAACGGAGCGTCCTAGAGGGTTTTTATAGACATTGAATGCCTAATTTTTCACTGTAAATTTCATTTAATTCGATCGGAGGGTTCTGGAATAATAAGGATTTCAAAATCGATTTTCTAACTATTTCTTTAATTGGTCATAACTTCTAAACGGAGCGTCCTAGAGGGTTGAAAGTAGGCGCTTTTTATAGACATTGAATGCCTAATTTTTCACTGTAAATTTCATTTATATCGATCGGAGGGTTCTGGAAAAATAAGGTTTTCAAAATCGATTTTCTAACTATTTCTTTAATTGGTCATAACTTCTAAACGGAGCGTCCTAGAGGGTTTTTATAGACATTGAATGCCTAATTTTTCACTGTAAATTTCATTTAATTCGATCGGAGGGTTCTGGAAAAATAAGGTTTTCAAAATCGATTTTCTAACTATTTCTTTAATTGGTCAGAACTTCTAAACGGAGCGTCCTAGAGGGTTGAAAGTAGGCGCTTTTTATAGACATTGAATGCCTAATTTTTCACTGTAAATTTCATTTATATCGATCGGAGGGTTCTGGAAAAATAAGGTTTTCAAAATCGATTTTCTAACTATTTCTTTAATTGGTCATAACTTCTAAACGGAGCGTCCTAGAGGGTTGAAAGTAGGCGCTTTTTATAGACATTGAATGCCTAATTTTTCACTGTAAATTTCATTTATATCGATCGGAGGGTTCTGGAAAAATAAGGTTTTCAAAATCGATTTTCTAACTATTTCTTTAATTGGTCATAACTTCTAAACGGAGCGTCCTAGAGGGTTGAAAGTAGGCGCTTTTTATAGACATTAAATGCCTAGAAGTAAATTTCATTTATATCGATCGGAGGGTTCTGGAATAATAAGGATTTCAAAATCGATTTTCTAACTATTTCTTTAATTGGTCATAACTTCTAAACGGAGCGTCCTAGAGGATTGAAAGTAGGCGCTTTTTATAGACATTGAATGCCTAATTTTTCACTGTAAATTTCATTTATATCGATCGGAGGGTTCTGGAATAATAAGGATTTCAAAATCGATTTTCTAACTATTTCTTTAATTGGTCATAACTTCTAAACGGAGCGTCCTAGAGGGTTGAAAGTAGGCGCTTTTTATAGACATTGAATGCCTAATTTTTCACTGTAAATTTCATTTAATTCGATCGGAGGGTTCGAGAATAATAAGGTTTTCAAAATCGATTTTCTAACTATTTCTTTAATTGCTCATAACTTCTAAACGGAGCGTCCTAGAGTGTTAAAAGTAGGCGCTTTTTATAGACATTGAATGCCTAATTTTTCACTGTAAATTTCATTTAATTCGATCGGAGGGTTCTGGAAAAATAAGGTTTTCAAAATCGATTTTCTAACTATTTCTTTAATTGGTCATAACTTCTAAACGGAGCGTCCTAGAGGGTTTTTATAGACATTGAATGCCTAATTTTTCACTTTAAATTTCATTTAATTCGATCGGAGGGTTCTGGAAAAATAAGGTTTTCAAAATCGATTTTCTAACTATTTCTTTAATTGGTCATAACTTCTAAACGGAGCGTCCTAGAGGGTTTTTATAGACATTGAATGCCTAATTTTTCACTTTAAATTTCATTTAATTCGATCGGAGGGTTCTGGAATAATAAGGATTTCAAAATCGATTTTCTAACTATTTCTTTAATTGGTCATAACTTCTAAACGGAGCGTCCTAGAGGGTTGAAAGTAGGCGCTTTTTATAGACATTGAATGCCTAATTTTTCACTGTAAATTTCATTTATATCGATCGGAGGGTTCTGGAAAAATAAGGTTTTCAAAATCGATTTTCTAACTATTTCTTTAATTGGTCATAACTTCTAAACGGAGCGTCCTAGAGGGTTTCTATAGACATTGAATGCCTAATTTTTCACTGTAAATTTCATTTAATTCGATCGGAGGGTTCTGGAAAAATAAGGTTTTCAAAATCGATTTTCTAACTATTTCTTTAATTGGAAATAACTTCTAAACGGAGCGTCCTAGAGGGTTGAAAGTAGGCGCTTTTTATAGACATTGAATGCCTAATTTTTCACTGTAAATTTCATTTATATCGATCGGAGGGTTCTGGAAAAATAAGGTTTTCAAAATCGATTTTCTAACTATTTCTTTAATTGGTCATAACTTCTAAACGGAGCGTCCTAGAGGGTTGAAAGTAGGCGCTTTTTATAGACATTGAATGCCTAATTTTTCACTGTAAATTTCATTTATATCGATCGGAGGGTTCTGGAAAAATAAGGTTTTCAAAATCGATTTTCTAACTATTTCTTTAATTGGTCATAACTTCTAAACGGAGCGTCCTAGAGGGTTGAAAGTAGGCGCTTTTTATAGACATTGAATGCCTAATTTTTCACTGTAAATTTCATTTATATCGATCGGAGGGTTCTGGAAAAATAAGGTTTTCAAAATCGATTTTCTAACTATTTCTTTAATTGGTCATAACTTCTAAACGGAGCGTCCTAGAGGGTTTTTATAGACATTGAATGCCTAATTTTTCACTTTAAATTTCATTTAATTCGATCGGAGGGTTCTGGAATAATAAGGATTTCAAAATCGATTTTCTAACTATTTCTTTAATTGGTCATAACTTCTAAACGGAGCGTCCTAGAGGGTTGAAAGTAGGCGCTTTTTATAGACATTGAATGCCTAATTTTTCACTGTAAATTTCATTTATATCGATCGGAGGGTTCTGGAAAAATAAGGTTTTCAAAATCGATTTTCTAACTATTTCTTTAATTGGTCATAACTTCTAAACGGAGCGTCCTAGAGGGTTTCTATAGACATTGAATGCCTAATTTTTCACTGTAAATTTCATTTAATTCGATCGGAGGGTTCTGGAAAAATAAGGTTTTCAAAATCGATTTTCTAACTATTTCTTTAATTGGAAATAACTTCTAAACGGAGCGTCCTAGAGGGTTGAAAGTAGGCGCTTTTTATAGACATTGAATGCCTAATTTTTCACTGTAAATTTCATTTATATCGATCGGAGGGTTCTGGAAAAATAAGGTTTTCAAAATCGATTTTCTAACTATTTCTTTAATTGGTCATAACTTCTAAACGGAGCGTCCTAGAGGGTTGAAAGTAGGCGCTTTTTATAGACATTGAATGCCTAATTTTTCACTGTAAATTTCATTTATATCGATCGGAGGGTTCTGGAAAAATAAGGTTTTCAAAATCGATTTTCTAACTATTTCTTTAATTGGTCATAACTTCTAAACGGAGCGTCCTAGAGTGTTAAAAGTAGGCGCTTTTTATAGACATTGAATGCCTAATTTTTTACTGTAAATTTCATTTATATCGATCGGAGGGTTCTGGAAAAATAAGGTTTTCAAAATCGATTTTCTAACTATTTCTTTAATTGGTCATAACTTCTAAACGGAGCGTCCTAGAGGGTTGAAAGTAGGCGCTTTTTATAGACATTGAATGCCTAATTTTTCACTGTAAATTTCATTTATATCGATCGGAGGGTTCTGGAATAATAAGGATTTCAAAATCGATTTTCCAACTATTTCTTTAATTGGTCATAACTTCTAAACGGAGCGTCCTAGATTGTTGAAAGTAGACGCTTTTTATAGACATTGAATGCCTAATTTTTCACTGTAAATTTCATTTAATTCGATCGGAGGGTTCGAGAATAATAAGGTTTTCAAAATCGATTTTCTAACTATTTCTTTAATTGCTCATAACTTCTAAACGGAGCGTCCTAGAGTGTTAAAAGTAGGCGCTTTTTATAGACATTGAATGCCTAATTTTTCACTGTAAATTTCATTTAATTCGATCGGAGGGTTCTGGAATAATAAGGATTTCAAAATCGATTTTCTAACTATTTCTTTAATTGGTCATAACTTCTAAACGGAGCGTCCTAGAGGGTTGAAAGTAGGCGCTTTTTATAGACATTGAATGCCTAATTTTTTACTGTAAATTTAATTTAATTCGATCGGAGGGTTCTGGAATAATAAGGTTTTCAAAATCGATTTTCAAACTATTTCTTTAATAGGTCATAACTTCTAAACGGAGCGTTCTAGAGGGTTGAAAGTAGGCGCTTTTTATAGACATTGAATGCCTAATTTTTTACTGTAAATTTCATTTAATTCGATCGGAGGGTTCTGGAATAATAAGGATTTCAAAATCGATTTTCTAACTATTTCTTTAATTGGTCATAACTTCTAAACGGAGCGTCCTAGAGGGTTGAAAGTAGGCGCTTTTTATAGACATTGAATGCCTAATTTTTCACTGTAAATTTCATTTATATCGATCGGAGGGTTCTGGAATAATAAGGATTTCAAAATCGATTTTCTAACTATTTCTTTAATTGGTCATAACTTCTAAACGGAGCGTCCTAGATTGTTGAAAGTAGACGCTTTTTATAGACATTGAATGCCTAATTTTTCACTGTAAATTTCATTTAATTCGATCGGAGGGTTCGAGAATAATAAGGTTTTCAAAATCGATTTTCTAACTATTTCTTTAATTGCTCATAACTTCTAAACGGAGCGTCCTAGAGTGTTAAAAGTAGGCGCTTTTTATAGACATTGAATGCCTAATTTTTCACTGTAAATTTCATTTAATTCGATCGGAGGGTTCTGGAATAATAAGGATTTCAAAATCGATTTTCTAACTATTTCTTTAATTGGTCATAACTTCTAAACGGAGCGTCCTAGAGGGTTGAAAGTAGGCGCTTTTTATAGACATTGAATGCCTAATTTTTCACTGTAAATTTCATTTATATCGATCGGAGGGTTCTGGAAAAATAAGGTTTTCAAAATCGATTTTCTAACTATTTCTTTAATTGGTCATAACTTCTAAACGGAGCGTCCTAGAGGGTTTTTATAGACATTGAATGCCTAATTTTTCACTTTAAATTTCATTTAATTCGATCGGAGGGTTCTGGAATAATAAGGATTTCAAAATCGATTTTCTAACTATTTCTTTAATTGGTCATAACTTCTAAACGGAGCGTCCTAGAGGGTTGAAAGTAGGCGCTTTTTATAGACATTGAATGCCTAATTTTTCACTGTAAATTTCATTTATATCGATCGGAGGGTTCTGGAAAAATAAGGTTTTCAAAATCGATTTTCTAACTATTTCTTTAATTGGTCATAACTTCTAAACGGAGCGTCCTAGAGGGTTTCTATAGACATTGAATGCCTAATTTTTCACTGTAAATTTCATTTAATTCGATCGGAGGGTTCTGGAAAAATAAGGTTTTCAAAATCGATTTTCTAACTATTTCTTTAATTGGAAATAACTTCTAAACGGAGCGTCCTAGAGGGTTGAAAGTAGGCGCTTTTTATAGACATTGAATGCCTAATTTTTCACTGTAAATTTCATTTATATCGATCGGAGGGTTCTGGAAAAATAAGGTTTTCAAAATCGATTTTCTAACTATTTCTTTAATTGGTCATAACTTCTAAACGGAGCGTCCTAGAGGGTTGAAAGTAGGCGCTTTTTATAGACATTGAATGCCTAATTTTTCACTGTAAATTTCATTTATATCGATCGGAGGGTTCTGGAAAAATAAGGTTTTCAAAATCGATTTTCTAACTATTTCTTTAATTGGTCATAACTTCTAAACGGAGCGTCCTAGAGTGTTAAAAGTAGGCGCTTTTTATAGACATTGAATGCCTAATTTTTTACTGTAAATTTCATTTATATCGATCGGAGGGTTCTGGAAAAATAAGGTTTTCAAAATCGATTTTCTAACTATTTCTTTAATTGGTCATAACTTCTAAACGGAGCGTCCTAGAGGGTTGAAAGTAGGCGCTTTTTATAGACATTGAATGCCTAATTTTTCACTGTAAATTTCATTTATATCGATCGGAGGGTTCTGGAATAATAAGGATTTCAAAATCGATTTTCTAACTATTTCTTTAATTGGTCATAACTTCTAAACGGAGCGTCCTAGATTGTTGAAAGTAGACGCTTTTTATAGACATTGAATGCCTAATTTTTCACTGTAAATTTCATTTAATTCGATCGGAGGGTTCGAGAATAATAAGGTTTTCAAAATCGATTTTCTAACTATTTCTTTAATTGCTCATAACTTCTAAACGGAGCGTCCTAGAGTGTTAAAAGTAGGCGCTTTTTATAGACATTGAATGCCTAATTTTTCACTGTAAATTTCATTTAATTCGATCGGAGGGTTCTGGAATAATAAGGATTTCAAAATCGATTTTCTAACTATTTCTTTAATTGGTCATAACTTCTAAACGGAGCGTCCTAGAGGGTTGAAAGTAGGCGCTTTTTATAGACATTGAATGCCTAATTTTTTACTGTAAATTTAATTTAATTCGATCGGAGGGTTCTGGAATAATAAGGTTTTCAAAATCGATTTTCAAACTATTTCTTTAATAGGTCATAACTTCTAAACGGAGCGTTCTAGAGGGTTGAAAGTAGGCGCTTTTTATAGACATTGAATGCCTAATTTTTTACTGTAAATTTCATTTAATTCGATCGGAGGGTTCTGGAATAATAAGGATTTCAAAATCGATTTTCTAACTATTTCTTTAATTGGTCATAACTTCTAAACGGAGCGTCCTAGAGGGTTGAAAGTAGGCGCTTTTTATAGACATTGAATGCCTAATTTTTCACTGTAAATTTCATTAATATCGATCGGAGGGTTCTGGAAAAATAAGGTTTTCAAAATCGATTTTCTAACTATTTCTTTAATTGGTCATAACTTCTAAACGGAGCGTCCTAGAGGGTTGAAAGTAGGCGCTTTTTATAGACATTGAATGCCTAATTTTTCACTGTAAATTTCATTTATATCGATCGGAGGGTTCTGGAAAAATAAGGTTTTCAAAATCGATTTTCTAACTATTTCTTTAATTGGTCATAACTTCTAAACGGAGCGTCCTAGAGTGTTAAAAGTAGGCGCTTTTTATAGACATTGAATGCCTAATTTTTTACTGTAAATTTCATTTATATCGATCGGAGGGTTCTGGAAAAATAAGGTTTTCAAAATCGATTTTCTAACTATTTCTTTAATTGGTCATAACTTCTAAACGGAGCGTCCTAGAGGGTTGAAAGTAGGCGCTTTTTATAGACATTAAATGCCTAGAAGTAAATTTCATTTATATCGATCGGAGGGTTCTGGAATAATAAGGATTTCAAAATCGATTTTCTAACTATTTCTTTAATTGGTCATAACTTCTAAACGGAGCGTCCTAGAGGGTTGAAAGTAGGCGCTTTTTATAGACATTGAATGCCTAATTTTTCACTGTAAATTTCATTTATATCGATCGGAGGGTTCTGGAATAATAAGGATTTCAAAATCGATTTTCTAACTATTTCTTTAATTGGTCATAACTTCTAAACGGAGCGTCCTAGATTGTTGAAAGTAGACGCTTTTTATAGACATTGAATGCCTAATTTTTCACTGTAAATTTCATTTAATTCGATCGGAGGGTTCTGGAATAATAAGGATTTCAAAATCGATTTTCTAACTATTTCTTTAATTGCTCATAACTTCTAAACGGAGCGTCCTAGAGTGTTAAAAGTAGGCGCTTTTTATAGACATTGAATGCCTAATTTTTCACTGTAAATTTCATTTAATTCGATCGGAGGGTTCTGGAATAATAAGGATTTCAAAATCGACTTCTAAACGGAGCGTCCTAGAGGGTTGAAAGTAGGCGCTTTTTATAGACATTGAATGCCTAATTTTTCACTGTAAATTTCATTTATTTCTATCGGAGGGTTCTGGAAAAATAAGGTTTTCAAAATCGATTTTCACTGTAAATTTCATTTAATTCGATCGGAGGGTTCTGGAATAATAAGGATTTCAAAATCGATTTTCAAACTATTTCTTTAATTGGCCATAACTTCTAAACGGAGCGTCCTAGAGGGTTGAAAGTAGGCGCTTTTTATAGACATTGAATGCCTAATTTTTCACTGTAAATTTCATTTAATTCGATCGGAGGGTTCTGGAATAATAAGGATTTCAAAATCGATTTTCTAACTATTTCTTTAATTGGTCATAACTTCTAAACGGAGCGTCCTAGAGTGTTGAAAGTGTTGAAAGTCTGCCTAATTTTTCACTGTAAATTTCATTTATTTCGATCGGAGGGTTCTGGAATAATAAGGATTTCAAAATCGATTTTCTAACTATTTCTTTAATTGGTCATAACTTCTAAACGGAGCGTCCTAGAGTGTTGAAAGTGTTGAAAGTCTGCCTAATTTTTCACTGTAAATTTCATTTAATTCGATCGGAGGGTTTTGGAATAATAAGGATTTCAAAATCGATTTTCTAACTATTTCTTTAATTGGTCATAACTTCTAAACGGAGCGTCCTAGAGGGTTGAAAGTAGGCGCTTTTTATAGACATTGAATGCCTAATTTTTCACTGTAAATTTCATTTAATTCGATCGGAGGGTTCTGGAATAATAAGGATTTCAAAATCGATTTTCTAACTATTTCTTTAATTGGTCATAACTTCTAAACGGAGCGTCCTAGAGTGTTGAAAGTGTTGAAAGTCTGCCTAATTTTTCACTGTAAATTTCATTTAATTCGATCGGAGGGTTTTGGAATAATAAGGATTTCAAAATCGATTTTCTAACTATTTCTTTAATTGGTCATAACTTCTAAACGGAGCTTCCTAGAGGGTTAAAAGTAGGCGCTTTTTATAGACATTGAATGCCTAATTTTTCACTGTAAATTTCATTTAATTCGATCGGAGGGTTCTGGAATAATAAGGATTTCAAAATCGATTTTCTAACTATTTCTTTAATTGGTCATAACTTCTAAACGGAGCGTCCTAGAGGGTTGAAAGTAGGCGCTTTTTATAGACATTGAATGCCTAATTTTTCACTGTAAATTTCATTTAATTCGATCGGAGGGTTCTGGAATAATAAGGATTTCAAAATCGATTTTCTAACTATTTCTTTAATTGGTCATAACTTCTAAACGGAGCGTCCTAGAGGGTTGAAAGTAGGCGCTTTTTATAGACATTGAATGCCTAATTTTTCACTGTAAATTTCATTTATTTCTATCGGAGGGTTTGGAATAATAAGGATTTCAAAATCGATTTTCTAACTATTTCTTTAATTGGTCATAACTTCTAAACGGAGCGTCCTAGAGGGTTGAAAGTAGGCGCTTTTTATAGACATTGAATGCCTAATTTTTCACTGTAAATTTCATTTATTTCTATCGGAGGGTTTGGAAAAATTAGGTTTTCAAAATCGATTTTCACTGTAAATTTCATTTAATTCGATCGGAGGGTTCTGGAATAATAAGGATTTCAAAATCGATTTTCTAACTATTTCGTTAATTGGTCATAACTTCTAAACGGAGCGTCCTAGAGGGTTGAAAGTAGGCGCTTTTTATAGACATTGAATGCCTAATTTTTCACTGTAAATTTCATTTAATTCGATCGGAGGGTTCTGGAATAATAAGGATTTCAAAATCGATTTTCTAACTATTTCTTTAATTGGTCATAACTTCTAAACGGAGCGTCCTAGAGTGTTGAAAGTGTTGAAAGTCTGCCTAATTTTTCACTGTAAATTTCATTTAATTCGATCGGAGGGTTTTGGAATAATAAGGATTTCAAAATCGATTTTCTAACTATTTCTTTAATTGGTCATAACTTCTAAATGGAGCGTCCTAGAGGGTTGAAAGTAGGCGCTTTTTATAGACATTGAATGCCTAATTTTTCACTGTAAATTTCATTTAATTCGATCGGAGGGTTCTGGAATAATAAGGATTTCAAAATCGATTTTCTAACTATTTCTTTAATTGGTCATAACTTCTAAACGGAGCGTCCTAGAGGGTTGAAAGTAGGCGCTTTTTATAGACATTGAATGCCTAATTTTTCACTGTAAATTTCATTTAATTCGATCGGAGGGTTCTGGAATAATAAGGATTTCAAAATCGATTTTCTAACTATTTCTTTAATTGGTCATAACTTCTAAACGGAGCGTCCTAGAGGGTTGAAAGTAGGCGCTTTTTATAGACATTGAATGCCTAATTTTTCACTGTAAATTTCATTTATTTCTATCGGAGGGTTTGGAATAATAAGGATTTCAAAATCGATTTTCTAACTATTTCTTTAATTGGTCATAACTTCTAAACGGAGCGTCCTAGAGGGTTGAAAGTAGGCGCTTTTTATAGACATTGAATGCCTAATTTTTCACTGTAAATTTCATTTATTTCTATCGGAGGGTTTGGAAAAATTAGGTTTTCAAAATCGATTTTCACTGTAAATTTCATTTAATTCGATCGGAGGGTTCTGGAATAATAAGGATTTCAAAATCGATTTTCTAACTATTTCTTTAATTGGTCATAACTTCTAAACGGAGCGTCCTAGAGGGTTGAAAGTAGGAGCTTTTTATAGACATTGAATGCCTAATTTTTCACTGTAAATTTCATTTAATTCGATCGGAGGGTTCTGGAATAATAAGGATTTCAAAATCGATTTTCTAACTATTTCTTTAATTGGTCATAACTTCTAAACGGAGCGTCCTAGAAAGTAGGCGCTTTTTATAGACATTGAATGCCTAATTTTTCACTGTAAATTTCATTTAATTCGATCGGAGGGTTCTGGAATAATAAAGATTTAAAAATCGATTTTCTAACTATTTCTTTAATTGGTCATAACTTCTAAACGGAGCGTCCTAGAGGGTTGAAAGTAGGCGCTTTTTATAGACATTGAATGCCTAATTTTTCACTGTAAATTTCATTTAATTCGATCGGAGGGTTCTGGAATAATAAGGATTTCCAAATCGATTTTCTAACTATTTCTTTAATTGGTCATAACTTCTAAACGGAGCGTCCTAGAGGGTTGAAAGTAGGCGCTTTTTATAGACATTGAATGCCTAATTTTTCACTGTAAATTTCATTTAATTCGATCGGAGGGTTCTGGAATAATAAGGATTTCAAAATCGATTTTCTAACTATTTCTTTAATTGGTCATAACTTCTAAACGGAGCGTCCTAGAAAGTAGGCGCTTTTTATAGACATTGAATGCCTAATTTTTCACTGTAAATTTCATTTAATTCGATCGGAGGGTTCTGGAATAATAAAGATTTAAAAATCGATTTTCTAACTATTTCTTTAATTGGTCATAACTTCTAAACGGAGCGTCCTAGAGGGTTGAAAGTAGGCGCTTTTTATAGACATTGAATGCCTAATTTTTCACTGTAAATTTCATTTAATTCGATCGGAGGGTTCTGGAATAATAAGGATTTCCAAATCGATTTTCTAACTATTTCTTTAATTGGTCATAACTTCTAAACGGAGCGTCCTAGAGGGTTGAAAGTAGGCGCTTTTTATAGACATTGAATGCCTAATTTTTCACTGTAAATTTCATTTAATTCGATCGGAGGGTTCTGGAATAATAAGAATTTCAAAATCGATTTTCTAACTATTTCTTTAATTGGTCATAACTTCTAAACGGAGCGTCCTAGAGGGTTGAAAGTAGGCGCTTTTTATAGACATTGAATGCCTAATTTTTCACTGTATTTCAATTATTTCTATCGGAGGGTTCTGGAAAAATTAGGTTTTCAAAATCGATTTTCTAACTATTTCTTTAATTGGTCATAACTTCTAAACGGAGCGTCCTAGAGGGTTGAAAGTAGGCGCTTTTTATAGACATTGAATGCCTAATTTTTCACTGTAAATTTCATTTAATTCGATCGGAGGGTTCTGGATAATAAGGATTTCAAAATCGATTTTCTATCTATTTCTTTAATTGGTCACAACTTCTAAACGGAGCGTCCTAGAGGGTTGAAAGTAGGCGCTTTTTATAGACATTTTCACTAAATTTCATTTATTTCGATCGGAGGGTTCTGGAATAATAAGGATTTCAAAATCGATTTTCTAACTATTTCTTTAATTGGTCATAACTTCTAAACGGAGCGTCCTAGAGGGTTGAAAGTAGGCGCTTTTTATAGACATTGAGTGCCTAATTTTTCACTGTAAATTTCATTTATTTCGATCGGAGGGTTCTGGAAAAATAAGGTTTTCAAAATCGATTTTCTAACTATTTCTTTAATTGGTCATAACTTCTAAACGGAGCGTCCTAGAGTGTTAAAAGTAGGCGCTTTTTATAGACATTGAATGCCTAATTTTTCTCTGTAAATTTCATTTATTTCGATCGGAGGGTTCTGGAAAAATAAGGTTTTCAAAATCGATTTTATAACTATTTCTTTAATTGGTCATAACTTCTAAACGGAGCGTCCTAGAGGGTTGAAAGTAGGCGCTTTTTATAGACATTTTCACTAAATTTCATTTATTTCGATCGGAGGGTTCTGGAATAATAAGGATTTCAAAATCGATTTTCTAACTATTTCTTTAATTGGTCACAACTTCTAAACGGAGCGTCCTAGAGGGTTGAAAGTAGGCGCTTTTTATAGACATTTTCACTAAATTTAATTTATTTCGATCGGAGGGTTCTGGAAAAATAAGGTTTTCAAAATCGATTTTATAACTATTTCTTTAATTGGTCATAACTTCTAAACGGAGCGTCCTAGAGGGTTGAAAGTATGCGCTTTTTATAGACATTGAATGCCTAATTTTTCTCTGTAAATTTCATTTATTTCGATCGGAGGGTTCTGGAAAAATAAGGTTTTCAAAATCGATTTTATAACTATTTCTTTAATTGGTCATAACTTCTAAACGGAGCGTCCTAGAGGGTTGAAAGTAGGCGCTTTTTATAGACATTGAATGCCTAATTTTTCACTGTAAATTTCATTTATTTCGATCGGAGGGTTCTGGAAAAATAAGGTTTTCAAAATCTATTTACTAACTATTTCTTTAATTGGTCATAACTTCTAAACGGAGCGTCCTAGAGGGTTGAAAGTCCTAGAGGGTTGAAAGTAGGCGCTTTTTATAGACATTGAATGCCTAATTTTTCACTGTAAATTTCATTTATTTCTATCGGAGGGTTCTGGAAAAATAAGGTTTTCAAAATCGATTTTCTAACTATTTCTTTAATTGGTCATAACTTCTAAACGGAGCGTCCTAGAGGGTTGAAAGTAGGCGCTTTTTATAGACATTGAATGCCTAATTTTTCACTGTAAATTTCATTTATTTCGATCGGAGGGTTCTGGAAAAATAAGGTTTTCAAAATCGATTTTCTAACTATTTCTTTAATTGGTCATAACTTCTAAACGGAGCGTCCTAGAGGGTTGAAAGTAGGCGCTTTTTATAGACATTGAATGCCTAATTTTTCACTGTAAATTTCATTTATTTCTGTTGGGCGTAAATTAAAAGACAACTTTATTATACGAAGTATTTTTTGTGAATGAGAAAAAATTATTATTAATTTTTTCTCGTCACAAATATTTTAATTAAAAATTCAAAAACAAACTTAATCTATTGTAACAAGTATATAAAAAAACAAGTTTTCAATACAAAGTAATTTCAACACTACCCCTTAATGAAAACCGCCACAAACTACTGCATGCCCAGCTTGGTACATAATCCTTTGTTCTTTATTTTCGCTAAAGTCTTCGTAAGAATATCCGCTGTATTATCACACGATGGCACGTACCTCAAATCTATTTGTCCTTTCTGATACGTTTCCCGCACATGGTGAATCTTGATGTCAATATGCTTACTTCGGGAATGATAAACCGGATTTCGCACCAATTGTTGAGCTCCGATGTTGTCTCCATAAAGCGTTGTTGCGTTTTTTACCAACCTTTGAAAACCGAGTTGCGGAAGTAGATTACGCAAGTATATAACCTCCTTAGTTGCAGAAGAAATTGCCATATACTCGGCCTCTGTGCTGCTTAACGCTACTGTCGGCTGCTTCTTCGATTCGTACGTGATTGCTGCGCCAGCCAGTATAAATGCAAATCCTGTGAATGATCTGCGGTCATCCGAACCTCCCGCCCAATCCGCATCAGCAAAACCAAATAATGGTTTACCGGTTGGTTTATAATGAAGCTTCAAATCTATTGTACTGCTGAGATATCTCAGCACATGCTTTGCACCGTTTAAATGCTCCATATGCGGCCGCTTGTTAAACTGCGCGAGCTTGCTCACCGAGTGAAGAATGTCTGGCCTTGTACATAGTCCAATGTACATTAACGATCCGATTAGTGATTGGTATTGCACTTCGTCAACCATGTTGCTGTTTACACAGTCATCAGTGCATTTCTTAAACTGTTGACCCGGATTCAATGCAGTACACACTTTTCTGCAACACATCATGTCATTTTCAGCTAACAATTCTGCAATAATCCTTTTCTGCGAAACGCTCAAAGGTCCTGTAGCCGTCTTTCTCTCGATTTCCATCCCCAGAAAGTAATCTACGGGGCCTTTATCTACCACCTCCAAATGTGCACCAATTTTCAGTTTGATTGATTGCAACAAATGTTCTCTCGAACACGCCATCAGGATATCGTCGACGTAAACAATCAAAATTACTACTTCCATGTTTGTGTTCATTGTATACGCACACTGATCTACGTCGCTGCGAACGAATCCAATCTTCTTCAGGATCTCGTCGAGTTTTTCGTTCCACTTCCTTCCTGATTGCTTTAGACCGTACAGCGATTTCTGTAATTTGCACACCTTCTCAGGAAATCTTGGATGTTTAAACATATCCGGCTGCTCCATATAGATATCGAAATCTATATCTCCATTCAAATACGCGGTAGTCACGTCAAGTTGATGAACATGTAACTTGTACTCCGCAGCCAGCGCCAAGACTAAACGTACCGTTGAATAATAACGAGTTACAGGAGAAAACGTCTCTGTGTAGTTGACTCCATATCTCTGGCTGCATCCTTTCGCTACCAATCTGGACTTGTAGCGATCAATCTGTCCATTTTTGTCCTTCTTCAACGTGAAGACCCATTTGCACTTCACAACTGGAGCATTGGCTGGCTTGTCAACCAAAATCCATGTCTGCTTTGACATTAATGAATCAATCTCTGACTTCATCGATTCCAACCATTTGGACCGATCGCTACGTGACATCACATCTGTCACAGTTATTGGATTGTCGTTTTCTTCAGCACCCATAAAACTGTTAAAAACTCGCCGACCAGGTCGCAAAACTTTGCAAGTAAGGTCTCCCGCATCTGAAACTGATGCCTCATCGCATTGCATGGATCGAATTTCTTCTTCTATGAGATATTCAGGAGCGTAATCCACCAGTGCCACTTCATCCTCCTGGTCGCTCGCATTAATAGGTTCAGGAACGTTATGCGCCAGTGCTGGTATGTTAACCACTTCATTTTCCTGGCCGCTCGCAATTGTGGGCTTCTCAAAAAATATATCATATTTCCCGCTTGACGTATTTTTCATAGAATGCTCCAAAAACTTCAAATCTCTGCTTGTATATAAAGTTTTTGTCTTCGTATTGTACAATCGATAAGCCTTCGACTCTGTACAATATCCGGTCAGCACGCACTCAATGCCTTTCGATTGAAACTTCGATCTTCCAGGCCGCTTGTCCAACATGATGACTCTGCATCCAAACGTCCGCAAATGTGCGACCATCGGCTTAACACCAGTCCATGCCTCAGCTGGTGTCTTGCATTCCAACGCAGTCGTTGGACACCGATTTCGCAGATATACTGCTGTATTGACAGCTTCTCCCCACAGCGATTCTTGCAGTCCGGAACCAATCAGCATGCAGCGCGCCATCTCAACGATTGTTCTATTAGCTCGTTCAGCTACGCCATTTTGTTGCGGCGTGTATACGACTGACAACTGCCTTCTCACGCCTAACTCCTCCAAATTTGTCGAAAATTGTGTGCTCAAATTTTCCCGAGCGTTGTCGCTCCGTAGTACCTTCAACTTTTTTCCAGTCTGTCTCTCAGCCATAGCAATAAAACTGGTGAATGCATTAAATATTTCACCCTTTGACTTCAGGAAATACACGAACATCATCCTTGAGTAGTCATCTATAAATAGCGCAAAATATCTGGCACCACCGCAAGATGTAATGCGCATCGGGCCACAGATATCCGTATGCACCAGCTCCAGGACTTCCTTTGCTCGATAGCTTGCCGTCGTCGGGAATGGTTGTACATGAAGTTTCGCCTTGTAGCACGTCTCGCACTCGATGTCCCTCGGAATGTTCTTTATATTTAAACCGCGCACTAAGCCTCTTTCAGCTAGCTCGGATAGACTTTTCGCATTTAAATGGCCGAATCGCTGATGCCATAAAGAAAATTCTTTATTTTCGGCGAAAGAACAAACATGTCCCCGAACTCTTTCATCTTGACTGTTGTTACAAACAAACAATTGACTATATTTTTCCCCACGAAGCAAGATTCCATTTCCATCACAGACTGTCAAACTTCTTCCTTGGAATGTCACAATTTGACCCGCATCTATTGCCTTCGAGATAGAAATAAAGTTGAAGTTGAGCTTTGGTACGTACAAAACTTCTCGCAATATGACGTCATCGCCAAATGTAGTTCTCAGCTGCACATCTCCGATACCTTCGGAATAGATCACGAACTCCGCCGCCAACTCTATCAGTTCCGCATGTTGCCTTATTGATTTAAATAAGTTTCTGTCACAGCACATGTGACTCGTCGATCCACTATCAAACACCCAAGTGTTCCGCTGCAAATCACTTGATTGCATGCCGTGCAAAAGAGCATTTGCACTACTTCGCCGACTTACGCACTCACGAGCAATGTGGCCAATCTTTCCACATTTGTAGCATTTTATGTCCTGTCGTTTCTTGAAACTATTCAGCTTTTCACGTCCATCGTCGCGTTTCTTGGCATTTTGTTTAACGAGAAATGCCCGCTGGTCACTGTGGTCCTCCAATTTGCTGCTACTGCGTCTCTCATACTCCTCCATAAGCTTCGTCTTCAACGCCTCCACTCTGGGAAAAAAGTCCCGTGATTCAATTGCAATCACGAAATTTTCATAATCATCGTGAAGACTATTCAGCAGGATTATGGTCAGCAATTCTTCTGGAATATTAATGTCCACTTCCACGAGCCTATCGACAATGTCGGAGTAGAGACTTAAGTGTTCCGCCATAGTCTGGTCCTTATTCATCTTCAGAACGAGCAACTTGCGGAAAAGCAAAATTTTCCTCGCAGGACCCTTCGGTTGAAATTTTGACTGCAATACGAGCCATGCTTCACGCGATGTCTTTGCGTGCTTCACTAATCCCAGCTGCGACCGCTTCATACTTAAAAGTATAGTTGACAATGCTTTCTGATCCTTATTCGTCCAACTAGCGAGCTCACTTTCACCAGTTTCATTATCAGGCTTCGCTGTTGTTCCATCGACGTAACTCCATAAGTCCAACTGTATGAGAACACATCTCATATGGATCCTCCAGCCATCGTAGTTGTTCTCCTCTAATTTTTCAATTTGGTATTGCGCGCTCATGTTGAGAGTTGAAAAAAAAAAAAAGCAACAAAACAGGATATGCTAATATTCACTCGCGATATCTGGGCCCATAACCTTTGTTGGGCGTAAATCAAAAGACAACTTTATTATACGAAGTATTTTTTGTGAATGAGAAAAAATTATTATTAATTTTTTCTCGTCACAAATATTTTAATTAAAAATTCAAAAACAAACTTAATCTATTGTAACAAGTATATAAAAAAACAAGTTTTCAATACAAAGTAATTTCAACAATTTCGATCGGAGGGTTCTGGAAAAATAAGGTTTTCAAAATCTATTTTCTAACTATTTCTTTAATTGGTCATAACTTCTAAACGGAGCGTCCTAGAGTGTTAAAAGTAGGCGCTTTTTATAGACATTGAATGCCTAATTTTTCACTGTAAATTTCATTTATTTCGATCGGAGGGTTCTGGAAAAATAAGGTTTTCAAAATCTATTTACTAACTATTTCTTTAATTGTTCATAACTTCTAAACGGAGCGTCCTAGAGTGTTAAAAGTAGGGGCTTTTTAAAGACATTGAATGCCTAATTTTTCACTGTAAATTTCATTTAATTCGATCGGAGGGTTCTGGAATAATAAGGTTTTCAAAATCGATTTTCTAACTATTTCTTTAATTGGTCATAACTTCTAAACGGAGCGTCCTAGAGGGTTGAAAGTCCTAGAGGGTTGAAAGTCCTAGAGGGTTGAAAGTAGGCGCTTTTTATAGACATTGAATGCCTAATTTTTCACTGTAAATTTCATTTAATTCGATCGGAGGGTTCTGGAATAATAAGGATTTCAAAATCGATTTTCTAACTATTTTTTTAATTGGTCATAACTTCTAAACGGAGCGTCCTAGATGGTTGAAAGTAAATTTCATTTAATTCGATCGGAGGGTTCTGGAATAATAAGGATTTCAAAATCGATTTTCTAACTATTTCTTTAATTGGTCATAACTTCTAAACGGAGCGTCCTAGAGGGTTGAAAGTAGGCACTTTTTATAGACATTGAATGCCTAATTTTCTACTGTAAATTTCATTTAATTCGATCGGAGGGTTCTGGAATAATAAGGATTTCAAAATCGATTTTCTAACTATTTCTTTAATTGGTCATAACTTCTAAACGGAGCGTCCTAGAGGGTTGAGAGTAGGCGCTTTTTATAGACATTGAATGCCTAATTTTTCACTGTAAATTTCATTTAATTAGATCGGAGGGTTCTGGAATAATAAGGATTTCAAAATCGATTTTCTAACTATTTCTTTAATTGGTCATAACTTCTAAACGGAGCGTCCTAGAGGGTTGAAAGTAGGCGCTTTTTATAGACATTGAATGCCTAATTTTTCACAGTAAATTTCATTTATTTCTATCGGAGGGTTCTGGAATAATAAGGATTTCAAAATCGATTTTCTAACTATTTTTTAAATTGGTCATAACTTCTAAACAGAGCGTCCTAGAGGGTAGGCGCTTTTTATAGACATTGAATGCCTAATTGTTCACTGTAAATTTCATTTAATTCGATCGGAGGGTTCTGGAATAATAAGGATTTCAAAATCGATTTTCTAACTATTTCTTTAATTGGTCATAACTTCTAAACGGAGCGTCCTAGACGGTTGAAAGTAGGCGCTTTTTATAGACATTGAATGCCTAATTTTTCACTGTAAATTTCATTTAATTCGATCGGAGGGTTCTGGAATAATAAGGATTTAAAAATCGATTTTCTAACTATTTCTTTAATTGGTCATAACTTGTAAACGGAGCGTCCTAGAGGGTTGAAAGTAAGCACTTTTTATAGACATTGAATGCCTAATTTTCTACTGTAAATTTCATTTAATTCGATCGGAGGGTTCTGGAATAATAAGGATTTCAAAATCGATTTTCTAACTATTTCTTTAATTGGTCATAACTTCTAAACGGAGCGTCCTAGAGGGTTGAAAGTAGGTGATTTTTATAGACATTGAATGCCTTATTTTTCACTGTAAATTTCATTTAATTCGATTGAAGGGTTCTGGAATAATAAGGATTTCAAAATGCCTAATTTTTCACTGTAAATTTCATTTAATTCGATCGGAGGGTTCTGGAATAATAAGGATTTCAAAATCGATTTTCTAACTATTTCTTTAATTGGTCATAACTTCTAAACGGAGCGTCCTAGATGGTTGAAAACAAATTTCATTTAATTCGATCGGAGGGTTCTGGAATAATAAGGATTTCAAAATCGATTTTTTAACTATTTCTTTAATTGGTCATAACTTCTAAACGGAGCGTCCTAGAGGGTTGAAAGTAGGCACTTTTTATAGACATTGAATGCCTAATTTTTCACTGTAAATTTCATTTAATTCGATTGGAGGGTTCTGGAATAATAAGGATTTCAAAATCGATTTTCTAACTATTTTTTTAATTGGTCATAACTTCTAAACGGAGCGTCCTAGATGGTTGAAAGTAAATTTCATTTAATTCGATCGGAGGGTTCTGGAATAATAAGGATTTCAAAATCGATTTTCTAACTATTTCTTTAATTGGTCATAACTTCTAAACGGAGCGTCCTAGAGGGTTGAAAGTAGGCGCTTTTTATAGACATTGAATGCCTAATTTTTCACTGTAAATTTCATTTAATTAGATCGGAGGGTTCTGGAATAATAAGGATTTAAAAATCGATTTTCTAACTATTTTTTAAATTGGTCATAACTTCTAAACAGAGCGTCCTAGAGGGTAGGCGCTTTTTATAGACATTGAATGCCTAATTTTCTACTGTAAATTTCATTTAATTCGATCGGAGGGTTCTGGAATAATAAGGATTTCAAAATCGATTTTCTAACTATTTCTTTAATTGGTCATAACTTCTAAACGGAGCGTCCTAGAGGGTTGAAAGTAGGCACTTTTTATAGACATTGAATGCCTAATTTTTCACTGTAAATTTCATTTAATTAGATCGGAGGGTTCTGGAATAATAAGGATTTAAAAATCGATTTTCTAACTATTTCTTTAATTGGTCATAACTTCTAAACGGAGCGTCCTAGAGGGTTGAAAGTAGGCGCTTTTTATAGACATTGAATGCCTAATTTTTCACTGTAAATTTCATTTAATTCGATCGGAGGGTTCTGGAATATTTCTTTAATTGGTCATAACTTCTAAACGGAGCGTCCTAGAAGGTTGAAGTAGGCGCTTTTTATAGACATTGAATGCCTAATTTTTCACTGTAAATTTCATTTAATTCGATCGGAGGGTTCTGGAATAATAAGGTTTTCAAAATCGATTTTCTAACTATTTCTTTAATTGGTCATAACTTCTAAACGGAGCGTCCTAGAGGGTTGAAAGTAGGCGCTTTTTATAGACATTGAATGCCTAATTTTTCACTGTAAATTTCATTTAATTCGATCGGAGGGTTCTGGAATAATAAGGCTTTCAAAATCGATTTTCTAACTATTTCTTTAATTGGTCATAACTTCTAAACGGAGCGTCCTAGAGGGTTGAAAGTAGGCGCTTTTTATAGACATTGAATGCCTAATTTTTCACTGTAAATTTCATTTAATTTCTTTAATTGGTCATAACTTCTAAACGGAGCGTCCTAGAGGGTTGAAAGTATGCGCTTTTTATAGACATTGAATGCATAATTTTTCACTGTAAATTTCATTTAATTCGATCGGAGGGTTCTGGAATAATAAGGATTTCAAAATCGATTTTCTAACTATTTCTTTAATTGGTCATAACTTCTAAACGGAGCGTCCTAGAGGGTTGAAAGTAGGCGCTTTTTATAGACATTGAATGCCTAATTTTTCACTGTAAATTTCATTTAATTAGATCGGAGGGTTCTGGAATAATAAGGATTTAAAAATCGACATTGAATGCCTAATTTTTCACTGTAAATTTCATTTAATTCGATCGGAGGGTTCTGGAATAATAAGGTTTTCAAAATCGATTTTCTAACTATTTCTTTAATTGGTCATAACTTCTAAACGTCCTAGAGGGTTGAAAGTATGCGCTTTTTATAGACATTGAATGCATAATTTTTCACTGTAAATTTCATTTAATTCGATCGGAGGGTTCTGGAATAATAAGGTTATCAAAATCGATTTTCTAACTATTTCTTTAATTGGTCATAACTTCTAAACGGAGCGTCCTAGAAGGTTGAAGTAGGCGCTTTTTATAGACATTGAATGCCTAATTTTTCACTGTAAATTTCATTTAATTCGATCGGAGGGTTCTGGAATAATAAGGTTTTCAAAATCGATTTTCTAACTATTTCTTTAATTGGTCATAACTTCTAAACGGAGCGTCCTAGAAGGCGCTTTTTATAGACATTGAATGCCTAATTTTTCACTGTAAATTTCATTTAATTCGATCGGAGGGTTCTGGAATAATAAGGTTTTCAAAATCGATTTTCTAACTATTTCTTTAATTGGTCATAACTTCTAAACAGAGCGTCCTAGAGGGTAGGCGCTTTTTATAGACATTGAATGCCTAATTGTTCACTGTAAATTTCATTTAATTCGATCGGAGGGTTCTGGAATAATAAGGATTTCAATATCGATTTTCTAACTATTTCTTTAATTGGTCATAACTTCTAAACGGAGCGTCCTAGAGGGTTGAAAGTAGGCGCTTTTTATAGACATTGAATGCCTAATTTTTCACTGTAAATTTCATTTAATTAGATCGGAGGGTTCTGGAATAATAAGGATTTAAAAATCGATTTTCTAACTATTTCTTTAATTGGTCATAACTTCTAAACGGAGCGTCCTAGAGGGTTGAAAGTAGGCGCTTTTTATAGACATTGAATGCCTAATTTTTCACTGTAAATTTCATTTAATTCGATCGGAGGGTTCTGGAATATTTCTTTAATTGGTCATAACTTCTAAACGGAGCGTCCTAGAAGGTTGAAGTAGGCGCTTTTTATAGACATTGAATGCCTAATTTTTCACTGTAAATTTCATTTAATTCGATCGGAGGGTTCTGGAATAATAAGGCTTTCAAAATCGATTTTCTAACTATTTCTTTAATTGGTCATAACTTCTAAACGGAGCGTCCTAGAAGGTTGAAAGTAGGCGCTTTTTATAGACATTGAATGCCTAATTTTTCACTGTAAATTTCATTTAATTCGATCGGAGGGTTCTGGAATAATAAGGTTTTCAAAATCGATTTTCTAACTATTTCTTTAATTGGTCATAACTTCTAAACGGAGCGTCCTAGAGGGTTGAAAGTAGGCGCTTTTTATAGACATTGAATGCCTAATTTTTCACTGTAAATTTCATTTATTTCGATCGGAGGGTTCTGGAAAAATAAGGTTTTCAAAATCGATTTTCAAACTATTTCTTTAATTGGTCACAACTGCTAAACGGAGCGTCCTAGAGGGTTGAAAGTAGGCGCTTTTTATAGACATTGAATGCCTAATTTTTCACTGTAAAGTTCATTTATGTCGATCGGAGGGTTCTGGAATAATAAGGTTTTCAAAATCGGTTCTGGAATAATAAGGATTTCAAAATCGATTTTCTAACTATTTCTTTAATTGGTCATAACTTCTAAACGGAGCGTCCTAGAGGGTTGAAAGTAGGCGCTTTTTATAGACATTGAATGCCTAATTTTTCACTGTAAATTTCATTTAATTCGATCGGAGGGTTCTGGAATAATAAGGTTTTCAAAATCGATTTTCAAACTATTTCTTTAATTGGTCATAACTTCTAAACGGAGCGTCCTAGAGGGTTGAAAGTAGGCGCTTTTTATAGACATTGAATGCCTAATTTTTCACTGTAAATTTCATTTAATTCGATCGGAGGGTTCTGGAATAATAAGGCTTTCAAAATCGATTTTCTAACTATTTCTTTAATTGGTCATAACTTCTAAACGGAGGGTTGAAAGTATGCGCTTTTTATAGACATTGAATGCCTAATTTTTCACTGTAAATTTCATTTAATTCGATCGGAGGGTTCTGGAATAATAAGGATTTCCAAATCGATTTTCTAACTATTTCTTTAATTGGACATAACTTCTAAACGGAGCGTCCTAGAGGGTTGAAAGTAGGCGCTTTTTATAGACATTGAATGCCTAATTTTTCACTGTAAATTTCATTTAATTCGATCGGAGGGTTCTGGAATATTTCTTTAATTGGTCACAACTGCTAAACGGAGCGTCCTAGAGGGTTGAAAGTAGGCGCTTTTTATAGACATTGAATGCCTAATTTTTCACTGTAAATTTCATTTAATTCGATCGGAGGGTTCTGGAATAATAAGGTTTTCAAAATCGATTTTCAAACTATTTCTTTAATTGGTCATTACTTCTAAACGGAGCGTCCTAGAGGGTTGAAAGTAGGCGCTTTTTATAGACATTGAATGCCTAATTTTTCACTGTAAATTTCATTTAATTCGATCGGAGGGTTCTGGAATAATAAGGCTTTCAAAATCGATTTTCTAACTATTTCTTTAAATGGTCATAACTTCTAAACGGAGGGTTGAAAGTATGCGCTTTTTATAGACATTGAATGCCTAATTTTTCACTGTAAATTTCATTTAATTCGATCGGAGGGTTCTGGAATAATAAGGATTTCCAAATCGATTTTCTAACTATTTCTTTAATTGGATATAACTTCTAAACGGAGCGTCCTAGAGGGTTGAAAGTAGGCGCTTTTTATAGACATTGAATGCCTAATTTTTCACTGTAAATTTCATTTAATTCGATCGGAGGGTTCTGGAATATTTCTTTAATTGGTCATAACTTCTAAACGGAGCGTCCTAGAAGGTTGAAGTAGGCGCTTTTTATAGACATTGAATGCCTAATTTTTCACTGTAAATTTCATTTAATTCGATCGGAGGGTTCTGGAATAATAAGGTTTTCAAAATCGATTTTCTAACTATTTCTTTAATTGGTCATAACTTCTAAACGGAGCGTCCTAGAGGGTTGAAAGTAGGCGCTTTTTATAGACATTGAATGCCTAATTTTTCACTGTAAATTTCATTTATTTCGATCGGAGGGTTCTGGAATAATAAGGCTTTCAAAATCGATTTTCTAACTATTTCTTTAATTGGTCATAACTTCTAAACGGAGCGTCCTAGAGGGTTGAAAGTAGGCGCTTTTTATAGACATTGAATGCCTAATTTTTCACTCTAAATTTCATTTAATTCGATCGGAGGGTTCTGGAATAATAAGGTTATCAAAATCGATTTTCTAACTATTTCTTTAATTGGTCATAACTTCTAAACGGAGCGTCCTAGAGGGTTGAAAGTAGGCGCTTTTTATAGACATTGAATGCCTAATTTTTCACTGTAAAGTTCATTTAATTTCTTTAATTGGTCATAACTTCTAAACGGAGCGTCCTAGAGGGTTGAAAGTAAGCGCTTTTTATAGACATTGAATGCCTAATTTTTCACTGTAAATTTCATTTAATTCGATCGGAGGGTTCTGGAATAATAAGGATTTCCAAATCGATTTTCTAACTATTTCTTTAATTGGTCATAACTTCTAAACGGAGCGTCCTAGAGGGTTGAAAGTAGGCGCTTTTTATAGACATTGAATGCCTAATTTTTCACTGTAAATTTCATTTAATTCGATCGGAGGGTTCTGGAATAATAAGGATTTCAAAATCAAATCAAATTTCAAATGCCTAATTTTTCACTGTAAATTTCATTTAATTCGATCGGAGGGTTCTGGAAAAATAAGGATTTCAAAATCGATTTCCTAACTATTTCTGTAATTGGTCATAACTTCTAAACGGAGCGTCCTAGAGGGTTGAAAGTAGGCGCTTTTTATAGACATTGAATGCCTAATTTTTCACTGTAAATTTCATTTATTTCGATCGGAGGGTTCTGGAAAAATAAGGATTTCAAAATCGATTTCCTAACTATTTCTTTAATTGGACATAACTTCGGAGCGTCCTAGAGGGTTGAAAGTAGGCGCTTTTTATAGACATTGAATGCCTAATTTTTCACTATAAATTTCATTTAATTCGATCCGAGGGTTCTGGAATAATAAGGATTTCAAAATCGATTTTCTAACTATTTCTTTAATTGGTCATAACTTCTAAACCGAGCGTCCTAGAGGGTTGAAAGTAGGCGCTTTTTATAGACATTGAATGCCTAATTTTTCACAGTAAATTTCATTTAATTCGATCGGAGGGTTCTGGAATAATAAGGATTTCAAAATCGATTTCCTAACTATTTCTGTAATTGGTCATAACTTCTAAACGGAGCGTCCTAGAGGGTTGAAAGTAGGCGCTTTTTATAGACATTGAATGCCTAATTTTTCACTATAAATTTCATTTAATTCGATCCGAGGGTTCTGGAATAATAAGGATTTCAAAATCGATTTTCTAACTATTTCTTTAATTGGTCATAACTTCTAAACCGAGCGTCCTAGAGGGTTGAAAGTAGGCGCTTTTTATAGACATTGAATGCCTAATTTTTCACAGTAAATTTCATTTATTTCGATCGGAGGGTTCTGGAAAAATAAGGATTTCAAAATCGATTTCCTAACTATTTCTTTAATTGGTCATAACTTCTAACCGGAGCGTCCTAGAGGGTTGAAAGTAGGCGCTTTTTATAGACATTGAATGCCTAATTTTTCACTATAAATTTCATTTAATTCGATCCGAGGGTTCTGGAATAATAAGGATTTCAAAATCGATTTTCTAACTATTTCTTTAATTGGTCATAACTTCTAAACCGAGCGTCCTAGAGGGTTGAAAGTAGGCGCTTTTTATAGACATTGAATGCCTAATTTTTCACAGTAAATTTCATTTAATTCGATCGGAGGGTTCTGGAATAATAAGGATTTCAAAATCGATTTCCTAACTATTTCTGTAATTGGTCATAACTTCTAAACGGAGCGTCCTAGAGGGTTGTAAGTAAGTGCTTTTTGTAGACATTGAATGCCTAATTTTTCACTGTAAATTTCATTTAATTCGATCGGAGGGTTCTGGAATAATAAGGATTTCAAAATCGATTTTCTAACTATTTCTTTAATTGGTCATAACTTCTAAACGGAGCGTCCTAGAGGGTTGAAAGTAGGCGCTTTTTATAGACATTGAATGCCTAATTTTTCACTGTAAATTTCATTTAATTCGATCAGAGGGTTCTGGAATAATAAGGATTTCAAAATCGATTTCCTAACTATTTCTTTAATTGGTCATAACTTCTAAACGGAGCGTCCTAGAGGGTTGAAAGTAGGCGCTTTTTATAGACATTGAATGCCTAATTTTTCACTGTAAATTTCATTTAATTCGATCAGAGGGTTCTGGAATAATAAGGATTTCAAAATCGATTTCCTAACTATTTCTTTAATTGGTCATAACTTCTAAACGGAGCGTCCTAGAGGGTTGAAAGTAGGCGCTTTTTATAGACATTGAATGTCTAATTTTTCACTGTAAATTTCATTTAATTCGATCGGAGGGTTCTGGAAAAATAAGGTTTTCAAAATCGATGTTCAAACTATTTCTTTAATTGGTCATAACTTCTAAACGGAGCGTCCTAGAGGGTTGAAAGTAGGCACTTTTTATAGACATTGAATGCCTAATTTTTCACTGTAAATTTCATTTATTTCGATCGGAGGGTTCTGGAAAAATAAGGTTTTCAAAATCGATGTTCAACCTATTTCTTTAATTGGTCATATCTTCTAAACGGAGCGTCCTAGAGGGTTGAAAGTAGGCACTTTTTATAGACATTGAATGTCTAATTTTTCACTGTAAATTTCATTTAATTCGATCGGAGGGTTCTGGAATAATAAGGATTTCAAAATCAAATCAAATTTCAAATGCCTAATTTTTCACTGTAAATTTCATTTAATTCGATCGGAGGGTTCTGGAATAATAAGGTTTTCAAAATCGATTTTCTAACTATTTCTTTAATTGGTCATAACTTCTAAACGGAGCGTCCTAGAGGGTTGAAAGTAGGCGCTTTTTATAGACATTGAATGCCTAATTTTTCACTGTAAATTTCATTTAATTCGATCGGAGGGTTCTGGACAAATAAGGTTTTCAAAATCGATTTTCAAACTATTTCTTTAATTGGTCATAACTTCTAAACGGAGCGTCCTAGAGGGTTGAAAGTAGGCGCTTTTTATAGACATTGAATGCCTAATTTTTCACTGTAAATTTCATTTAATTCGATCGGAGGGTTCTGGAATAATAAGGTTTTCAAAATCGATTTTCTAACTATTTCTTTAATTGGTCATAACTTCTAAACGGAGCGTCCTAGAGGGTTGAAAGTAGGCGCTTTTTATAGATATTGAATGCCTAATTTTTCACTGTAAATTTCATTTATTTCGATCGGAGGGTTCTGGAATAATAAGGAGGCGCTTTTTATAGATATTGAATGCCTAATTTTTCACTGTAAATTTAATTTAATTCGATCGGAGGGTTCTGGAATAATAAGGATTTCAAAATCGATTTTCTAACTATTTCTTTAATTGGTCATTTTTCACTGTAAATTTAATTCGATCGGAGGGTTCTGGAATAATAAGGATTTTAAAATCGATTTTCTAACTATTTCTTTAATTGGTCATAACTTCTAAACGGAGATCATTTAATTCGATCGGAGGGTTCTGGAATAATAAGGTTTTCAAAATCGATTTTCTAACTATTTCTTTAATTGGTCATAACTTCTAAACGGAGCGTCCTAGAGGGTTGCAAGTAGGCGCTTTTTATAGACATTGAATGCCTAATTTTTCACTGTAAATTTCATTTATTTCGATCGGAGGGTTCTGGAATAATAAGGAGGCGCTTTTTATAGATATTGAATGCCTAATTTTTCACTGTAAATTTAATTTAATTCGATCGGAGGGTTCTGGAATAATAAGGATTTCAAAATCGATTTTCTAACTATTTCTTTAATTGGTCATTTTTCACTGTAAATTTAATTCGATCGGAGGGTTCTGGAATAATAAGGATTTCAAAATCGATTTTCTAACTATTTCTTTAATTGGTCATTTTTCACTGTAAATTTAATTCGATCGGAGGGTTCTGGAATAATAAGGATTTCAAAATCGATTTTCTAACTATTTCTTTAATTGGTCATAACTTCTAAACGGAGCGTCCTAGAGGGTTGAAAGTAGGCGCTTTTTATAGATATTGAATGCCTAATTTTTCACTGTAAATTTCATTTATTTCGATCGGAGGGTTCTGGAATAATAAGGAGGCGCTTTTTATAGATATTGAATGCCTAATTTTTCACTGTAAATTTAATTTAATTCGATCGGAGGGTTCTGGAATAATAAGGATTTCAAAATCGATTTTCTAACTATTTCTTTAATTGGTCATTTTTCACTGTAAATTTAATTCGATCGGAGGGTTCTGGAATAATAAGGATTTTAAAATCGATTTTCTAACTATTTCTTTAATTGGTCATAACTTCTAAACGGAGATCATTTAATTCGATCGGAGGGTTCTGGAATAATAAGGTTTTCAAAATCGATTTTCTAACTATTTCTTTAATTGGTCATAACTTCTAAACGGAGCGTCCTAGAGGGTTGCAAGTAGGCGCTTTTTATAGACATTGAATGCCTAATTTTTCACTGTAAATTTCATTTAATTCGATCGGAGGGTTCTGGAATAATAAGGTTTTCAAAATCGATTTTCTAACTATTTCTTTAATTGGTCATAACTTCTAAACGGAGCGTCCTAGAGGGTTGAAAGTAGGCGCTTTTTATAGATATTGAATGCCTAATTTTTCACTGTAAATTTCATTTATTTCGATCGGAGGGTTCTGGAATAATAAGGAGGCGCTTTTTATAGATATTGAATGCCTAATTTTTCACTGTAAATTTAATTTAATTCGATCGGAGGGTTCTGGAATAATAAGGATTTCAAAATCGATTTTCTAACTATTTCTTTAATTGGTCATTTTTCACTGTAAATTTAATTCGATCGGAGGGTTCTGGAATAATAAGGATTTTAAAATCGATTTTCTAACTATTTCTTTAATTGGTCATAACTTCTAAACGGAGATCATTTAATTCGATCGGAGGGTTCTGGAATAATAAGGTTTTCAAAATCGATTTTCTAACTATTTCTTTAATTGGTCATAACTTCTAAACGGAGCGTCCTAGAGGGTTGCAAGTAGGCGCTTTTTATAGACATTGAATGCCTAATTTTTCACTGTAAATTTCATTTATTTCGATCGGAGGGTTCTGGAATAATAAGGAGGCGCTTTTTATAGATATTGAATGCCTAATTTTTCACTGTAAATTTAATTTAATTCGATCGGAGGGTTCTGGAATAATAAGGATTTCAAAATCGATTTTCTAACTATTTCTTTAATTGGTCATTTTTCACTGTAAATTTAATTCGATCGGAGGGTTCTGGAATAATAAGGATTTCAAAATCGATTTTCTAACTATTTCTTTAATTGGTCATAACTTCTAAACGGAGCGTCCTAGAGGGTTGCAAGTAGGCGCTTTTTATAGACATTGAATGCCTAATTTTTCACTGTAAATTTCATTTATTTCGATCGGATGGTTCTGGAAAAATAAGGTTTTCAAAATCGATTTTCAAACTATTTCTTTAATTGGTCATAACTTCTAAACGGAGCGTCCTAGAGGGTTGAAAGTAGGCGCTTTTTATAGACATTGAATGCCTAATTTTTCACTGTAAATTTCATTTAATTCGTTCGGAGGGTTCTGGAATAATAAGGATTTCAAAATCGATTTTCTAACTATTTCTTTAATTGGTCATAACTTCTAAACGGAGATCATTTAATTCGATCGGAGGGTTCTGGAATAATAAGGTTTTCAAAATCGATTTTCTAACTATTTCTTTAATTGGTCATAACTTCTAAACGGAGCGTCCTAGAGGGTTGCAAGTAGGCGCTTTTTATAGACATTGAATGCCTAATTTTTCACTGTAAATTTCATTTATTTCGATCGGAGGGTTCTGGAATAATAAGGTTTTCAAAATCGATTTTCTAACTATTTCTTTAATTGGTCATAACTTCTAAACGGAGCGTCCTAGAGGGTTGCAAGTAGGCGCTTTTTATAGACATTGAATGCCTAATTTTTCACTGTAAATTTCATTTATTTCGATCGGAGGGTTCTGGAAAAATAAGGTTTTCAAAATCGATTTTCAAACTATTTCTTTAATTGGTCATAACTTCTAAACGGAGTGTCCTAGAGGGTTGAAAGTAGGCGCTTTTTATAGACATTGAATGCCTAATTTTTCACTGTAAATTTCATTTAATTCGATCGGAGGGTTCTGGAATAATAAGGATTTCAAAATCGATTTTCTAACTATTTCTTTAATTGGTCATAACTTCTAAACGGAGCGTCCTAGAGGGTTGAAAGTAGGCGCTTTTTATAGACATTGAATGCCTAATTTTTCACTGTAAATTTCATTTAATTCGATCGGAGGGTTCTGGAAAAATAAGGTTTTCAAAATCGATTTTCAAACTATTTCTTTAATTGGTCATAACTTCTAAACGGAGCGTCCTAGAGGGTTGAAAGTAGGCGCTTTTTATAGACATTGAATGCCTAATTTTTCACTGTAAATTTCATTTAATTCGATCGGAGGGTTCTGGAATAATAAGGTTTTCAAAATCGATTTTCTAACTATTTCTTTAATTGGTCATAACTTCTAAACGGAGCGTCCTAGAGGGTTGAAAGTAGGCGCTTTTTATAGACATTGAATGCCTAATTTTTCACTGTAAATTTCATTTAATTCGATCGGAGGGTTCTGGAATAATAAGGATTTCAAAATCGATTTTCTAACTATTTCTTTAATTGGTCATAACTTCTAAACGGAGCGTCCTAGAGGGTTGAAAGTAGGCGCTTTTTATAGACATTGAATGCCTAATTTTTCACTGTAAATTTCATTTAATTCGATCGGAGGGTTCTGGAAAAATAAGGTTTTCAAAATCGATTTTCAAACTATTTCTTTAATTGGTCATAACTTCTAAACGGAGCGTCCTAGAGGGTTGAAAGTAGGCGCTTTTTATAGACATTGAATGCCTAATTTTTCACTGTAAATTTCATTTAATTCGATCGGAGGGTTCTGGAATAATAAGGATTTCAAAATCGATTTTCTAACTATTTCTTTAATTGGGCATAACTTCTAAACGGAGTGTCCTAGAGGGTTGAAAGTAGGCGCTTTTTATAGACATTGAATGCCTAATTTTTCACTGTAAATTTCATTTAATTCGATCGGAGGGTTCTGGAAAAATAAGGTTTTCAAAATCGATTTTCAAACTATTTCTTTAATTGGTCATAACTTCTAAACGGAGCGTCCTAGAGGGTTGAAAGTAGGCGCTTTTTATAGACATTGAATGCCTAATTTTTCACTGTAAATTTCATTTAATTCGATCGGAGGGTTCTGGAATAATAAGGTTTTCAAAATCGATTTTCTAACTATTTCTTTAATTGGTCATAACTTCTAAACGGAGCGTCCTAGAGGGTTGAAAGTAGGCGCTTTTTATAGACATTGAATGCCTAATTTTTCACTGTAAATTTCATTTAATTCGATCGGAGGGTTCTGGAATAATAAGGATTTCAAAATCGATTTTCTAACTATTTCTTTAATTGGTCATAACTTCTAAACGGAGCGTCCTAGAGGGTTGAAAGTAGGCGCTTTTTATAGACATTGAATGCCTAATTTTTCACTGTAAATTTCATTTAATTCGATCGGAGGGTTCTGGAAAAATAAGGTTTTCAAAATCGATTTTCAAACTATTTCTTTAATTGGTCATAACTTCTAAACGGAGCGTCCTAGAGGGTTGAAAGTAGGCGCTTTTTATAGACATTGAATGCCTAATTTTTCACTGTAAATTTCATTTAATTCGATCGGAGGGTTCTGGAATAATAAGGATTTCAAAATCGATTTTCTAACTATTTCTTTAATTGGTCATAACTTCTAAACGGAGCGTCCTAGAGGGTTGAAAGTAGGCGCTTTTTATAGACATTGAATGCATAATTTTTCACTGTAAATTTCATTTAATTCGATCGGAGGGTTCTGGAATAAAAAGGATTTAAAAATCGATTTTCTAACTATTTCTTTAATTGGTCATAACTTCTAAACGGAGCGTCCTAGAGTGTTGAAAGTAGGCGCTTTTTATAGATATTGAATGCCTAATGTTTCACTGTAAATTTCATTTAATTCGATCGGAGGGTTCTGGAAAAATAAGGTTTTCAAAATCGATTTTCAAACTATTTCTTTAATTGGTCATAACTTCTAAACGGAGCGTCCTAGAGGGTTGAAAGTAGGCGCTTTTTATAGACATTGAATGCCTAATTTTTCACTGTAAATTTCATTTAATTCGATCGGAGGGTTCTGGAATAATAAGGTTTTCAAAATCGATTTTCTAACTATTTCTTTAATTGGTCATAACTTCTAAACGGAGCGTCCTAGAGGGTTGAAAGTAGGCGCTTTTTATAGACATTGAATGCCTAATTTTTCACTGTAAATTTCATTTAATTCGATCGGAGGGTTCTGGAATAATAAGGATTTCAAAATCGATTTTCTAACTATTTCTTTAATTGGTCATAACTTCTAAACGGAGCGTCCTAGAGGGTTGAAAGTAGGCGCTTTTTATAGACATTGAATGCCTAATTTTTCACTGTAAATTTCATTTAATTCGATCGGAGGGTTCTGGAAAAATAAGGTTTTCAAAATCGATTTTCAAACTATTTCTTTAATTGGTCATAACTTCTAAACGGAGCGTCCTAGAGGGTTGAAAGTAGGCGCTTTTTATAGACATTGAATGCCTAATTTTTCACTGTAAATTTCATTTAATTCGATCGGAGGGTTCTGGAATAATAAGGATTTCAAAATCGATTTTCTAACTATTTCTTTAATTGGTCATAACTTCTAAACGGAGCGTCCTAGAGGGTTGAAAGTAGGCGCTTTTTATAGACATTGAATGCATAATTTTTCACTGTAAATTTCATTTAATTCGATCGGAGGGTTCTGGAATAAAAAGGATTTAAAAATCGATTTTCTAACTATTTCTTTAATTGGTCATAACTTCTAAACGGAGCGTCCTAGAGTGTTGAAAGTAGGCGCTTTTTATAGATATTGAATGCCTAATGTTTCACTGTAAATTTCATTTAATTCGATCGGAGGGTTTTGAAAAATTAGGTTTTCAAAATCGATTTTCACTGTAAATTTCATTTAATTCGATCGGAGGGTTCTGGAATAATAAGGATTTCAAAATCGATTTTCTAACTATTTCTTTAATTGGTCATAACTTCTAAACGGAGCGTCCTAGAGGGTTGAAAGTAGGCGCTTTTTATAGACATTGAATGCATAATTTTTCACTGTAAATTTCATTTAATTCGATCGGAGGGTTCTGGAATAAAAAGGATTTAAAAATCGATTTTCTAACTATTTCTTTAATTGGTCATAACTTCTAAACGGAGCGTCCTAGAGTGTTGAAAGTAGGCGCTTTTTATAGATATTGAATGCCTAATGTTTCACAGTAAATTTCATTTAATTCGATCGGAGGGTTTTGAAAAATTAGGTTTTCAAAATCGATTTTCACTGTAAATTTCATTTAATTCGATCGGAGGGTTCTGGAATAATAAGGATTTCAAAATCGATTTTCTAACTATTTCTTTAATTGGTCATAACTTCTAAACGGAGCGTCCTAGAGGGTTGAAAGTAGGCGCTTTTTATAGACATTGAATGCCTAATTTTTCACTGTAAATTTCATTTAATTCGATCGGAGGGTTCTGGAAAAATAAGGTTTTCAAAATCGATTTTCAAACTATTTCTTTAATTGGTCATAACTTCTAAACGGAGCGTCCTAGAGGGTTGAAAGTAGGCGCTTTTTATAGACATTGAATGCCTAATTTTTCACTGTAAATTTCATTTAATTCGATCGGAGGGTTCTGGAATAATAAGGATTTCAAAATCGATTTTCTAACTATTTCTTTAATTGGTCATAACTTCTAAACGGAGCGTCCTAGAGGGTTGAAAGTAGGCGCTTTTTATAGACATTGAATGCATAATTTTTCACTGTAAATTTCATTTAATTCGATCGGAGGGTTCTGGAATAAAAAGGATTTAAAAATCGATTTTCTAACTATTTCTTTAATTGGTCATAACTTCTAAACGGAGCGTCCTAGAGTGTTGAAAGTAGGCGCTTTTTATAGATATTGAATGCCTAATGTTTCACTGTAAATTTCATTTAATTCGATCGGAGGGTTTTGAAAAATTAGGTTTTCAAAATCGATTTTCACTGTAAATTTCATTTAATTCGATCGGAGGGTTCTGGAATAATAAGGATTTCAAAATCGATTTTCTAACTATTTCTTTAATTGGTCATAACTTCTAAACGGAGCGTCCTAGAGGGTTGAAAGTAGGCGCTTTTTATAGACATTGAATGCATAATTTTTCACTGTAAATTTCATTTAATTCGATCGGAGGGTTCTGGAATAAAAAGGATTTAAAAATCGATTTTCTAACTATTTCTTTAATTGGTCATAACTTCTAAACGGAGCGTCCTAGAGTGTTGAAAGTAGGCGCTTTTTATAGATATTGAATGCCTAATGTTTCACTGTAAATTTCATTTAATTCGATCGGAGGGTTTTGAAAAATTAGGTTTTCAAAATCGATTTTCACTGTAAATTTCATTTAATTCGATCGGAGGGTTCTGGAATAATAAGGTTTTCAAAATCGATTTTCTAACTATTTCTTTAATTGGTCATAACTTCTAAACGGAGCGTCCTAGAGGGTTGAAAGTAGGCGCTTTTTATAGACATTGAATGCCTAATTTTTCACTGTAAATTTCATTTAATTCGATCGGAGGGTTCTGGAATAATAAGGTTTTCAAAATCGATTTTCTAACTATTTCTTTAATTGGTCATAACTTCTAAACGGAGCGTCCTAGAGGGTTGAAAGTAGGCGCTTTTTATAGATATTGAATGCCTAATTTTTCAGTGTAAATTTCATTTAATTCGATCGGAGGGTTCTGGAAAAATAAGGTTTTCAAAATCGATTTTCAAACTATTTCTTTAATTGGTCATAACTTCTAAACGGAGCGTCCTAGAGGGTTGAAAGTAGGCGCTTTTTATAGATATTGAATGCCTAATTTTTCACTGTAAATTTCATTTAATTCGATCGGAGGGTTCTGGAATAATAAGGATTTCAAAATCGATTTTCTAACTATTTCTTTAATTGGTCATAACTTCTAAACGGAGCGTCCTAGAGGGTTGAAAGTAGGCGCTTTTTATAGATATTGAATGCCTAATTTTTCAGTGTAAATTTCATTTAATTCGATCGGAGGGTTCTGGAAAAATAAGGTTTTCAAAATCGATTTTCAAACTATTTCTTTAATTGGTCATAACTTCTAAACGGAGCGTCCTAGAGGGTTGAAAGTAGGCGCTTTTTATAGATATTGAATGCCTAATTTTTCAGTGTAAATTTCATTTAATTCGATCGGAGGGTTCTGGAAAAATAAGGTTTTCAAAATCGATTTTCAAACTATTTCTTTAATTGGTCATAACTTCTAAACGGAGCGTCCTAGAGGGTTGAAAGTAGGCGCTTTTTATAGATATTGAATGCCTAATTTTTCACTGTAAATTTCATTTAATTCGATCGGAGGGTTCTGGAAAAATAAGGTTTTCAAAATCGATTTTCAAACTATTTCTTTAATTGGTCATAACTTCTAAACGGAGCGTCCTAGAGGGTTGAAAGTAGGCGCTTTTTATAGATATTGAATGCCTAATTTTTCAGTGTAAATTTCATTTAATTCGATCGGAGGGTTCTGGAATAATAAGGATTTCAAAATCGATTTTCTAACTATTTCTTTAATTGGTCATAACTTCTAAACGGAGCGTCCTAGAGGGTTGAAAGTAGGCGCTTTTTATAGACATTGAATGCATAATTTTTCACTGTAAATTTCATTTAATTCGATCGGAGGGTTCTGGAATAAAAAGGATTTAAAAATCGATTTTCTAACTATTTCTTTAATTGGTCATAACTTCTAAACGGAGCGTCCTAGAGGGTTGAAAGTAGGCGCTTTTTATAGATATTGAATGCCTAATGTTTCACTGTAAATTTCATTTAATTCGATCGGAGGGTTTTGAAAAATTAGGTTTTCAAAATCGATTTTCACTGTAAATTTCATTTAATTCGATCGGAGGGTTCTGGAATAATAAGGTTTTCAAAATCGATTTTCTAACTATTTCTTTAATTGGTCATAACTTCTAAACGGAGCGTCCTAGAGGGTTGAAAGTAGGCGCTTTTTATAGACATTGAATGCCTAATTTTTCACTGTAAATTTCATTTAATTCGATCGGAGGGTTCTGGAATAATAAGGTTTTCAAAATCGATTTTCTAACTATTTCTTTAATTGGTCATAACTTCTAAACGGAGCGTCCTAGAGGGTTGAAAGTAGGCGCTTTTTATAGATATTGAATGCCTAATTTTTCAGTGTAAATTTCATTTAATTCGATCGGAGGGTTCTGGAAAAATAAGGTTTTCAAAATCGATTTTCAAACTATTTCTTTAATTGGTCATAACTTCTAAACGGAGCGTCCTAGAGGGTTGAAAGTAGGCGCTTTTTATAGATATTGAATGCCTAATTTTTCAGTGTAAATTTCATTTAATTCGATCGGAGGGTTCTGGAAAAATAAGGTTTTCAAAATCGATTTTCAAACTATTTCTTTAATTGGTCATAACTTCTAAACGGAGCGTCCTAGAGGGTTGAAAGTAGGCGCTTTTTATAGATATTGAATGCCTAATTTTTCACTGTAAATTTCATTTAATTCGATCGGAGGGTTCTGGAAAAATAAGGTTTTCAAAATCGATTTTCAAACTATTTCTTTAATTGGTCATAACTTCTAAACGGAGCGTCCTAGAGGGTTGAAAGTAGGCGCTTTTTATAGATATTGAATGCCTAATTTTTCAGTGTAAATTTCATTTAATTCGATCGGAGGGTTCTGGAATAATAAGGATTTCAAAATCGATTTTCTAACTATTTCTTTAATTGGTCATAACTTCTAAACGGAGCGTCCTAGAGGGTTGAAAGTAGGCGCTTTTTATAGATATTGAATGCCTAATTTTTCACTGTAAATTTCATTTAATTCGATCGGAGGGTTCTGGAATAATAAGGTTTTCAAAATCGATTTTCTAACTTTTTCTTTAATTGGTCATAACTTCTAAACGGAGCGTCCTAGAGGGTTGAAAGTAGGCGCTTTTTATAGACATTGAATGCCTAATTTTTCACTGTAAATTTCATTTAATTCGATCGGAGGGTTTTGAAAAATTAGGTTTTCAAAATCGATTTTCACTGTAAATTTCATTTAATTCGATCGGAGGGTTCTGGAATAATAAGGATTTCAAAATCGATTTTCTAACTATTTCTTTAATTGGTCATAACTTCTAAACGGAGCGTCCTAGAGGGTTGAAAGTAGGCGCTTTTTATAGACATTGAATGCATAATTTTTCACTGTAAATTTCATTTAATTCGATCGGAGGGTTCTGGAATAAAAAGGATTTAAAAATCGATTTTCTAACTATTTCTTTAATTGGTCATAACTTCTAAACGGAGCGTCCTAGAGGGTTGAAAGTAGGCGCTTTTTATAGATATTGAATGCCTAATGTTTCACTGTAAATTTCATTTAATTCGATCGGAGGGTTTTGAAAAATTAGGTTTTCAAAATCGATTTTCACTGTAAATTTCATTTTTATAGATATTGAATGCCTAATTTTTCAGTGTAAATTTCATTTAATTCGATCGGAGGGTTCTGGAAAAATAAGGTTTTCAAAATCGATTTTCAAACTATTTCTTTAATTGGTCATAACTTCTAAACGGAGCGTCCTAGAGGGTTGAAAGTAGGCGCTTTTTATAGATATTGAATGCCTAATTTTTCAGTGTAAATTTCATTTAATTCGATCGGAGGGTTCTGGAAAAATAAGGTTTTCAAAATCGATTTTCAAACTATTTGTTTAATTGGTCATAACTTCTAAACGGAGCGTCCTAGAGGGTTGAAAGTAGGCGCTTTTTATAGATATTGAATGCCTAATTTTTCACTGTAAATTTCATTTAATTCGATCGGAGGGTTCTGGAAAAATAAGGTTTTCAAAATCGATTTTCAAACTATTTCTTTAATTGGTCATAACTTCTAAACGGAGCGTCCTAGAGGGTTGAAAGTAGGCGCTTTTTATAGATATTGAATGCCTAATTTTTCAGTGTAAATTTCATTTAATTCGATCGGAGGGTTCTGGAATAATAAGGATTTCAAAATCGATTTTCTAACTATTTCTTTAATTGGTCATAACTTCTAAACGGAGCGTCCTAGAGGGTTGAAAGTAGGCGCTTTTTATAGATATTGAATGCCTAATTTTTCACTGTAAATTTCATTTAATTCGATCGGAGGGTTCTGGAATAATAAGGTTTTCAAAATCGATTTTCTAACTTTTCTTTAATTGGTCATAACTTCTAAACGGAGCGTCCTAGAGGGTTGAAAGTAGGCGCTTTTTATAGACATTGAATGCCTAATTTTTCACTGTAAATTTCATTTAATTCGATCGGAGGTTTCTGGAATAATAAGGTTTTCAAAATCGATTTTCTAACTATTTCTTTAATTGGTCATAACTTCTAAACGGAGCGTCCTAGAGGGTTGAAAGTAGGCGCTTTTTATAGACATTGAATGCCTAATTTTTCACTGTAAATTTCATTTAATTCGATCGGAGGGTTCTGGAATAATAAGGTTTTCAAAATCGATTTTCTAACTATTTCTTTAATTGGTCATAACGGAGCGTCCTAGAGGGTTGAAAGTAGGCGCTTTTTATAGACATTGAATGCCTAATTTTTCACTGTAAATTTCATTTAATTCGATCGGAGGGTTCTGGAATAATAAGGTTTTCAAAATCGATTTTCTAACTATTTCTTTAATTGGTCATAACTTCTAAACGGAGCGTCCTAGAGGGTTGAAAGTAGGCGCTTTTTATAGACATTGAATGCCTAATTTTTCACTGTAAATTTCATTTAATTCGATTGAAAGTAGGAGGGTTCTGGAAAAATAAGGTTTTCAAAATCGATTTTCAAACTATTTTTTTAATTGGTCATAACTTCTAAACGGAGCGTCCTAGAGGGTTGAAAGTAGGCGCTTTTTATAGACATTGAATGCCTAATTTTTCACTGTAAATTTCATTTAATTCGATCGGAGGGTTCTGGAATAATAAGGAGGCGCTTTTTATAGACATTGAATGCCTAATTTTTCACTGTAAATTTCATTTAATTCGATCGGAGGGTTCTGGAATAATAAGGTTTTCAAAATCGATTTTCTAACTATTTCTTTAATTGGTCATAACTTCTAAACGGAGCGTCCTAGAGGGTTGAATGTAGGCGCTTTTTATAGACATTGAATGCTTAATTATTCACTGTAAATTTCATTTAATTCGATCGGAGGGTTCTGGAATAATAAGGATTTCAAAATCGATTTTCTAACTATTTCTTTAATTGGTCATAACTTCTAAACGGAGCGTCCTAGAGGGTTGAAGGTAGGCGCTTTTTATAGATATTGAATGCCTAATTTTTCAGTGTAAATTTCATTTAATTCGATCGGAGGGTACTGGAATAATAAGGAGGCGCTTTTTATAGACATTGAATGCCTAATTTTTCACTGTAAATTTCATTTAATTCGATCGGAGGGTTCTGGAATAATAAGGATTTCAAAATCGATTTTCTAACTATTTCTTTAATTGGTCATAACTTCTAAACGGAGCGTCCTAGAGGGTTGAAAGTAGGCGCTTTTTATAGACATTGAATGCCTAATTTTTCACTGTAAATTTCATTTAATTCGATCGGAGGGTTCTGGAATAATAAGGTTTTCAAAATCGATTTTCTAACTATTTCTTTAATTGGTCATAACTTCTAAACGGAGCGTCCTAGAGGGTTGAAAGTAGGCGCTTTTTATAGACATTGAATGCCTAATTTTTCACTGTAAATTTCATTTAATTCGATCGGAGGGTTCTGGAATAATAAGGATTTCAAAATCGATTTTCTAACTATTTCTTTAATTGGTCATAACTTCTAAACGGAGCGTCCTAGAGGGTTGAAAGTAGACGCTTTTTATAGACATTGAATGCCTAATTTTTCACTGTAAATTTCATTTAATTCGATCGGAGGGTTCTGGAATAATAAGGTTTTCAAAATCGATTTTCTAACTATTTCTTTAATTGGTCTTAACTTCTAAACGGAGCGTCCTAGAGGGTTAAAAGTAGGCGCTTTTTATAGACATTGAATGCCTAATTTTTCACTGTAAATTTAATTTATTTCGATCGGAGGGTTCCGGAATAATAAGGATTTCAAAATCGATTTTCTAACTATTTCTTTAATTGGTCATAACTTCTAAACGGAGCGTTCTAGAGGGTTGAAAGTAGGCGCTTTTTATAGACATTGAATGCCTAATTTTTCACTGTAAATTTAATTTAATTCGATCGGAGGGTTCTGGAATAATAAGGTTTTCAAAATCGATTTTCTAACTATTTCTTTAATTGGTCATAACTTCTAAACGGAGCGTCCTAGAGGGTTGAAAGTAGGCGCTTTTTATAGATATTGAATGCCTAATTTTTCAGTGTAAATTTCATTTAATTCGATCGGAGGGTTCTGGAAAAATAAGGTTTTCAAAATCGATTTTCAAACTATTTCTTTAATTGGTCATAACTTCTAAACGGAGCGTCCTAGAGGGTTGAAAGTAGGCGCTTTTTATAGACATTGAATGCCTTATTTTTCACTGTAAATTTCATTTATTTCGATCGGAGGGTTCTAGAAAAATAAGGATTTCAAAATCGATTTTCTAACTATTTCTTTAATTGGTCATAACTTCTAAACGGAGCGTCCTAGAGGGTTGAAAGTAAGTGCTTTTTATAGACATTGAATGCCTAATTTTTCACTGTAAATTTCATTTAATTCGATCCGAGGGTTCTGGAAAAATAAGGTTTTCAAAATCGATTTTCAAACTATTTCTTTAATTGGTCATAACTTCTAAACGGAGCGTCCTAGAGGGTTGAAAGTAGGCGCTTTTTATAGACATTGAATGCCTTATTTTTCACTGTAAATTTCATTTATTTCGATCGGAGGGTTCTGGAATAATAAGGTTTTCAAAATCGATTTTCTAACTATTTCTTTAATTGGTCATAACTTCTAAACGGAGCGTCCTAGAGGGTTGAAAGTAGGCGCTTTTTATAGACATTGAATGCCTAATTTTTCACTGTAAATTTCATTTAATTCGATCGGAGGGTTCTGGAAAAATAAGGATTTCAAAATCGATTTTCTAACTATTTCTTTAATTGGTCATAACTTCTAAACGGAGCGTCCTAGAGGGTTGAAAGTAGGCGCTTTTTATAGACATTGAATGCCTAATTTTTCACTGTAAATTTCATTTAATTCGATCATAACTTCTAAACGTCATAACTTCTAAACGGAGCGTCCTAGAGGGTTGAAAGTAGGCGCTTTTTATAGACATTGAATGCCTAATTTTTCACTGTAAATTTCATTTAATTCGATCGGAGGGTTCTGGAAAAATAAGGATTTCAAAATCGATTTTCTAACTATTTCTTTAATTGGTCATAACTTCTAAACGGAGCGTCCTAGAGGGTTGAAAGTAGGCGCTTTTTATAGACATTGAATGTATATGTAAATTTCATTTATTTCGATCGGAGGGTTCTGGAAAAATAAGGATTTCAAAATCGATTTTCTAACTATTTCTTTAATTGGTCATAACTTCTAAACGGAGCGTCCTAGAGGGTTGAAAGTAGGCGCTTTTTATAGACATTGAATGCCTAATTTTTCACTGTAAATTTCATTTAATTCGATCGGAGGGTTCTGGAAAAATAAGGTTTTCAAAATCGATTTTCAAACTATTTCTTTAATTGGTCATAACTTCTAAACGGAGCGTCCTAGAGGATTGAAAGTAGGCGCTTTTTATAGACATTGAATGCCTAATTTTTCACTGTAAATTTCATTTAATTCGATCGGAGGGTTCTGGAATAATAAGGATTTCAAAATCGTTTTTCTAACTATTTCTTTAATTGGTCATAACTTCTAAACGGAGCGTCCTAGAGGGTTGAAAGTAGGCGCTTTTTATAGATATTGAATGCCTAATTTTTCACTGTAAATTTCATTTAATTCGATCGGAGGGTTCTGGAATAATAAGGATTTCAAAATCGATTTTCTAACTATTTCTTTAATTGGTCATAACTTCTAAACGGAGCGTTGAAAGTAGGCGCTTTTTATAGACATTGAATGCCTAATTTTTCACTGTAAATTTCATTTAATTCGATCGGAGGGTTCTGGAATAATAAGGATTTCAAAATCGATTTTCTAACTATTTCTTTAATTGGTCATAACTTCTAAACGGAGCGTCCTAGAGGGTTGAAAGTAGGCGCTTTTTATAGACATTGAATGCCTAATTTTTCACTGTAAATTTCATTTAATTCGATCGGAGTGTTCTGGAAAAATAAGGTTTTCATTTATTTCGATCGGAGGGTTCTGGAAAAATAAGGATTTCAAAATCGATTTTCTAACTATTTCTTTAATTGGTCATAACTTTTAAACGGAGCGTCCTAGAGGGTTGAAAGTAGGCGCTTTTTATAGACATTGAATGCCTAATTTTTCACTGTAAATTTCATTTAATTCGATCGGAGTGTTCTGGAAAAATAAGGTTTTCATTTATTTCGATCGGAGGGTTCTGGAAAAATAAGGATTTCAAAATCGATTTTCTAACTATTTCTTTAATTGGTCATAACTTCTAAACGGAGCGTCCTAGAGGGTTGAAAGTAGGCGCTTTTTATAGATATTGAATGCCTAATTTTTCACTGTAAATTTCATTTAATTCGATCGGAGGGTTCTGGAATAATAAGGATTTCAAAATCGATTTTCTAACTATTTCTTTAATTGGTCATAACTTCTAAACGGAGCGTCCTAGAGGGTTGAAAGGGTTCTGGAAAAATAAGGATTTCAAAATCGATTTTCTAACTATTTCTTTAATTGGTCATAACTTCTAAACGGAGCGTCCTAGAGGGTTGAAAGTAGGCGCTTTTTATAGACATTGAATGCCTAATTTTTCACTGTAAATTTCATTTAATTCGATCGGAGTGTTCTGGAAAAATAAGGTTTTCATTTATTTCGATCGGAGGGTTCTGGAAAAATAAGGATTTCAAAATCGATTTTCTAACTATTTCTTTAATTGGTCATAACTTCTAAACGGAGCGTCCTAGAGGGTTGAAAGTAGGCGCTTTTTATAGATATTGAATGCCTAATTTTTCACTGTAAATTTCATTTAATTCGATCGGAGGGTTCTGGAATAATAAGGATTTCAAAATCGATTTTCTAACTATTTCTTTAATTGGTCATAACTTCTAAACGGAGCGTCCTAGAGGGTTGAAAGTAGGCGCTTTTTATAGACATTGAATGTATATGTAAATTTCATTTATTTCGATCGGAGGGTTCTGGAAAAATAAGGATTTCAAAATCGATTTTCTAACTATTTCTTTAATTGGTCATAACTTCTAAACGGAGCGTCCTAGAGGGTTGAAAGTAGGCGCTTTTTATAGACATTGAATGCCTAATTTTTCACTGTAAATTTCATTTAATTCGATCGGAGGGTTCTGGAAAAATAAGGTTTTCAAAATCGATTTTCAAACTATTTCTTTAATTGGTCATAACTTCTAAACGGAGCGTCCTAGAGGATTGAAAGTAGGCGCTTTTTATAGACATTGAATGCCTAATTTTTCACTGTAAATTTCATTTAATTCGATCGGAGGGTTCTGGAATAATAAGGATTTCAAAATCGATTTTCTAACTATTTCTTTAATTGGTCATAACTTCTAAACGGAGCGTCCTAGAGGGTTGAAAGTAGGCGCTTTTTATAGATATTGAATGCCTAATTTTTCACTGTAAATTTCATTTAATTCGATCGGAGGGTTCTGGAATAATAAGGATTTCAAAATCGATTTTCTAACTATTTCTTTAATTGGTCATAACTTCTAAACGGAGCGTTGAAAGTAGGCGCTTTTTATAGACATTGAATGCCTAATTTTTCACTGTAAATTTCATTTAATTCGATCGGAGGGTTCTGGAATAATAAGGATTTCAAAATCGATTTTCTAACTATTTCTTTAATTGGTCATAACTTCTAAACGGAGCGTCCTAGAGGGTTGAAAGTAGGCGCTTTTTATAGACATTGAATGCCTAATTTTTCAGTGTAAATTTCATTTAATTCGATCGGAGTGTTCTGGAAAAATAAGGTTTTCATTTATTTCGATCGGAGGGTTCTGGAAAAATAAGGATTTCAAAATCGATTTTCTAACTATTTCTTTAATTGGTCATAACTTCTAAACGGAGCGTCCTAGAGGGTTGAAAGTAGGCGCTTTTTATAGATATTGAATGCCTAATTTTTCACTGTAAATTTCATTTAATTCGATCGGAGGGTTCTGGAATAATAAGGATTTCAAAATCGATTTTCTAACTATTTCTTTAATTGGTCATAACTTCTAAACGGAGCGTCCTAGAGGGTTGAAAGTAGGCGCTTTTTATAGACATTGAATGCCTAATTTTTCACTGTAAATTTCATTTAATTCGATCGGAGGGTTCTGGAAAAATAAGGTTTTCAAAATCGATTTTCAAACTATTTCTTTAATTGGTCATAACTTCTAAACGGAGCGTCCTAGAGGATTGAAAGTAGGCGCTTTTTATAGACATTGAATGCCTAATTTTTCACTGTAAATTTCATTTAATTCGATCGGAGGGTTCTGGAATAATAAGGATTTCAAAATCGATTTTCTAACTATTTCTTTAATTGGTCATAACTTCTAAACGGAGCGTCCTAGAGGGTTGAAAGTAGGCGCTTTTTATAGATATTGAATGCCTAATTTTTCACTGTAAATTTCATTTAATTCGATCGGAGGGTTCTGGAATAATAAGGATTTCAAAATCGATTTTCTAACTATTTCTTTAATTGGTCATAACTTCTAAACGGAGCGTTGAAAGTAGGCGCTTTTTATAGACATTGAATGCCTAATTTTTCACTGTAAATTTCATTTAATTCGATCGGAGGGTTCTGGAATAATAAGGATTTCAAAATCGATTTTCTAACTATTTCTTTAATTGGTCATAACTTCTAAACGGAGCGTCCTAGAGGGTTGAAAGTAGGCGCTTTTTATAGACATTGAATGCCTAATTTTTCACTGTAAATTTCATTAATTTTCTAACTATTTCTTTAATTGGTCATAAGTTCTAAACGGAGCGTCCTAGAGGGTTGAAAGTAGGCGCTTTTTATAGACATTGAATGCCTAATTTTTCACTGTAAATTTCATTTATTTCGATCGGAGGGTTCTGGATATATAAGTGTTGAGGCACACAGCTTATTGAAAAATGATATTTTTACTTTGATATTTTTTTGTTGTTATTTTCTTTATTATGGATTTTTATGTCAATTAATTTTAATATTCGAAAATAAAAAGCTCTGCGAAACAGCAAATTTATACATCAGAAAATATTTGGGAATTAAGCAAAAACATTTGGTGCATCGGATTCATAATCGGAACATTTTGGTCCTTCGAGTCATTGTTTTGAACCGTATATTTGGTGAGCGTATCCTAATCATTATCTGTAAATATATGTCGTAATATTCATAAAGCATACGGATTAAATAAATTGTCTGCAAATCAGAGGATATTCAGTAAAAAAATCAGTTGGATTATTAAGTATTAGTCAGTGAGACTAACAAAATCAAGTGCATATTTAAGTATTAGTCAGTGCGACTAAGGATATTTAAATTTATTTAATTTTATAATGGTCAGTGCGACTAATGTTGTAAATGGTCAGTGCGACTAATGTTATAAATGGTCAGTGCGACTAATGTCATAAATGGTCAGTGCGACTAAAGTATTAGTCAGTGAGACTAACAAAATCAAGTGCATATTTAAGTATTAGTCAGTGCGACTAAGGATATTTAACTTTATTTAATTTTATAAATGGTCAGTGCGACTAATGTTGTAAATAGTCAGTGCGACTAATGTTATAAATGGTCAGTGCGACTAATGTCATAAATGGTCAGTGCGACTGATGTTATAAATGGTCAGTGCGACTAATGTAATAAATGGTCAGTGCGACTAACGATATTAAAGGTCAGTGCGACATATGGTATAAATAGTCAGAGCGACTAATGTTGGAATACCAGCGAATTTCTTTGTAAATGAATTAGTTAATGCGTATTTATTTTAAGTTTCTATGATCAAATTATTAATATTCATATTTCTAGGATATATAATATAAAATCATGCGCAGATCAAGGCGAGTAATTGCTAGAAGTAATGAAGTTTCTAGGAATATTGACGATTTAGAACATCCAAGGTCGTCGGGGATGCAAGAGACTACAGACAATGCCGAATCACATGCAGCGCCCGGACAAGAAAAGCGTCGTCGTTTTCATCAGGATCCAATGGATGATAATATAAATGAAGTTGATTTATCTCGTGAATGTGAAATACCTTCATGCGATATGGTCATTAGGACATCAGCGTCTTTTCGAACCGACGCACGTATTGCAGCTCAACAGATCCAACGGCAGGCAGATTGGTTAGAGACAAATACTGATATAGCAGACCTGGAATCCTTTCGTGCACGATTCGATATTTTGGAGAAAGCGTGGAACAAGTTTGATTCAAAAATGGACTTTATTCAGCGCGAAGAAACTGATTCAATGCTTCAAGGTTTTGATGTATCTTTACGGGAGGAATTTGAGAGTTTATATGTGAAAATTCGTGCGTCTCTTCGTAACCGTATACATATTTTAGAACAGAATTCAGAATCATCTTCTCAATTGGTGAGTCACGCTTCAAATTCCGTTGTATTGCGATCGCAGTTTGCAGATCTTCCGCTTGAGGATAGACTCCCAATTTTTCGCGGAAGTCATTATGAATGGATTTCATTTCGCGATACTTTTATTGCGGAGGTGGTTCGGAATCCTTATCTGACAAATATTCAGCGTCTTAGGCGGTTACAAAGCTGTGTAAAAGATGATGCTGCACAAATATTAGGGTTTTGGCCACAGCAAGATGACAGTTTTACCGATGCATGGAAGACATTATGTGAGGCTTTCGACAATGAATTTTTATCTCTAACTGCACACATTACTGCAATTTTGGAGCTTCCAGTTTGGCAAAGAGCAAGCTATACATCGATTCGAAAGATGATTGATACCACGCGCAATAGTATGCGGTTATTGGCTAGACAGATAAGAGCAGAGGAGCAACGTGATTTAATTATTCTTACGTTCCTTGAATCGCGTTTAGATCATGCTTCACGAAGTTCGTGGGAAATGGCGCATCCTACGGATCATGTTCCCACTTTGCAGGGTGATTTTTTCGCATGGCTTGAGCGGCGTGCAAGTGGATTACTTGTAAGAGGTCAAACGGGTAGAACGAATTCTGCACCAGATAATTCCCGTTTGATACCAGCTATGAATGAACGTCAAGGATTACAATCAAAGCCCATACGTAACCCACCTAGTTGCCGTAATTGTTCAGGAAGTCATGCTTTATTTCGTTGTCCTCAAATTTTAACCATGAGTCGCAACGACAGAGTTCGTCGTATTGATACACTTGGTGTATGTCAAAATTGTTTGCGGTTTGGACATCCTGCACGAGAATGTATGGCGCGTCAGTGTCCGCGCTGTTCGCAGGCGCATAATAGCATCACATGTCCAAGACTTCCTTTGGTCAATGTTGTTTATAACGAAGATCCTTCCCAAAAATCTACCTCCATGCAAGAGCCGCAATAGCAATCAGTTTGCGATATTAATACTAGCCTCGGAGTATTCACAGCATCATCAGTTCTATCTCAGAAGGAGAAGTTGTGCAAAATAAGCTTGGGTGTCTTGGCAACTGCAAATATTCGCCTTATGGTGCATAACAAGGTCATTGGTCCGATACGAGCAATATGCGACACTGGTGCACAGGTACATCTAATTAATGAACAAATTATTGTATCTCATCAAATTCCGACAGTACGAATTAAGTCTAACATTACCACTGCGGTAGATTCATCTCCATTTTTGTGTAAGAGAGCAGTAAATGGTTATTTATTGTCAGTATATAGTGATGTTCCTTTAATGTCTATCATTTGCTTGGTGGTACCCACAATATTAGGGGATACTAAGTTGCCACAGATGTCTTTGCTTCATACAGATCTTCCATCCGATATCACTTCCAAGTTAGCAGATCCAAAATTTCATCAACCAGCAGAAGTTGATATTCTATTAGGAGTCACTGCATGGGCAAGGCTGATGCAGGAGGGTATTCGTCAAATGGAATCTGGGTTATTGGCTCAGGAATCAAGAATCGGATGGTTAATTTTCGGTGAGATAACAAATCATACAGCCATAGTATCAACGATAGAGGGAAAAGATATTACCACAAATACCGAACTAGATAGTCTACTTAAAAGATTCTTTGAGGTGGATGAGAATCAATATGATAAATCGAGCGCCACATCCGAACAACAAGAATGTGAAGCTCATTTCTTGCAGACGCATCGATTTGATAATGAGATGGGCCGATACGTTCTTCAAATTCCACTACGGCTAAATGGGAAAGGTCTAGGATCAAACCGAGCAATAGCTCTGCAGCGTTTTTTGCAATTGGAACGTCGGCTGCAACGAGATCCGGATTTATCTGATAAATATTGTACATTCATGAATGAATATCTTTCGAAAGGTTGGCTGCGACCAGCGGCACAACATCCCGAGGGCCTTGTTTATTATATTCCACATCACGCAATTCTTAAAAAATTTCGCGTAGTTTTTGATGCCTCATGTGTTACTGATACAGGAATGTCACTGAATGACATGCAGATGATAGGCCCAAAACAGCAACGTGAGTTAATTGATTTGCTGTGGGGTTTTCGTATCCGCGCTTTTGGAGTCACATCGGATGTAAAGCAAATGTTCCCTCAGGTAAAAATTGCTGTTAAACATTGGGACTTGCAGCGGATATTCTGGCGTGATGAATCAGGATCTATAGCAGAATACTGTCTTACTGGTGTGACTTTCGGTATGGCATCGGCTCCGTTCTGTGCAATCAGAGCTATGCGACAATGTGCATATGACAACGCTGTTAAATGGCCTTTGGGTGCGCATACAGTATTAAGCAATTTTTACATGGACGATTGTTTGGCCGGAGCTGACACAGAAGAAGAATTACTATTATTGTGTCAACAAACGCGGGATATTTTGGCCGCGGGAGGATTTGAGCTTGTTAAGTGGCGCTGTAATTCTAAAAGTGTGCAACGGCATCTGGATCCGATTCAGGAAAATTCTGGAGTACTTCTTCATACCACGAATGAAACATCAGTGTTAGGTCTCAAATGGATCATGTCAACAGACGAACTGACTTTCAAGGTTCAACCACTTCATATTTCACCAGCACATCGTTGGACTAAGCGCCTTGTAATGAGTGTTACAGCGCGTTTATATGATCCTGATGGTTTTGCTGCTCCCTTTATAGTCAATGCCAAGGTGTTGCTGCAAAAAATTTGGAATGAAAAGATCGCGTGGGATGCTGCATTACCAGATTGTTTCAGGATTGAGTGGCTAAAACTTTCATCTCAAATTTCACAATTCGAGAACCTGCGTATCCCTCGATGGTTGGGTTATTCACATAATACATGCTTGTCCTTGCACGGCTTTGCCGATGCATCTTCGATAGCATATGGAGCTGTAGTCTACATGGTAATCGGTGAGGAAAATGCAGTTACGTCTAAGATTATGCTAGCTAAATCGAGAGTCGCTCCTCTGCAACCGCAAACCATACCACGTCTCGAACTTTGTGCAGCAAAGTTATTAGGAGAACTAATGAACCGTATTATGAGTGAACTTACAGCAGAGCATAAGATCAAGGATTTCTTAGCAACGTGTTGGTCGGATTCAGTTGTTGTTTTGTGCTGGTTGAAGCGTGAAATTGGAACACTAAAGCAATACATAGCCACCCGTGTACGAGCAATCAGCGAACAGCGAACTGCGAATGGAGACATGTACCAACATCTTTAAATCCTGCAGACCTCATATCTAGAGGTACGTCAATGGATAAATTAATTACATCCAAACTGTGGTGGAACGGTCCTGAATTCCTACAACAAGCTAAATCAGCTTGGCCTGTATTTCCCGATAATTTATCGCCAATTATAGATATCGAAGCTCGGAAAGAATACTGCCGAGCAGCTCCAACTATTCAAACTATTGCTGACCCAGATTTATCACGTAAAGCAGTAGTACAATTAATGACGAAATCTTCACAGGCTCCGTCGGCGTCTTACATTAATGTCATCAGTATCGCTGATAAAACTTTGTTATATCGGTATTCTTCACTTAGTCGTTTGATACGTGTGACAGCATGGGTGCATAGGTTTGGGAGAAACTGCAAATTACCATTGTCAGAAAGAACACTGATTCCATTGAATACGGAGGAAGTATCGGCGTCCCTAACATTCTGGATCAAGCAGGAACAGAGTTTCTACTTTAGAAGTGATATAAATCATCTGCAAAATTCTGTTTGCGCGGAACGTCTCTCAAATGCAATTTCAGAGTTGGCTCCGTTTATAAGCGAAGGTCTTTTACGTATGCGTGGGCGCTTGCAGAATGCAGATTTACCATATGATCAGCGAAACCCAATTATTCTACCCGGAAAAGGTCGTTTATCCTGGTTATTAGCAAGAGATATGCATTTTAAATTGCTTCATTGTGGTGCGCAGCAATTAATTGCCTCTTTAAGACGTCGCTACTGGATCATAAACGTTCGAGCATTGGCAAGAACTTTGGTTAAGGACTGTCTTGTTTGCAAAAGATTGAGTATGAAGATGGGTGAGCAGATAATGGGGGACTTACCTGCTTGCCGTGTGCGGCCATCTCGTCCATTCTTGCATGCTGGGGTGGATTATGCTGGTCCTATTCTTGTGCGGAATAACCAAGGAAGATCGAAGACAGTTATTAAAGGCTATGCAGCGGTATTCGTGTGTATGGTATCGAAGGCTGTACATTTGGAGTTTGTATCGGATTTATCTACTAACGCTTTTATTATGTCATTCATTCGGTTCACTTCAAGATATGGGCACTGCTTACACCTATGGAGTGACAATGGTACAAATTTTGTAGGTGCTGAGAGAGAATTGTGCCGCATGCTTCAAACATGGCGTAATTCAGATATTTATGAGCAGCTATCTTCACGACATACTCAATGGCATTTCATTACACCGTCTGCACCTCATCAAGGTGGTCTCTGGGAGGCAGCAATAAAGGCAGCAAAACATCATTTGCGTAGGGTTATGGGAGCTCGTTTGCTTAGAATTGAAGCAATGCAGACTTTACTGGCAGAAATTGGTGCTATTTTAAATTCAAGACCACTGTGTGCACAGAGTGCTGATCCTCGTGATTTAAGACCCCTTACGCCAGGTCATCTGCTGATTGGTGAACCACCAGTATTGGGAGAACCACCAGTATTGGGTGAACCACCAGTATTGGGAGAACAGGTATCGATCGGAGTTCCACGAAATCGCCTTAATTTCTGGCAAGAAAGACAGCAAATCACTCAGAGGTTCTGGAGGTTATGGAGTAACAGTTATTTACACGAACTTCAACAGCGTCCAAAATGGCGTAAACCAAGAGAAAATTTAAAAGAAGGTGACTTAGTGGTAATAAAGGACGAAACAGCGCCTCCTACTTTATGGAGAACAGCACGTGTGGAAGCGGTGCATTTCGGATCGGATGGTTATGTACGTAACGTGACACTGTGGACAGGTAGTAGTACTATTACTCGCCCAATTCAACGACTATGCATTTTGCCATTAGAATACGTAGAGCCCCGAGAAGATTCGGGTCTCAAGGCCGGAGAATGTTGAGGCACACAGCTTATTGAAAAATGATATTTTTACTTTGATATTTTTTTGTTGTTATTTTCTTTATTATGGATTTTTATGTCAATTAATTTTAATATTCGAAAATAAAAAGCTCTGCGAAACAGCAAATTTATACATCAGAAAATATTTGGGAATTAAGCAAAAACATTTGGTGCATCGGATTCATAATCGGAACAATAAGGATTTCAAAATCGATTTTCTAACTATTTCTTTAATTGGTCATAACTTCTAAACGGAGCGTCCTAGAGGGTTGAAAGTAGGCGCTTTTTATAGACATTGAATGCCTAATTTTTCAGTGTAAATTTCATTTAATTCGATCGGAGTGTTCTGGAAAAATAAGGTTTTCATTTATTTCGATCGGAGGGTTCTGGAAAAATAAGGATTTCAAAATCGATTTTCTAACTATTTCTTTAATTGGTCATAACTTCTAAACGGAGCGTCCTAGAGGGTTGAAAGTAGGCGCTTTTTATAGATATTGAATGCCTAATTTTTCACTGTAAATTTCATTTAATTCGATCGGAGGGTTCTGGAATAATAAGGATTTCAAAATCGATTTTCTAACTATTTCTTTAATTGGTCATAACTTCTAAACGGAGCGTCCTAGAGGGTTGAAAGTAGGCGCTTTTTATAGACATTGAATGCCTAATTTTTCACTGTAAATTTCATTTAATTCGATCGGAGGGTTCTGGAAAAATAAGGTTTTCAAAATCGATTTTCAAACTATTTCTTTAATTGGTCATAACTTCTAAACGGAGCGTCCTAGAGGATTGAAAGTAGGCGCTTTTTATAGACATTGAATGCCTAATTTTTCACTGTAAATTTCATTTAATTCGATCGGAGGGTTCTGGAATAATAAGGATTTCAAAATCGATTTTCTAACTATTTCTTTAATTGGTCATAACTTCTAAACGGAGCGTCCTAGAGGGTTGAAAGTAGGCGCTTTTTATAGATATTGAATGCCTAATTTTTCACTGTAAATTTCATTTAATTCGATCGGAGGGTTCTGGAATAATAAGGATTTCAAAATCGATTTTCTAACTATTTCTTTAATTGGTCATAACTTCTAAACGGAGCGTTGAAAGTAGGCGCTTTTTATAGACATTGAATGCCTAATTTTTCACTGTAAATTTCATTTAATTCGATCGGAGGGTTCTTGAATAATAAGGATTTCAAAATCGATTTTCTAACTATTTCTTTAATTGGTCATAACTTCTAAACGGAGCGTCCTAGAGGGTTGAAAGTAGGCGCTTTTTATAGACATTGAATGCCTAATTTTTCACTGTAAATTTCATTAATTTTCTAACTATTTCTTTAATTGGTCATAACTTCTAAACGGAGCGTCCTAGAGGGTTGAAAGTAGGCGCTTTTTATAGACATTGAATGCCTAATTTTTCACTGTAAATTTCATTTATTTCGATCGGAGGGTTCTGGAAAAATAAGGTTTTCAAAATCGATTTTCAAACTATTTCTTTAATTGGTCATAACTTCTAAACGGAGCGTCATAGAGGGTTGAAAGTAGGCGCTTTTTATAGACTTTGAATGCCTAATTTTTCACTGTAAATTTCTTTTAATTCGATCGGAGGGTTCTGGAATAATAAGGATTTCAAAATCGATTTTCCCACTATTTCTTAAATTGGTCATAACTTCTAAACGGAGCGTCTAAACGGAGCGTTTTTATAGACATTGAATGCCTAATTTTTCACTGTAAATTTCATTTAATTCCATCGGAGGGTTCTGGAATAATAAGGATTTCAAAATCGATTTTCTAACTATTTCTTTAATTGGTCATAACTTCTAAACGGAGCGTCCTAGAGGGTTGAAAGTAGTCGCTTTTTATAGACATTGAATGCCTTATTTTTCACTGTAAATTTCATTTATTTCGATAGGAGGGTTCTGGAAAATAAGGATTTCAAAATCGATTTTCTAACTATTTCTTTAATTGGTCATAACTTCTAAACGGAGCGTCCTAGAGGGTTGAAAGTAGGCGCTTTTTATAGACATTGAATGCCTAATTTTTCACTGTAAATTTCATTTAATTCGATCGGAGGGTTCTGGAAAAATAAGGTTTTCAAAATCGATTTTCAAACTATTTCTTTAATTGGTCATAACTTCTAAACGGAGCGTCCTAGAGGGTTGAAAGTAGGCGCTTTTTATAGACATTGAATGCCTAATTTTTCACTGTAAATTTTATTTCATTCGATCGGAGGGTTCTGGAAAAATTAGGTTTTCAAAATCGATTTTCAAACTATTTCTTTAATTGGTCATAACTTCTAAACGGAGCGTCATAGAGGGTTGAAAGTAGGCGCTTTTTATAGACTTTGAATGCCTAATTTTTCACTGTAAATTTCTTTTAATTCGATCGGAGGGTTCTGGAATAATAAGGATTTCAAAATCGATTTTCCCACTATTTCTTAAATTGGTCATAACTTCTAAACGGAGCGTCTAAACGGAGCGTTTTTATAGACATTGAATGCCTAATTTTTCACTGTAAATTTCATTTAATTCGATCGGAGGGTTCTGGAATAATAAGGATTTCAAAATCGATTTTCTAACTATTTCTTTAATTGGTCATAACTTCTAAACGGAGCGTCCTAGAGGGTTGAAAGTAGGCGCTTTTTATAGACATTGAATGCCTTATTTTTCACTGTAAATTTCATTTATTTCGATCGGAGGGTTCTGGAAAATAAGGATTTCAAAATCGATTTTCTAACTATTTCTTTAATTGGTCATAACTTCTAAACGGAGCGTCCTAGAGGGTTGAAAGTTTTTATAGACATTGAATGCCTTATTTTTCACTGTAAATTTCATTTATTTCGATCGGAGGGTTCTGGAAAAATAAGGATTTCAAAATCGATTTTCTAACTATTTCTTTAATTGGTCATAACTTCTAAACGGAGCGTCCTAGAGGGTTGAAAGTAGGCGCTTTTTATAGACATTGAATGCCTAATTTTTCACTGTAAATTTCATTTAATTCGATCGGAGGGTTCTGGAAAAATAAGGATTTCAAAATCGATTTTCTAACTATTTCTTTAATTGGTCATAACTTCTAAACGGAGCGTCCTAGAGGGTTGAAAGTAGGCGCTTTTTATAGACATTGAATGCCTAATTTTTCACTGTAAATTTCATTTAATTCGATCGGAGGGTTCTGGAATAATAAGGATTTCAAAATCGATTTTCAAACTATTTCTTTAATTGGTCATAACTTCTAAACGGAGCGTCCTAGAGGGTTGAAAGTAGGCGCTTTTTATAGACTTTGAATGCCTAATTTTTCACTGTAAATTTCATTTAATTCGATCGGAGGGTTCTGGAAAAATAAGGTTTTCAAAATCGATTTTCTAACTATTTCTTTAATTGGTCATAACTTCTAAACGGAGCGTCCTAGAGGGTTGAAAGTAGGCGCTTTTTATACACACTTAATGCCTAATTTTTCACTGTAAATTTCATTTAATTCGATCAGAGGGTTCTGAAATAATAAGGATTTCAAAATCGATTTTCTAACTATTTCTTTAATTGGTCATAACTTCTAAACGGAGCGTCCTAGAGGGTTGAAAGTAGGCGCTTTTTCACTGTAAATTTCATTTAATTCGATCGGAGGGTTCTGGAATAATAAGGCATTCAAAATCGATTTTCTAACTATTTCTTTAATTGGTCATAACTTCTAAACGGAGCGTCCTAGAGGGTTGAAAGTAGGCGCTTTTTATAGACATTGAATGCCTAATTTTTCACTGCAAATTTCATTTAATTCGATCGGAGGGTTCTGGAATAATAAGGATTTCAAAATCGATTTTCTAACTATTTCTTTAATTGGTCATAATAAGTAGGCGCTTTTTATAGACATTGAATGCCTAATTTTTCACTGTAAATTTCATTTAATTCGATCGGAGGGTTCTGGAATAATAAGGCTTTCAAAATCGATTTTCTAACTATTTCTTTAATTGGTCATAACTTCAAAACGGAGCGTCCTAGAGGGTTGAAAGTGGGCGCTTTTTATACACACTTAATGCCTAATTTTTCACTGTAAATTTCATTTAATTCGATCAGAGGGTTCTGAAATAATAAGGTTTTCAAAATCGATAACTTCTAAACGGAGCGTCATAGAGGGTTGAAAGTAGGCGCTTTTTATAGACTTTGAATGCCTAATTTTTCACTGTAAATTTCTTTTAATTCGATCGGAGGGTTCTGGAATAATAAGGATTTCAAAATCGATTTTCCCACTATTTCTTAAATTGGTCATAACTTCTAAACGGAGCGTCTAAACGGAGCGTTTTTATAGACATTGAATGCCTAATTTTTCACTGTAAAATTCATTTAATTCGATCGGAGGGTTCTGGAATAATAAGGATTTCAAAATCGATTTTCTAACTATTTCTTTAATTGGTCATAACTTCTAAACGGAGCGTCCTAGAGGGTTGAAAGTAGGCGCTTTTTATAGACATTGAATGCCTAATTTTTCACTGTAAATTTCATTTAATTCGATCGGAGGGTTCTGGAAAAATAAGGTTTTCAAAATCGATTTTCAAACTATTTCTTTAATTGGTCATAACTTCTAAACGGAGCGTCCTAGAGGGTTGAAAGTAGGCGCTTTTTATAGACATTGAATGCCTAATTTTTCACTGTAAATTTCTTTTAATTCGATCGGAGGGTTCTGGAATAATAAGGATTTCAAAATCGATTTTCCCACTATTTCTTAAATTGGTCATAACTTCTAAACGGAGCGTCTAAACGGAGCGTTTTTATAGACATTGAATGCCTAATTTTTCACTGTAAATTTCATTTAATTCGATCGGAGGGTTCTGGAATAATAAGGATTTCAAAATCGATTTTCTAACTATTTCTTTAATTGGTCATAACTTCTAAACGGAGCGTCCTAGAGGGTTGAAAGTATGCGCTTTTTATAGACATTGAATGCTTAATTTTTCACTGTAAATTTCATTTATTTCGATCGGAGGGTTCTGGAAAATAAGGATTTCAAAATCGATTTTCTAACTATTTCTTTAATTGGTCATAACTTCTAAACGGAGCGTCCTAGAGGGTTGAAAGTTTTTATAGACATTGAATGCCTTATTTTTCACTGTAAATTTCATTTATTTCGATCGGAGGGTTCTGGAAAAATAAGGATTTCAAAATCGATTTTCTAACTATTTCTTTAATTGGTCATAACTTCTAAACGGAGCGTCCTAGAGGGTTGAAAGTAGGCGCTTTTTATAGACATTGAATGCCTAATTTTTCACTGTAAATTTCATTTAATTCGATCGGAGGGTTCTGGAAAAATAAGGATTTCAAAATCGATTTCTAACTATTTCTTTAATTGGTCATAACTTCTAAACGGAGCGTCCTAGAGGGTTGAAAGTAGGCGCTTTTTATAGACATTGAATGCCTTATTTTTCACTGTAAATTTCATTTATTTCGATCGGAGGGGTCTGGAAAATAAGGATTTCAAAATCGATTTTCTAACTATTTCTTTAATTGGTCATAACTTCTAAACGGAGCGTCCTAGAGGGTTGAAAGTTTTTATACACACTTAATGCCTAATTTTTCACTGTAAATTTCATTTAATTCGATCAGAGGGTTCTGAAATAATAAGGATTTCAAAATCGATTTTCTAACTATTTCTTTAATTGGTCATAACTTCTAAACGGAGCGTCCTAGAGGGTTGAAAGTAGGCGCTTTTTCACTGTAAATTTCATTTAATTCGATCGGAGGGTTCTGGAATAATAAGGCATTCAAAATCGATTTTCTAACTATTTCTTTAATTGGTCATAACTTCTAAACGGAGCGTCCTAGAGGGTTGAAAGTAGGCGCTTTTTATAGACATTGAATGCCTAATTTTTCACTGCAAATTTCATTTAATTCGATCGGAGGGTTCTGAAATAATAAGGATTTCAAAATCGATTTTCTAACTATTTCTTTAATTGGTCATAACTTCAAAACGGAGCGTCCTAGATGCCTAATTTTTCACTGTAAATTTCATTTAATTCGATCAGAGGGTTCTGAAATAATAAGGTTTTCAAAATCGATTTTCGAACTATTGCTTTAATTGGTCATAACTTCTAAACGGAGCGTCCTAGAGGGTTGAAAGTAGGCGCTTTTTATAGACTTTGAATGCCTAATTTGTCACTGTAAATTTCATTTAATTCGATCGGAGGGTTCTGGAATAATAAGGATTTCAAAATCGATTTTCTAACTATTTCTTTAATTGGTCATAACTTCTAAACGGAGCGTCCTAGAGGGTTGAAAGTAGGCGCTTTTTATAGACATTGAATGCCTAATTTTTCACTGTAAATTTCATTTAATTCGATCGGAGGGTTCTGGAATAATAAGGATTTCAAAATCGATTTTCTAACTATTTCTTTAATTGGTCATAACTTCTAAACGGAGCGTCCTAGAGGGTTGAAAGTAGGCGCTTTTTATAGACATTGAATGCCTAATTTTTCACTGTAAATGTCATTTAATTCGATCGGAGGGTTCTGGAAAAAGTAACGTTTTCAAAATCGATTTTCAAACTATTTCTTTAATTGGTCATAACTTCTAAACGGAGCGTCCTAGAGGGTTGAAAGTAGGCGCTTTTTATAGACATTGAATGCCTAATTTTTCACTGTAAATTTCATTTAATTCGATCGGAGGGTTCTGGAATAATAAGGATTTCAAAATCGATTTTCTAACTATTTCTTTAATTGGTCATAACTTCTAAACGGAGCGTCCTAGAGGGTTGAAAGTAGGCGCTTTTTATAGACATTGAATGCCTAATTTTTCACTGTAAATTTCATTTAATTCGATCGGAGGGTTCTGGAATAATAAGGATTTCAAAATCGATTTTCTAACTATTTCTTTAATTGGTCATAACTTCTAAACGGAGCGTCCTAGAGGGTTGAAAGTAGGCGCTTTTTATAGACATTGAATGCCTAATTTTTCACTGTAAATGTCATTTAATTCGATCGGAGGGTTCTGGAAAAAGTAACGTTTTCAAAATCGATTTTCAAACTATTTCTTTAATTGGTCATAACTTCTAAACGGAGCGTTGAAAGTAGGCGCTTTTTATATTCATTGAATGCCTAATTTGTCACTGTAAATTTCATTTAATTCGATCGGAGGGTTCTGGAATAATAAGGATTTCAAAATCGATTTTCTAACTATTTCTTTAATTGGTCATAACTTCTAAACGGAGCGTCCTAGAGGGTTGAAAGTAGGCGCTTTTTATAGACATTGAATGCCTAATTTTTCACTGTAAATTTCATTTAATTCGATCGGAGGGTTCTGGAATAATAAGGATTTCAAAATCGATTTTCTAACTATTTCTTTAATTGGTCATAACTTCTAAACGGAGCGTCCTAGAGGGTTGAAAGTAGGCGCTTTTTATAGACATTGAATGCCTAATTTTTCACTGTAAATTTCATTTAATTCGATCGGAGGGTTCTGGAATAATAAGGATTTCAAAATCGATTTTCTAACTATTTCTTTAATTGGTCATAACTTCTAAACGGAGCGTCCTAGAGGGTTGAAAGTAGGCGCTTTTTATATACATTGAATGCCTAATTTGTCACTGTAAATTTCATTTAATTCGATCGGAGGGTTCTGGAATAATAAGGATTTCAAAATCGATTTTCTAACTATTTCTTTAATTGGTCATAACTTCTAAACGGAGCGTCCTAGAGGGTTGAAAGTAGGCGCTTTTTATAGACATTGAATGCCTAATTTATAGAATTCGATCGGAGGGTTCTGGAATAATAAGGATTTCAAAATCGATTTTCAAACTATTTCTTTAATTGGTCATAACTTCTAAACGGAGCGTCCCAGAGGGTTGAAAGTAGGCGCTTTTTATATACATTGAATGCCTAATTTGTCACTGTAAATTTCATTTAATTCGATCGGAGGGTTCTGGAATAATAAGGATTTCAAAATCGATTTTCAAACTATTTCTTTAATTGGTCATAACTTCTAAACGGAGCGTCCTAGAGGGTTGAAAGTAGGCGCTTTTTATATACATTGAATGCCTAATTTGTCACTGTAAATTTCATTTAATTCGATCGGAGGGTTCTGGAATAATAAGGATTTCAAAATCGATTTTCAAACTATTTCTTTAATTGGTCATAACTTCTAAACGGAGCGTCCCAGAGGGTTGAAAGTAGGCGCTTTTTATATACATTGAATGCCTAATTTGTCACTGTAAATTTCATTTAATTCGATCGGAGGGTTCTGGAATAATAAGGATTTCAAAATCGATTTTCTAACTATTTCTTTAATTGGTCATAACTTCTAAACGGAGCGTCCTAGAGGGTTGAAAGTAGGCGCTTTTTATAGACATTGAATGCCTCATTTGTCACTGTAAATTTCATTTAATTCGATCGGAGGGTTCTGGAAAAAGTAAGGTTTTCAAAATCGATTTTCAAACTATTTCTTTTATTGGTCATAACTTCTAAACGGAGCGTCCTAGAGGGTTGAAAGTAGGCGCTTTTTATAGACATTGAATGCCTAATTTTTCACTGTAAATTTCATTTAATTCGATCGGAGGGTTCTGGAATAATAAGGATTTCAAAATCGATTTTCTAACTATTTCTTTAATTGGTCATAACTTCTAAACGGAGCGTCCTAGAGGGTTGAAAGTAGGCGCTTTTTATAGACATTGAATGCCTAATTTTTCACTGTAAATTTCATTTAATTCGATCGGAGGGTTCTGGAATAATAAGGTTTTCAAAATCGATTTTCTAACTATTTCTTTAATTGGTCATAACTTCTAAACGGAGCGTCCTAGAGGGTTGAAAGTAGGCGCTTTTTATATACATTGAATGCCTAATTTGTCACTGTAAATTTCATTTAATTCGATCGGAGGGTTCTGGAAAAAGTAACGTTTTCAAAATCGATTTTCTAACTATTTCTTTAATTGGTCATAACTTCTAAACGGAGCGTCCCAGAGGGTTGAAAGTAGGCGCTTTTTATATACATTGAATGCCTCATTTGTCACTGTAAATTTCATTTAATTCGATCGGAGGGTTCTGGAAAAAGTAAGGTTTTCAAAATCGATTTTCAAACTATTTCTTTAATTGGTCATAACTTCTAAACGGAGCGTCCTAGAGGGTTGAAAGTAGGCGCTTTTTATAGACATTGAATGCCTAATTTTTCACTGTAAATTTCATTTAATTCGATCGGAGGGTTCTGGAATAATAAGGATTTCAAAATCGATTTTCTAACTATTTCTTTAATTGGTCATAACTTCTAAACGGAGCGTCCTAGAGGGTTGAAAGTAGGCGCTTTTTATATACATTGAATGCCTAATTTGTCACTGTAAATTTCATTTAATTCGATCGGAGGGTTCTGGAATAATAAGGATTTCAAAATCGATTTTCTAACTATTTCTTTAATTGGTCATAACTTCTAAACGGAGCGTCCTAGAGGGTTGAAAGTAGGCGCTTTTTATAGACATTGAATGCCTAATTTTTCACTGTAAATTTCATTTAATTCGATCGGAGGGTTCTGGAATAATAAGGTTTTCAAAATCGATTTTCTAACTATTTCTTTATTTGGTCATAACTTCTAAACGGAGCGTCCTAGAGGGTTGAAAGTAGGCGCTTTTTATAGACATTGAATGCCTAATTTATAGAATTCGATCGGAGGGTTCTGGAATAATAAGGATTTCAAAATCGATTTTCAAACTATTTCTTTAATTGGTCATAACTTCTAAACGGAGCGTCCCAGAGGGTTGAAAGTAGGCGCTTTTTATATACATTGAATGCCTAATTTGTCACTGTAAATTTCATTTAATTCGATCGGAGGGTTCTGGAATAATAAGGATTTCAAAATCGATTTTCAAACTATTTCTTTAATTGGTCATAACTTCTAAACGGAGCGTCCTAGAGGGTTGAAAGTAGGCGCTTTTTATAGACATTGAATGCCTAATTTTTCACTGTAAATTTCATTTAATTCGATCGGAGGGTTCTGGAATAATAAGGATTTCAAAATCGATTTTCTAACTATTTCTTTAATTGGTCATAACTTCTAAACGGAGCGTCCTAGAGGGTTGAAAGTAGGCGCTTTTTATAGACATTGAATGCCTAATTTATAGAATTCGATCGGAGGGTTCTGGAAAAAGTAAGGTTTTCAAAATCGATTTTCAAACTATTTCTTTAATTGGTCATAACTTCTAAACGGAGCGTCCTAGAGGGTTGAAAGTAGGCGCTTTTTATATACATTGAATGCCTAATTTGTCACTGTAAATTTCATTTAATTCGATCGGAGGGTTCTGGAATAATAAGGATTTCAAAATCGATTTTCAAACTATTTCTTTAATTGGTCATAACTTCTAAACGGAGCGTCCCAGAGGGTTGAATGCCTAATTTGTCACTGTAAATTTCATTTAATTCGATCGGAGGGTTCTGGAATAATAAGGATTTCAAAATCGATTTTCTAACTATTTCTTTAATTGGTCATAACTTCTAAACGGAGCGTCCTAGAGGGTTGAAAGTAGGCGCTTTTTATAGACATTGAATGCCTCATTTGTCACTGTAAATTTCATTTAATTCGATCGGAGGGTTCTGGAAAAAGTAAGGTTTTCAAAATCGATTTTCAAACTATTTCTTTTATTGGTCATAACTTCTAAACGGAGCGTCCTAGAGGGTTGAAAGTAGGCGCTTTTTATAGACATTGAATGCCTAATTTTTCACTGTAAATTTCATTTAATTCGATCGGAGGGTTCTGGAATAATAAGGATTTCAAAATCGATTTTCTAACTATTTCTTTAATTGGTCATAACTTCTAAACGGAGCGTCCTAGAGGGTTGAAAGTAGGCGCTTTTTATAGACATTGAATGCCTAATTTTTCACTGTAAATTTCATTTAATTCGATCGGAGGGTTCTGGAATAATAAGGATTTCAAAATCGATTTTCTAACTATTTCTTTAATTGGTCATAACTTCTAAACGGAGCGTCCTAGACATTGAATGCCTAATTTATAGAATTCGATCGGAGGGTTCTGGAAAAAGTAAGGTTTTCAAAATCGATTTTCAAACTATTTCTTTAATTGGTCATAACTTCTAAACGGAGCGTCCTAGAGGGTTGAAAGTAGGCGCTTTTTATATACATTGAATGCCTAATTTGTCACTGTAAATTTCATTTAATTCGATCGGAGGGTTCTGGAATAATAAGGATTTCAAAATCGATTTTCAAACTATTTCTTTAATTGGTCATAACTTCTAAACGGAGCGTCCCAGAGGGTTGAATGCCTAATTTGTCACTGTAAATTTCATTTAATTCGATCGGAGGGTTCTGGAATAATAAGGATTTCAAAATCGATTTTCTAACTATTTCTTTAATTGGTCATAACTTCTAAACGGAGCGTCCTAGAGGGTTGAAAGTAGGCGCTTTTTATAGACATTGAATGCCTCATTTGTCACTGTAAATTTCATTTAATTCGATCGGAGGGTTCTGGAAAAAGTAAGGTTTTCAAAATCGATTTTCAAACTATTTCTTTTATTGGTCATAACTTCTAAACGGAGCGTCCTAGAGGGTTGAAAGTAGGCGCTTTTTATAGACATTGAATGCCTAATTTTTCACTGTAAATTTCATTTAATTCGATCGGAGGGTTCTGGAATAATAAGGATTTCAAAATCGATTTTCTAACTATTTCTTTAATTGGTCATAACTTCTAAACGGAGCGTCCTAGAGGGTTGAAAGTAGGCGCTTTTTATATACATTGAATGCCTAATTTGTCACTGTAAATTTCATTTAATTCGATCGGAGGGTTCTGGAATAATAAGGATTTCAAAATCGATTTTCTAACTATTTCTTTAATTGGTCATAACTTCTAAACGGAGCGTCCTAGAGGGTTGAAAGTAGGCGCTTTTTATAGACATTGAATGCCTAATTTTTCACTGTAAATTTCATTTAATTCGATCGGAGGGTTCTGGAATAATAAGGTTTTCAAAATCGATTTTCTAACTATTTCTTTAATTGGTCATAACTTCTAAACGGAGCGTCCTAGAGGGTTGAAAGTAGGCGCTTTTTATATACATTGAATGCCTAATTTGTCACTGTAAATTTCATTTAATTCGATCGGAGGGTTCTGGAATAATAAGGATTTCAAAATCGATTTTCTAACTATTTCTTTAATTGGTCATAACTTCTAAACGGAGCGTCCTAGAGGGTTGAAAGTAGGCGCTTTTTATAGACATTGAATGCCTAATTTATAGAATTCGATCGGAGGGTTCTGGAAAAAGTAAGGTTTTCAAAATCGATTTTCAAACTATTTCTTTAATTGGTCATAACTTCTAAACGGAGCGTCCTAGAGGGTTGAAAGTAGGCGCTTTTTATATACATTGAATGCCTAATTTGTCACTGTAAATTTCATTTAATTCGATCGGAGGGTTCTGGAATAATAAGGATTTCAAAATCGATTTTCAAACTATTTCTTTAATTGGTCATAACTTCTAAACGGAGCGTCCTAGAGGGTTGAAAGTAGGCGCTTTTTATAGACATTGAATGCCTAATTTTTCACTGTAAATTTCATTTAATTCGATCGGAGGGTTCTGGAATAATAAGGATTTCAAAATCGATTTTCTAACTATTTCTTTAATTGGTCATAACTTCTAAACGGAGCGTCCTAGAGGGTTGAAAGTAGGCGCTTTTTATAGACATTGAATGCCTAATTTTTCACTGTAAATTTCATTTAATTCGATCGGAGGGTTCTGGAATAATAAGGATTTCAAAATCGATTTTCTAACTATTTCTTTAATTGGTCATAACTTCTAAACGGAGCGTCCTAGAGGGTTGAAAGTAGGCGCTTTTTATAGACATTGAATGCCTAATTTATAGAATTCGATCGGAGGGTTCTGGAAAAAGTAAGGTTTTCAAAATCGATTTTCAAACTATTTCTTTAATTGGTCATAACTTCTAAACGGAGCGTCCTAGAGGGTTGAAAGTAGGCGCTTTTTATATACATTGAATGCCTAATTTGTCACTGTAAATTTCATTTAATTCGATCGGAGGGTTCTGGAATAATAAGGATTTCAAAATCGATTTTCAAACTATTTCTTTAATTGGTCATAACTTCTAAACGGAGCGTCCTAGAGGGTTGAAAGTAGGCGCTTTTTATATACATTGAATGCCTAATTTGTCACTGTAAATTTCATTTAATTCGATCGGAGGGTTCTGGAATAATAAGGATTTCAAAATCGATTTTCTAACTATTTCTTTAATTGGTCATAACTTCTAAACGGAGCGTCCTAGAGGGTTGAAAGTAGGCGCTTTTTATAGACATTGAATGCCTAATTTTTCACTGTAAATTTCATTTAATTCGATCGGAGGGTTCTGGAAAAAGTAAGGTTTTCAAAATCGATTTTCAAACTATTTCTTTAATTGGTCATAACTTCTAAACGGAGCGTCCTAGAGGGTTGAAAGTAGGCGCTTTTTATAGACATTGAATGCCTAATTTGTCACTGTAAATTTCATTTAATTCGATCGGAGGGTTCTGGAATAATAAGGATTTCAAAATCGATTTTCTAACTATTTCTTTAATTGGTCATAACTTCTAAACGGAGCGTCCTAGAGGGTTGAAAGTAGGCGCTTTTTATATACATTGAATGCCTAATTTGTCACTGTAAATTTCATTTAATTCGATCGGAGGGTTCTGGAATAATAAGGATTTAAAAATCGATTTTCTAACTATTTCTTTAATTGGTCATAACTTCTAAACGGAGCGTCCTAGAGGGTTGAAAGTAGGCGCTTTTTATAGACATTGAATGCCTAATTTTTCACTGTAAATTTCATTTAATTCGATCGGAGGGTTCTGGAATAATAAGGATTTCAAAATCGATTTTCTAACTATTTCTTTAATTGGTCATAACTTCTAAACGGAGCGTCCTAGAGGGTTGAAAGTATGCGCTTTTTATAGACATTGAATGCCTAATTTGTCACTGTAAATTTAATTTAATTCGATCGGAGGGTTCTGGAAAAAGTAAGGTTTTCAAAATCGATTTTCAAACTATTTCTTTAATTGGTCATAACTTCTAAACGGAGCGTCCTAGAGGGTTGAAAGTAGGCGCTTTTTATAGACATTGAATGCCTAATTTGTCACTGTAAATTTCATTTAATTCGATCGGAGGGTTCTGGAATAATAAGGATTTCAAAATCGATTTTCTAACTATTTCTTTAATTGGTCATAACTTCTAAACGGAGCGTCCTAGAGGGTTGAAAGTAGGCGCTTTTTATAGACATTGAATGCCTAATTTGTCACTGTAAATTTCATTTAATTCGATCGGAGGGTTCTGGAATAATAAGGATTTCAAAATCGATTTTCTAACTATTTCTTTAATTGGTCATAACTTCTAAACGGAGCGTCCTAGAGGGTTGAAAGTAGGCGCTTTTTATAGACATTGAATGCCTAATTTTTCACTGTAAATGTCATTTAATTCGATCGGAGGGTTCTGGAAAAAGTAAGGTTTTCAAAATCGATTTTCAAACTATTTCTTTAATTGGTCATAACTTCTAAACGGAGCGTCCTAGAGGGTTGAAAGTAGGCGCTTTTTATAGACATTGAATGCCTAATTTGTCACTGTAAATTTCATTTAATTCGATCGGAGGGTTCTGGAAAAAGTAAGGTTTTCAAAATCGATTTTCTAACTATTTCTTTAATTGGTCATAACTTCTAAACGGAGCGTCCTAGAGGGTTGAAAGTAGGCGCTTTTTATAGACATTGAATGCCTAATTTTTCACTGTAAATTTCATTTAATTCGATCGGAGGGTTCTGGAAAAAGTAAGGTTTTCAAAATCGATTTTCTAACTATTTCTTTAATTGGTCATAACTTCTAAACGGAGCGTCCTAGAGGGTTGAAAGTAGGCGCTTTTTATAGACATTGAATGCCTAATTTGTCACTGTAAATTTCATTTAATTCGATCGGAGGGTTCTGGAATAATAAGGATTTCAAAATCGATTTTCTAACTATTTCTTTAATTGGTCATAACTTCTAAACGGAGCGTCCTAGAGGGTTGAAAGTAGGCGGTTTTTATAGACATTGAATGCCTAATTTTTCACTGTAAATGTCATTTAATTAGATCGGAGGGTTCTGGAAAAAGTAAGGTTTTCAAAATCGATTTTCAAACTATTTCTTTAATTGGTCATAACTTCTAAACGGAGCGTCCTAGAGGGTTGAAAGTAGGCGCTTTTTATATACATTGAATGCCTAATTTGTCACTGTAAATTTCATTTAATTCGATCGGAGGGTTCTGGAATAATAAGGATTTCAAAATCGATTTTCTAACTATTTCTTTAATTGGTCATAACTTCTAAACGGAGCGTCCTAGAGGGTTGAAAGTAGGCGCTTTTTATAGACATTGAATGCCTAATTTTTCACTGTAAATGTCATTTAATTCGATCGGAGGGTTTTGGAAAAAGTAAGGTTTTCAAAATCGATTTTCAAACTATTTCTTTAATTGGTCATAACTTCTAAACGGAGCGTCCTAGAGGGTTGAAAGTAGGCGCTTTTTATATACATTGAATGCCTAATTTGTCACTGTAAATTTCATTTAATTCGATCGGAGGGTTCTGGAATAATAAGGATTTCAAAATCGATTTTCTAACTATTTCTTTAATTGGTCATAACTTCTAAACGGAGCGTCCTAGAGGGTTGAAAGTAGGCGCTTTTTATATACATTGAATGCCTAATTTTTCACTGTAAATTTCATTTAATTCGATCGGAGGGTTCTGGAAAAAGTAAGGTTTTCAAAATCGATTTTCAAACTATTTCTTTAATTGGTCATAACTTCTAAACGGAGCGTCCTAGAGGGTTGAAAGTAGGCGCTTTTTATAGACATTGAATGCCTAATTTTTCACTGTAAATTTCATTTAATTCGATCGGAGGGTTCTGGAATAATAAGGATTTCAAAATCGATTTTCTAACTATTTCTTTAATTGGTCATAACTTCTAAACGGAGCGTCCTAGAGGGTTGAAAGTAGGCGCTTTTTATAGACATTGAATGCCTAATTTGTCACTGTAAATTTCATTTAATTCGATCGGAGGGTTCTGGAATAATAAGGATTTCAAAATCGATATTCTAACTATTTCTTTAATTGGTCATAACTTCTAACCGGAGCGTCCTAGAGGGTTGAAAGTAGGCGCTTTTTATAGACATTGAATGCCTAATTTTTCACTGTAAATTTCATTTAATTCGATCGGAGGGTTCTGGAATAATAAGGATTTCAAAATCGATTTTCTAACTATTTCTTTAATTGGTCATAACTTCTAAACGGAGCGTCCTAGAGGGTTGAAAGTAGGCGCTTTTTATATACATTGAATGCCTAATTTGTCACTGTAAATTTCATTTAATTCGATCGGAGGGTTCTGGAATAATAAGGATTTCAAAATCGATTTTCTAACTATTTCTTTAATTGGTCATAACTTCTAAACGGAGCGTCCTAGAGGGTTGAAAGTAGGCGCTTTTTATAGACATTGAATGCCTAATTTTTCACTGTAAATTTCATTTAATTCGATCGGAGGGTTCTGGAATAATAAGGTTTTCAAAATCGATTTTCTAACTATTTCTTTAATTGGTCATAACTTCTAAACGGAGCGTCCTAGAGGGTTGAAAGTAGGCGCTTTTTATATACATTGAATGCCTAATTTGTCACTGTAAATTTCATTTAATTCGATCGGAGGGTTCTGGAATAATAAGGATTTCAAAATCGATTTTCTAACTATTTCTTTAATTGGTCATAACTTCTAAACGGAGCGTCCTAGAGGGTTGAAAGTAGGCGCTTTTTATAGACATTGAATGCCTAATTTATAGAATTCGATCGGAGGGTTCTGGAAAAAGTAAGGTTTTCAAAATCGATTTTCAAACTATTTCTTTAATTGGTCATAACTTCTAAACGGAGCGTCCTAGAGGGTTGAAAGTAGGCGCTTTTTATATACATTGAATGCCTAATTTGTCACTGTAAATTTCATTTAATTCGATCGGAGGGTTCTGGAATAATAAGGATTTCAAAATCGATTTTCAAACTATTTCTTTAATTGGTCATAACTTCTAAACGGAGCGTCCTAGAGGGTTGAAAGTAGGCGCTTTTTATAGACATTGAATGCCTAATTTGTCACTGTAAATTTCATTTAATTCGATCGGAGGGTTCTGGAATAATAAGGATTTCAAAATCGATTTTCTAACTATTTCTTTAATTGGTCATAACTTCTAAACGGAGCGTCCTAGAGGGTTGAAAGTAGGCGCTTTTTATATACATTGAATGCCTAATTTGTCACTGTAAATTTCATTTAATTCGATCGGAGGGTTCTGGAATAATAAGGATTTAAAAATCGATTTTCTAACTATTTCTTTAATTGGTCATAACTTCTAAACGGAGCGTCCTAGAGGGTTGAAAGTAGGCGCTTTTTATAGACATTGAATGCCTAATTTTTCACTGTAAATTTCATTTAATTCGATCGGAGGGTTCTGGAATAATAAGGATTTCAAAATCGATTTTCTAACTATTTCTTTAATTGGTCATAACTTCTAAACGGAGCGTCCTAGAGGGTTGAAAGTAGGCGCTTTTTATAGACATTGAATGCCTAATTTTTCACTGTAAATTTCATTTAATTCGATCGGAGGGTTCTGGAAAAAGTAAGGTTTTCAAAATCGATTTTCAAACTATTTCTTTAATTGGTCATAACTTCTAAACGGAGCGTCCTAGAGGGTTGAAAGTAGGCGCTTTTTATAGACATTGAATGCCTAATTTGTCACTGTAAATTTCATTTAATTCGATCGGAGGGTTCTGGAATAATAAGGATTTCAAAATCGATTTTCTAACTATTTCTTTAATTGGTCATAACTTCTAAACGGAGCGTCCTAGAGGGTTGAAAGTAGGCGCTTTTTATAGACATTGAATGCCTAATTTGTCACTGTAAATTTCATTTAATTCGATCGGAGGGTTCTGGAATAATAAGGATTTCAAAATCGATTTTCTAACTATTTCTTTAATTGGTCATAACTTCTAAACGGAGCGTCCTAGAGGGTTGAAAGTAGGCGCTTTTTATAGACATTGAATGCCTAATTTTTCACTGTAAATGTCATTTAATTCGATCGGAGGGTTCTGGAAAAAGTAAGGTTTTCAAAATCGATTTTCAAACTATTTCTTTAATTGGTCATAACTTCTAAACGGAGCGTCCTAGAGGGTTGAAAGTAGGCGCTTTTTATAGACATTGAATGCCTAATTTGTCACTGTAAATTTCATTTAATTCGATCGGAGGGTTCTGGAAAAAGTAAGGTTTTCAAAATCGATTTTCTAACTATTTCTTTAATTGGTCATAACTTCTAAACGGAGCGTCCTAGAGGGTTGAAAGTAGGCGCTTTTTATAGACATTGAATGCCTAATTTTTCACTGTAAATTTCATTTAATTCGATCGGAGGGTTCTGGAAAAAGTAAGGTTTTCAAAATCGATTTTCTAACTATTTCTTTAATTGGTCATAACTTCTAAACGGAGCGTCCTAGAGGGTTGAAAGTAGGCGCTTTTTATAGACATTGAATGCCTAATTTGTCACTGTAAATTTCATTTAATTCGATCGGAGGGTTCTGGAATAATAAGGATTTCAAAATCGATTTTCTAACTATTTCTTTAATTGGTCATAACTTCTAAACGGAGCGTCCTAGAGGGTTGAAAGTAGGCGGTTTTTATAGACATTGAATGCCTAATTTTTCACTGTAAATGTCATTTAATTAGATCGGAGGGTTCTGGAAAAAGTAAGGTTTTCAAAATCGATTTTCAAACTATTTCTTTAATTGGTCATAACTTCTAAACGGAGCGTCCTAGAGGGTTGAAAGTAGGCGCTTTTTATATACATTGAATGCCTAATTTGTCACTGTAAATTTCATTTAATTCGATCGGAGGGTTCTGGAATAATAAGGATTTCAAAATCGATTTTCTAACTATTTCTTTAATTGGTCATAACTTCTAAACGGAGCGTCCTAGAGGGTTGAAAGTAGGCGCTTTTTATAGACATTGAATGCCTAATTTTTCACTGTAAATGTCATTTAATTCGATCGGAGGGTTTTGGAAAAAGTAAGGTTTTCAAAATCGATTTTCAAACTATTTCTTTAATTGGTCATAACTTCTAAACGGAGCGTCCTAGAGGGTTGAAAGTAGGCGCTTTTTATATACATTGAATGCCTAATTTGTCACTGTAAATTTCATTTAATTCGATCGGAGGGTTCTGGAATAATAAGGATTTCAAAATCGATTTTCTAACTATTTCTTTAATTGGTCATAACTTCTAAACGGAGCGTCCTAGAGGGTTGAAAGTAGGCGCTTTTTATATACATTGAATGCCTAATTTTTCACTGTAAATTTCATTTAATTCGATCGGAGGGTTCTGGAAAAAGTAAGGTTTTCAAAATCGATTTTCAAACTATTTCTTTAATTGGTCATAACTTCTAAACGGAGCGTCCTAGAGGGTTGAAAGTAGGCGCTTTTTATAGACATTGAATGCCTAATTTTTCACTGTAAATTTCATTTAATTCGATCGGAGGGTTCTGGAATAATAAGGATTTCAAAATCGATTTTCTAACTATTTCTTTAATTGGTCATAACTTCTAAACGGAGCGTCCTAGAGGGTTGAAAGTAGGCGCTTTTTATAGACATTGAATGCCTAATTTGTCACTGTAAATTTCATTTAATTCGATCGGAGGGTTCTGGAATAATAAGGATTTCAAAATCGATATTCTAACTATTTCTTTAATTGGTCATAACTTCTAACCGGAGCGTCCTAGAGGGTTGAAAGTAGGCGCTTTTTATAGACATTGAATGCCTAATTTTTCACTGTAAATTTCATTTAATTCGATCGGAGGGTTCTGGAATAATAAGGATTTCAAAATCGATTTTCTAACTATTTCTTTAATTGGTCATAACTTCTAAACGGAGCGTCCTAGAGGGTTGAAAGTAGGCGCTTTTTATAGACATTGAATGCCTAATTTGTCACTGTAAATTTCATTTAATTCGATCGGAGGGTTCTGGAATAATAAGGATTTCAAAATCGATTTTCTAACTATTTCTTTAATTGGTCATAACTTCTAAACGGAGCGTCCTAGAGGGTTGAAAGTAGGCGCTTTTTATAGACATTGAATGCCTAATTTTTCACTGTAAATGTCATTTAATTCGATCGGAGGGTTCTGGAAAAAGTAAGGTTTTCAAAATCGATTTTCAAACTATTTCTTTAATTGGTCATAACTTCTAAACGGAGCGTCCTAGAGGGTTGAAAGTAGGCGCTTTTTATAGACATTGAATGCCTAATTTGTCACTGTAAATTTCATTTAATTCGATCGGAGGGTTCTGGAATAATAAGGATTTCAAAATCGATTTTCTAACTATTTCTTTAATTGGTCATAACTTCTAAACGGAGCGTTCTAGAGGGTTGAAAGTAGGCGCTTTTTATATACATTGAATGCCTAATTTTTCACTGTAAATTTCATTTAATTCGATCGGAGGGTTCTGGAAAAAGTAAGGTTTTCAAAATCGATTTTCAAACTATTTCTTTAATTGGTCATAACTTCTAAACGGAGCGTCCTAGAGGGTTGAAAGTAGGCGCTTTTTATAGACATTGAATGCCTAATTTTTCACTGTAAATTTCATTTAATTCGATCGGAGGGTTCTGGAATAATAAGGATTTCAAAATCGATTTTCTAACTATTTCTTTAATTGGTCATAACTTCTAACCGGAGCGTCCTAGAGGGTTGAAAGTAGGCGCTTTTTATAGACATTGAATGCCTAATTTGTCACTGTAAATTTCATTTAATTCGATCGGAGGGTTCTGGAATAATAAGGATTTCAAAATCGATTTTCTAACTATTTCTTTAATTGGTCATAACTTCTAAACGGAGCGTTCTAGAGGGTTGAAAGTAGGCGCTTTTTATATACATTGAATGCCTAATTTGTCACTGTAAATTTCATTTAATTCGATCGGAGGGTTCTGGAAAAAGTAAGGTTTTCAAAATCGATTTTCAAACTATTTCTTTAATTGGTCATAACTTCTAAACGGAGCGTCCTAGAGGGTTGAAAGTAGGCGCTTTTTATAGACATTGAATGCCTAATTTGTCACTGTAAATTTCATTTAATTCGATCGGAGGGTTCTGGAATAATAAGGATTTCAAAATCGATTTTCTAACTATTTCTTTAATTGGTCATAACTTCTAAACGGAGCGTCCTAGAGGGTTGAAAGTAGGCGCTTTTTATAGACATTGAATGCCTAATTTGTCACTGTAAATTTCATTTAATTCGATCGGAGGGTTCTGGAAAAAGTAAGGTTTTCAAAATCGATTTTCAAACTATTTCTTTAATTGGTCATAACTTCTAAACGGAGCGTCCTAGAGGGTTGAAAGTAGGCGCTTTTTATAGACATTGAATGCCTAATTTGTCACTGTAAATTTCATTTAATTCGATCGGAGGGTTCTGGAAAAAGTAAGGTTTTCAAAATCGATTTTCAAACTATTTCTTTAATTGGTCATAACTTCTAAACGGAGCGTCCTAGAGGGTTGAAAGTAGGCGCTTTTTATAGACATTGAATGCCTAATTTTTCACTGTAAATTTCATTTAATTCGATCGGAGGGTTCTGGAATAATAAGGATTTCAAAATCGATTTTCTAACTATTTCTTTAATTGGTCATAACTTCTAACCGGAGCGTCCTAGAGGGTTGAAAGTAGGCGCTTTTTATAGACATTGAATGCCTAATTTGTCACTGTAAATTTCATTTAATTCGATCGGAGGGTTCTGGAATAATAAGGATTTCAAAATCGATTTTCTAACTATTTCTTTAATTGGTCATAACTTCTAAACGGAGCGTCCTAGAGGGTTGAAAGTAGGCGCTTTTTATAGACATTGAATGCCTAATTTGTCACTGTAAATTTCATTTAATTCGATCGGAGGGTTCTGGAAAAAGTAAGGTTTTCAAAATCGATTTTCAAACTATTTCTTTAATTGGTCATAACTTCTAAACGGAGCGTCCTAGAGGGTTGAAAGTAGGCGCTTTTTATAGACATTGAATGCCTAATTTGTCACTGTAAATTTCATTTAATTCGATCGGAGGGTTCTGGAAAAAGTAAGGTTTTCAAAATCGATTTTCAAACTATTTCTTTAATTGGTCATAACTTCTAAACGGAGCGTCCTAGAGGGTTGAAAGTAGGCGCTTTTTATAGACATTGAATGCCTAATTTTTCACTGTAAATTTCATTTAATTCGATCGGAGGGTTCTGGAATAATAAGGATTTCAAAATCGATTTTCTAACTATTTCTTTAATTGGTCATAACTTCTAAACGGAGCGTCCTAGAGGGTTGAAAGTAGGCGCTTTTTATAGACATTGAATGCCTAATTTGTCACTGTAAATTTCATTTAATTCGATCGGAGGGTTCTGGAATAATAAGGATTTCAAAATCGATTTTCTAACTATTTCTTTAATTGGTCATAACTTCTAACCGGAGCGTCCTAGAGGGTTGAAAGTAGGCGCTTTTTATAGACATTGAATGCCTAATTTGTCACTGTAAATTTCATTTAATTCGATCGGAGGGTTCTGGAAAAAGTAAGGTTTTCAAAATCGATTTTCAAACTATTTCTTTAATTGGTCATAACTTCTAAACGGAGCGTCCTAGAGGGTTGAAAGTAGGCGCTTTTTATAGACATTGAATGCCTAATTTTTCACTGTAAATTTCATTTAATTCGATCGGAGGGTTCTGGAATAATAAGGATTTCAAAATCGATTTTCTAACTATTTCTTTAATTGGTCATAACTTCTAAACGGAGCGTTCTAGAGGGTTGAAAGTAGGCGCTTTTTATAGACATTGAATGCCTAATTTTTCACTGTAAATTTCATTTAATTCGATCGGAGGGTTCTGGAATAATAAGGATTTCAAAATTGATTTTCTAACTATTTCTTTAATTGGTCATAACTTCTAAACGGAGCGTCCTAGAGGGTTGAAAGTAGGCGCTTTTTATAGACATTGAATGCCTAATTTGTCACTGTAAATGTCATTTAATTCGATCGGAGGGTTCTGGAAAAAGTAAGGTTTTCAAAATCGATTTTCAAACTATTTCTTTAATTGGTCATAACTTCTAAACGGAGCGTCCTAGAGGGTTGAAAGTAGGCGCTTTTTATAGACATTGAATGCCTAATTTTTCACTGTAAATGTCATTTAATTCGATCGGAGGGTTCTGGAAAAAGTAAGGTTTTCAAAATCGATTTTCAAACTATTTCTTTAATTGGTCAAACTTCTAAACGGAGCGTCCTAGAGGGTTGAAAGTAGGCGCTTTTTATAGACATTGAATGCCTAATTTTTCACTGTAAATTTCATTTAATTCGATCGGAGGGTTCTGGAATAATAAGGATTTCAAAATCGATTTTCTAACTATTTCTTTAATTGGTCATAACTTCTAAACGGAGCGTCCTAGAGGGTTGAAAGTAGGCGCTTTTTATAGACATTGAATGCCTAATTTGTCACTGTAAATTTCATTTAATTCGATCGGAGGGTTCTGGAATAATAAGGATTTCAAAATCGATTTTCTAACTATTTCTTTAATTGGTCATAACTTCTAACCGGAGCGTCCTAGAGGGTTGAAAGTAGGCGCTTTTTATAGACATTGAATGCCTAATTTTTCACTGTAAATGTCATTTAATTCGATCGGAGGGTTCTGGAAAAAGTAAGGATTTCAAAATCGATTTTCAAACTATTTCTTTAATTGGTCATAACTTCTAAACGGAGCGTCCTAGAGGGTTGAAAGTAGGCGCTTTTTATAGACATTGAATGCCTAATTTGTCACTGTAAATTTCATTTAATTCGATCGGAGGGTTCTGGAAAAAGTAAGGTTTTCAAAATCGATTTTCTAACTATTTCTTTAATTGGTCATAACTTCTAAACGGAGCGTCCTAGAGGGTTGAAAGTAGGCGCTTTTTATAGACATTGAATGCCTAATTTGTCACTGTAAATTTCATTTAATTCGATCGGAGGGTTCTGGAAAAAGTAAGGTTTTCAAAATCGATTTTCAAACTATTTCTTTAATTGGTCATAACTTCTAAACGGAGCGTCCTAGAGGGTTGAAAGTAGGCGCTTTTTATAGACATTGAATGCCTAATTTTTCACTGTAAATTTCATTTAATTCGATCGGAGGGTTCTGGAATAATAAGGATTTCAAAATCGATTTTCTAACTATTTCTTTAATTGGTCATAACTTCTAAACGGAGCGTCCTAGAGGGTTGAAAGTAGGCGCTTTTTATAGACATTGAATGCCTAATTTGTCACTGTAAATTTCATTTAATTCGATCGGAGGGTTCTGGAATAATAAGGATTTCAAAATCGATTTTCTAACTATTTCTTTAATTGGTCATAACTTCTAACCGGAGCGTCCTAGAGGGTTGAAAGTAGGCGCTTTTTATAGACATTGAATGCCTAATTTGTCACTGTAAATTTCATTTAATTCGATCGGAGGGTTCTGGAAAAAGTAAGGTTTTCAAAATCGATTTTCAAACTATTTCTTTAATTGGTCATAACTTCTAAACGGAGCGTCCTAGAGGGTTGAAAGTAGGCGCTTTTTATAGACATTGAATGCCTAATTTTTCACTGTAAATTTCATTTAATTCGATCGGAGGGTTCTGGAATAATAAGGATTTCAAAATCGATTTTCTAACTATTTCTTTAATTGGTCATAACTTCTAAACGGAGCGTCCTAGAGGGTTGAAAGTAGGCGCTTTTTATAGACATTGAATGCCTAATTTGTCACTGTAAATTTCATTTAATTCGATCGGAGGGTTCTGGAATAATAAGGATTTCAAAATTGATTTTCTAACTATTTCTTTAATTGGTCATAACTTCTAAACGGAGCGTCCTAGAGGGTTGAAAGTAGGCGCTTTTTATAGACATTGAATGCCTAATTTTTCACTGTAAATGTCATTTAATTCGATCGGAGGGTTCTGGAAAAAGTAAGGTTTTCAAAATCGATTTTCAAACTATTTCTTTAATTGGTCATAACTTCTAAACGGAGCGTCCTAGAGGGTTGAAAGTAGGCGCTTTTTATAGACATTGAATGCCTAATTTTTCACTGTAAATGTCATTTAATTCGATCGGAGTGTTCTGGAAAAAGTAAGGTTTTCAAAATCGATTTTCAAACTATTTCTTTAATTGGTCAAACTTCTAAACGGAGCGTCCTAGAGGGTTGAAAGTAGGCGCTTTTTATAGACATTGAATGCCTAATTTGTCACTGTAAATTTCATTTAATTCGATCGGAGGGTTCTGGAATAATAAGGATTTCAAAATCGATTTTCTAACTATTTCTTTAATTGGTCATAACTTCTAAACGGAGCGTCCTAGAGGGTTGAAAGTAGGCGCTTTTATAGACATTGAATGCCTAATTTTTCACTGTAAATGTCATTTAATTCGATCGGAGGGTTCTGGAATAATAAGGATTTCAAAATCGATTTTCTAACTATTTCTTTAATTGGTCATAACTTCTAAACGGAGCGTCCTAGAGGGTTGAAAGTAGGCGCTTTTTATAGACATTGAATGCCTAATTTTTCACTGTAAATGTCATTTAATTCGATCGGAGGGTTCTGGAAAAAGTAAGGTTTTCAAATCGATTTTCAAACTATTTCTTTAATTGGTCATAACTTCTAAACGGAGCGTCCTAGAGGGTTGAAAGTAGGCGCTTTTATAGACATTGAATGCCTAATTTGTCACTGTAAATTTCATTTAATTCGATCGGAGGGTTCTGGAATAATAAGGATTTCAAAATCGATTTTCTAACTATTTCTTTAATTGGTCATAACTTCTAAACGGTGCGTCCTAGAGGGTTTAAAGTAGGCGCTTTTTATATACATTGAATGCCTAATTTTTCACTGTAAATTTCATTTAATTCGATCGGAGGGTTCTGGAATAATAAGGATTTCAAAATCGATTTTCTAACTATTTCTTTAATTGGTCATAACTTCTAAACGGAGCGTCCTAGAGGGTTGAAAGTAGGCGCTTTTTATAGACATTGAATGCCTAATTTGTCACTGTAAATTTCATTTAATTCGATCGGAGGGTTCTGGAATAATAAGGATTTCAAAATGATTTTCTAACTATTTCTTTAATTGGTCATAACTTCTAAACGGAGCGTCCTAGAGGGTTGAAAGTAGGCGCTTTTTATAGACATTGAATGCCTAATTTTTCACTGTAAATGTCATTTAATTCGATCGGAGGGTTCTGGAAAAAGTAAGGTTTTCAAATCGATTTTCAAACTATTTCTTTAATTGGTCATAACTTCTAAACGGAGCGTCCTAGAGGGTTGAAAGTAGGCGCTTTTTATAGACATTGAATGCCTAATTTTTCACTGTAAATGTCATTTAATTCGATCGGAGGGTTCTGGAAAAAGTAAGGTTTTCAAAATCGATTTTCAAACTATTTCTTTAATTGGTCAAACTTCTAAACGGAGCGTCCTAGAGGGTTGAAAGTAGGCGCTTTTTATAGACATTGAATGCCTAATTTGTCACTGTAAATTTCATTTAATTCGATCGGAGGGTTCTGGAATAATAAGGATTTCAAAATCGATTTTCTAACTATTTCTTTAATTGGTCATAACTTCTAAACGGAGCGTCCTAGAGGGTTGAAAGTAGGCGCTTTTTATAGACATTGAATGCCTAATTTTTCACTGTAAATGTCATTTAATTCGATCGGAGGGTTCTGGAAAAAGTAAGGTTTTCAAAATCGATTTTCAAACTATTTCTTTAATTGGTCATAACTTCTAAACGGAGCGTCCTAGAGGGTTGAAAGTAGGCGCTTTTTATAGACATTGAATGCCTAATTTGTCACTGTAAATTTCATTTAATTCGATCGGAGGGTTCTGGAAAAAGTAAGGATTTCAAATCGATTTCTAACTATTTCTTTAATTGGTCATAACTTCTAAACGGAGCATCCTAGAGGGTTGAAAGTAGGCGCTTTTTATAGACATTGAATGCCTAATTTGCCACTGTAAATTTCATTTAATTCGATCGGAGGGTTCTGGAAAAAGTAAGGTTTTCAAAATCGATTTTCAAACTATTTCTTTAATTGGTCATAACTTCTAAACGGAGCGTCCTAGAGGGTTGAAAGTAGGCGCTATTTATAGACATTGAATGCTAATTTTTCACTGTAAATTTCATTTAATTCGATCGGAGGGTTCTGGAAAAAGTAAGGTTTTCAAAATCGATTTTCTAACTATTTCTTTAATTGGTCATAACTTCTAAACGGAGCGTCCTAGAGGGTTGAAAGTAGGCGCTTTTTATAGACATTGAATGCCTAATTTTTCACTGTAAATTTCATTTAATTCGATCGGAGGTTCTGGAAAAAGTAAGGTTTTCAAAATCGATTTTCTAACTATTTCTTTAATTGGTCATAACTTCTAAACGGAGCGTCCTAGAGGGTTGAAAGTAGGCGCTTTTATAGACATTGAATGCCTAATTTGTCACTGTAAATTTCATTTAATTCGATCGGAGGGTTCTGGAATAATAAGGATTTCAAAATCGATTTCTAACTATTTCTTTAATTGGTCATAACTTCTAAACGGAGCGTCCTAGAGGGTTGAAAGTAGGCGCTTATTATAGACATTGAATGCCTAATTTTCACTGTAAATGTCATTTAATTCGATCGGAGGGTTCTGGAAAAAGTAAGGTTTTCAAAATCGATTTTCAAACTATTTCTTTAATTGGTCATAACTTCTAAACGGAGCGTCCTAGAGGGTTGAAAGTAGGCGCTATTTATAGACATTGAATGCTAATTTTTCACTGTAAATTTCATTTAATTCGATCGGAGGGTTCTGGAATAATAAGGATTTCAAAATCGATTTCTAACTATTCTTTAATTGGTCATAACTTCTAAACGGAGCGTCCTAGAGGGTTGAAAGTAGGCGCTTTTTATAGACATTGAATGCCTAATTTTTCACTGTAAATTTCATTTAATTCGATCGGAGGGTTCTGGAAAAAGTAAGTTTTCAAAATCGATTTTCTAACTATTTCTTTAATTGGTCATAACTTCTAAACGGAGCGTCCTAGAGGGTGAAAGTAGGCGCTTTTTATAGACATTGAATGCCTAATTTTTCACTGTAAATTTCATTTAATTCGATCGGAGGGTTCTGGAAAAAGTAAGGTTTTCAAATCGATTTTCTAACTATTTCTTTAATTGGTCATAACTTCTAAACGGAGCGTCCTAGAGGGTTGAAAGTAGGCGCTTTTTATAGACATTGAATGCCTAATTTGTCACTGTAAATTTCATTTAATTCGATCGGAGGGTTCTGGAAAAAGTAAGGTTTTCAAAATCGATTT